>CM054816.1:17637631-18048405 GCA_028984105.1 Lavandula angustifolia | reverse complement strand
GTGAGGTTGGACTGATGTGTCTATTGTGGTGGGTAGGATTGCAAAGTCAGTTCTTCATGTGTACAGTGTCTCATAGTTAGAAAATTACAACCTTACATGTAATTATAATTTTAAATGACCTATTAGTTAGTTGCATTATTGATATTTGTTTCTAGTGTGATATAGTATCTACTTGTTTTAGTGTTAATTTGTTCTGGGCATCTAATCTGTTAAGAAATTACTTGAGCTTAAAATTTGTGTCCATTATGCAACTGTGTCCAAAGGTTGTAATTTGTGTCTAGTATGCAACTCATTTTTATGCTAGTATAAAACAGTAGGATCTCCAAAAATTGTCCACATTAAAAGATTGGGTGAATCCTAAGAAGCATAGTTAGGGCTATTCCTCTTTTTTTTACATTCCTATGCTTCTTGGGATTGTTTCTGGGTGACAATATGGAAAGTTATAGCTCCTATATTCCAGCATAAGAACTGGAACCGTGAACGTTTGAAACGTGCTTCCCTCAGATTGTGGAAATTTTGTATTTGCACTGTTTTAATTAAGATGAGATAATAATACCCCAAGAAATAGCTAGGATAGGCTTTTGAGAGTATACTATTATCCTGCCGCCTTCATTCTGTGGGTACTCATTTTACCACTTATCAAATCCAGTTTCCTCGTGTAATTATTAAATATGAGAATCTTGAGTGTCTTCTGCTTTACCTTCCCTTGTTGGCCTAATTTGTTCTGGGAGTTGATATATGTGGAAGGTACCTGGATGTTTTATTTTCCACATTAGGTTTGAAAGAGTTTACCTTGTCTTTCCAATTTTGCAGTCACTGCTGTGTGACCCTAATCCAAATTCTCCTGCAAATTCTGAAGCTGCTCGGATGTTCAGCGAGAATAAGAGAGAATACAATCGCAAAGTGAGGGGAGATCAGTGGAGCAGAGCTGGACGGGCTGATTAAACTTGTCGTGCCTGCACAAACAACGGTCAATCAGTGCGGCTGGAAACTTGCCGGTAAGGTGCCATCTTCATCAGTTGGGATGTCTAGGGTAGGCAGTTTTTAGCCTATAAACCTTGCAAGACTGCTGCCTTTTATCATGTAATTTTCATCTTATTGGTTGACACTGTTTGAATTTGTAATCAACATATTGCTGGGAACATTTTTTACATAGTATTTGGCTTTTTGTGCTTATGACTCGGAAAATCTGCTGTGATGACTATCATTTTGCACAAGGCAATATATAGCAGATCCTCTTTTTTAGCACAATCTGGTAATAGATATTTTGAGGAGTTGTTGCTTGTCTGAAAATGAAATCAGATCCTTATGTTGTTATATTATTACATACATTAAGCAACGTGTTTCCGCTGCAATAATAAACAATACCTCGGAGATGTAATGTCAAAGTCATACGTACAACAATCCAAGTGAAAGTTATTCAAAAGAATATGAAGAATAAATACTGGAAAATTGCATAATATTGTAAATAATGACTTATATCTAATCATATTTTGGAATTTGTTTTTCAGAGAGCCGATTGAGCATACGGTTGGTTACAATATAGAACATAAGAAGCAAGTTTTAGGTAAAACACAATGCAAAACAACAAGACTAATTAAAATTGTACCTAAAGTTACAGTAAAATCTTGTACTATTTATTTTATACTTAAATTACATGAGTATCATATGTATAGTAACATATCCGCAATATAAGTTTATATGAAAATAATTGAAACTATAATAAGGTATGTGATGGAATATAAGGACAGAAGAGCATCTTTGAGCCTCCCTCAATTGTAGGTGCAACACAGTAGTGTTGAAAACTCAATTTTGAACAACCCTTCTCACTTGATGGCCACGCAAGAATTCCCCTAACAACAAAATCGACTCATTACTAGCTATATAGTAGTAATATATACAAGATTTGTCACTATTCCTATTCTAGTTTGCACTACATAAAACAATCAATGATATTTATCACTCTTTCTTTTACTTTCATTCTTCAATGGGGTTCAAGAACTTAATCTCATCCATGCTCACCATCTTCTTGGCTCCAACCAAGGCACCATCGGCAAGCATGGCAGCAGCCGAGTGTGCCGCCTGCTTGTCGAGCTTAAAGGGCGAAACGGGCTCGAGGGTGTTGCCATGCCAGCATGAGTTCCATGCAGTCTGTGTTGGGAGATGGCTGGCCGTGCCGCATTTCAAGAATACATGCCCCATCTGCAGATTCTCTGATGGAAGATGGTGGAGGTGATGCTCATGAGTTGTGGAGACAGCAAGAGTGTTTAACTGAGGAAATGGTCATTTGGTTTTCTTCTTTTCATGTTGCTGGATTTGATCATCATGCCTCTTGTCATTTCCTTTTTCATTTTGGGTTATGTGTAAATGTAAATCTCATCTCTGGTGAAAGAAACACCTTTTTCTGTTCCTTGCATTATTCTTCTTTATCTTGCTTGTTAGCGAGAAATGATGCTGCATTAAGGTTTATGAAGATGAAGGTGCAGTTTGGAAAGAGAGATTTGCAGAAAAAGAAGACTACTCAACAAGAACTCAAGAATGTTAGGAGTTCTGTTATTTTCAACCTTCCTTGTACGAGAAGTAAAAAGGTTGAACTGAATAAGATTAGGTGATGCAAGAAACGTTAAACAGAATTGATCCACGATGGTGACGAAAACCAACTAAGTGAAGGCCACAACTTTGAGTAACAAACCCAATTTATTGAATCCCTTGAGTTATGGAAGTAAGGAAGTGTAAAGATCCGACATCGAAATGATGTGATTGCATCAAAATTCTTGTTCGTAGACCTAAAAATGCTTTATAGTTGACTGTAAATGGCTGTTTAATGTCAAGAATGAGTCTAAGCATGTTATGTTTGAGGCGATTAGTTGCTAATCCATTATCTTGTGTTGAATATGATTTCATACGTTGAAAAGGTTTAAGTATGTCTGATGATAAACCTACTTTTGTGACTAATTCTAAAACACTGATATGGAGAAGGTGTCATATTCAATGCTTATTTAAGTAGAAGATATATATCTATTACTATACTTCATTGGGAAGCTTTAAAATGGTCCCTTTGACATTCAAATTCTTTTTCTCATGCTCTAACTTCCCTGATGGTAAAACTTATTCTACTGTTTTTTATCATAGAATAGAAGATAGTAAATATAGGTTCTATTACATTCTTGATGTTGTTGATAAAAGAAATGTGCAACTTGAGTACTATCTGCCTAATAGTGTAATAATTAACTTGATCATTTTCAATACATTAGGTTTGGAGTAAACCAATCAAATGCAAGAAGGAAATACTGTTTTCTTGAATTATTCAGCTTCGGCATTGACTTTAAAAAAACAGTTTATCATCAAGCAATCTGCTTATTTTTTGTGATATTTATATTCTTACAAGGAGACAGAAAAGAGAGTACAACTAAATAACAAAACAGATTCTTGTAATTCAAGAAACAAGGAAAAAGAAGTAGCATTTCAACCAAATTTGGACTTGATTTGATCAATAACAGAGTGATCAACTAGGAAAGCTTTAGTCAGAACGTCGTTTGGGATAGAAGGCGTTGAGCCAAAGAGATTAACCGGAACAATAACAGCTCCAGGCATATGGCTGTTGAAAGCAGTAAAAATGAGTGCCTTCTCCTCTCCAGTATTCATCTGAAAATGCACTAGTCCTCTTGGTATCACAAACATCTCCCCTGCTGTCAAATTCTTGGCGTAAAACACGTTAGAGGTCGAAATCATCCCCACGAGCAGCTTCCCCTTGAATGACTACGCCAGATTCCGTAGCTCGGGGTGTGAGTGGGGAGGGTTAATGCCACCGGGAGCTATGTCAACTCGGTTCATTGAGATGCCTAGCGTGTTAAGGCCCGGGAATGTTAGAACATTGCCCGAGATCACACTTAGGCCAAAGGAGTTGTTTGTGTTTCCCTCTTGGGATAGACCGTTGAAGAAGAAGTCTCCTGATGTCACGTTTGAGGCCGGTTTGCAGGGGAAGCCGTTTACTGAAATACTGCCTTGAGATCAGCAATGCAGAAGTCCTGCAGTGGATCAGGATCTGAAGAGAGAGAAGGGGATGGTGAGAGAAGTATAATACATGTTGCAAATATAAGGAATAGGTTTGAATCCATGGGAGCAACTGATATCTGAAGTAAGGGATATGTTTGCCTATTGGTGGAGAGTTTGATCGATTTATAGGCCGTGTTTTCGTGGAAGTCAATAGCAGAAAAGTAAAGAACTACATCTAGTATAGTCTGGAGTAGTTGGATTCTGTATATAAAAAACTAACATCTTGAATCTTGGATTAAAAAATCAGTGTGATGACAGATTAAGAAGCAGAGTAGTCGATTTCTCTATCAGGCGGTCCGGATCCCTTGCCTTGTCTCTTTCAGACTTGCTGATAACAATGGAGCACACTGAAAGAATCAGTCAACTGCAAACCAAACACAATTTCTAGAGGGAAGTCAAAGAATGAAGCAATAAACTATGTGATATCTGAGCCTAAAGATGAAGTTAATCAAATGAAAATTGACTTTTCTACTTGTCTTTTCATCCATCTAATTAGCTATCAATGAACAAGTAGTAGATTTATTAAGAAAAACAGTTACCTTGTCAAGTTGGTTGAAAGGACTACATACCAGATAGGTTGGAATAAAATGGACCGGTAACTCCATAAAATAGTGCGGTAGAGAAGGCGTGCCTCCTCATGACGAGGGCCATAGTGACAAGGCCTAGACAACTATATGCCAACAAAATAGATGAAAATGACTCCACCTGTTTGAGAAATTGACTTCTGTGTTCTGATAGGTCTTGCCACTATTCTTATGATTTAATTGTATATTAGTTGTTTACCAATAGTCTAACCTTAGCTGAATTTTAAAGTAGTGGCCATTTCCATTTTCAAGACATCAACTGTTATTTGCACAGATTGATCACTGATGAAAGCAGACAAATGGCCATCTTATTCAGTAAAGACTAATCATGATCTGCAACTCTAGAAGAAGAATGTTCTGTTTGAAAATAAAACTGATCTCATTAGTAGTTTACATTGAAAAAGGTAAGCCGTTTTCTGTTCTGTAGCTAAAATATAGCTAACCAGCATTGCGTTCTACATGACTTTTTCCCTATCTATATCTTGATCGATGGATATACAAGCCGACTCTGAAGCACGTAAAACCAAAACCTGCAACTGCAGATTGTTATCATCCAAGTATTTCCATGTGGGACAGAGTTTTTGCATGTTGGCTGCTTTCTCAGTCAGTACAGCTCAAGTTTCTTGCTTCTTTGCTTCCTTCCTAGGATAATGTCAATAATGGCATCAAACTACAAGATTCTTGATTTAGCTTCCTACTTAATTTGCAAGAATTTGTTGTTTTGGTCAATCTAACTTACCTACAAGAAGAGTTCATGAATCTGTTGTAGAAGGGGTTTGTCTAAGCGCCCGGAGATGTTCAGCTATCTCCTTCAAGAGTTTAGCTCCTTCGTCGCCAATCTGTGTCGCCTTAGCTGCATGCTTTATGAAACCACCATCTGCTTCAACCACTCTCAACCTCTCCTTGATCATAGATACTTCTCTTGTAAGCACAGCTTTACTTTCACTTTCCTCTACAACACCACAAACATTTTAAGGTTAAGCCAAAGATAGTCACAAAATTAACCAGACAAAAAACAAAAACAAAAAAAAAAAGATCTTGTAAGTTGTAATGAATGAATTACCTCTGTCTTCATCATCATTCTTGACTGTCTCCATCTCTGGGGAATTGGATTCCTTATCTGCATTCATCTTTCTCTCAAGATCATTCAAAAGACCAAGAAGAAACGATCTCTCTCCCTCAAAATCCAACGTTGGTACTTCCTCCTTTGTACATTCCTCACTCTCTTTCTGATCACCTCCATTCAACCCATCACTGTCTGATCTTGAGGAGTGAGATTTCATCAAATCATCATCATCATCAAATTCACAAATGTCACTACCAGTTTTCCTAATAGGCCCATATTTCATTCTATAAACCCCAAGTTCAGCCTCCAAAGCCTTCATATCATCCTCCTTCTTTATAAGCAAGTCTCTCAAGATCTGCAAAGCTTCTTCGTCGTACTCTGCTTGCTCCTCCATCATCCTCTGATACTGCAAAGCCTCCATCTGTATAGCCGCTTTCTCTTCCTGAATCCGAGTAATCATAGCCATCGCGTTGTTTGCAGCCACAGCTGCAGCACTCCTTTCTTTGTCCAACTCCATGTAGACCGCCATCAAAGAATCGTGGTCAAGATGAACTTGCTTCTTCAACCGGTTTAAGAGATCTCCGTCTACCTCGTTGAGAGGACTTATATCGAATGGCTCCACAAAAGCATCGACTTTGTCAAAATTCAGTTTTTTGCTGCTCCTGTTCCTGTTTATCCATCTGGGACTCTTGAGCTGGATCGAACTGGGAACCGAAATACTTATTTGCTTTCATGAAAGTTGGAGTTCTATTAGGATCTTCACTGAGATCCTTAGCATCTTGTAAGAATGGAGTTATTGTAGCTCTGATATCCTCCCTACCTGCTGCATATCATCACAATCACAATAAATGAGGGAAAAAGACAAAGTTCTTCGCATTCACATGAAACTACGCCAAACTACTCTGTATTTGTTTTATTGCAAAAGATACATGCATGGAAAGAAATTTTTGGGTAACATTATTCAAGAACATAGGATGTTTTTTGCAAACACGGAATAGTTTGACGGAGTTGCAAGTGAACACGGAGTATTTCTTAACCTTTTTTTTTTTTTTTTCTGAGAAACGAATTTTCGACTAAAGTTGCGATCGAACGCACCTTGATTATCACCATTCGGAGCCGGCTCCAACTCGATCTCCGACATGAACTTAAGGTCAGTATACCTCGAACGAGGCGTCTCATCGCTTCGGTTCGCCAACCACGACATCCTCGGAGAGGGGGCCGGATTATTCGTCGACAAATTTCTCAAAATCTTCTTGGCCGGCCTAGTCTTGAGAGGCTCCCCACAGCAAGAACACCATATATTCATCCCACTCTTCTCATCACACGAATCTCCATCGTCCTTCTTCATCCGCCTAAGGACCGATCTCCGCTCATCATCCACCTCAAGATCCTTGTTCAAGATGGACTTGTACTTGTCGCCATCCGAGTCTTTCTCCGTCGCGCAAGCTTGGCACATCGAGCGAGTATCGGATAACTTCTTGTGCATGTTACAGTAGCCGAGGGAGGAAATATCCTTCTTATGAGAGTCACAAATGGAATCATTGTAATAGAAACTGGGGCTTCGATGGACGAGGATATGATCTATCCTTGTACAGAGCAAGCAGGGGGGTTTGAGGCCGAAGAATCGGGTGAATTCGTTGGAGACGAAAGCTAAGAATCCGTCGACGAAAATCAAGATTATCATGAGCCATTCGAGGAGGGCGTTGCTCAAGAATTCTGGGACTGATTCGAGAGGTTGTTCAAGGAAGCTCTTTACCTCTTCCAACGGCATATTGATGGGATCATGAATCTAAGAAGAGCGGGCCTCAGATCATGATCTCTCTCTCTCTCTCTTCTTCTTCTCTTTCCCTCCCCCTCTTTCAATTTCGCCTTTCTGGGCTGCTTTGTTTCTGCAAGAACGAAGAACAAGCCATGTTGTTTGCATCGGCGGTTTGGCTGTGTTACAGATTCAGTTTTGAGAAGATGAAGATGAACACGGAAATAACTGAATTAACGGTCTGCCATAACAGAACGATGATTTACGTAGGAAAGAGAGAGTTAGCAGGTTTCTTCACATATTTCGTTAGACAGAAGGACAAAAATTATGAAGTTCACTTGACACATTTGATATTTGGTTCGTTACATTATTACTTTATCTATGCTATATTAAGAAAATTATAGTTAAAACTGTTGCACAAATTTCGATTTACCTATTATATACATTATTTATTTGATTTAGGAAATTATACTATAAAATATGTTACTTATAAAAGAGCATCTCCAAGGCTCACACAACCACTGTAGTCATAATGTTGTCTTCAGATTATTATTATTTTCTCACTTTTTCTATTATACTATTATTGTTGTATGTTTATATATTATATGAATTAATCATTTTATTTAAAAATGAAATTTGCAATACTGTATCTGTATTGTATTGTATTATGAAGTAATAAGTTTATCTAATTAAAAAAAAATCATAAAATAATAGAAACAAAACAACATATCCTATTGGGGTGTAATGAGTAACAATTTTTTTGATAAGATTAATTAACTCAATGATAAAAACCAACAAAACCAGAATATTCTATCGTCGTGTAAATTGAAATGCTAAAGTGATGTAAAATTCAGCATTTAGTATTGAAGATGCTCTAATAATAAAATCTAAGTCCTTTCTCTCTCTCCCTATATATATTAGAGATTTATTGTATTTTCCATACTTTCATTTCTTACGACATATATACCGTGTGGCCGGTTGAAGTATAAAGATAAGCTTGGCTGCTTGGGCAGGGGAGACGGGTTATAATGAAGTGTTTACAGAGCAAACAAGTTGAGAAACAAGCGAATAATATGAATGAATAGACTGGTAATAAACTTATGAGATTCCTTGTTAACAAACAAAATCTGTATGTTAAATCAGTTCATCTCAGTGACAGCTTAAAAAACTATATGAAAAGTCTCGAGTAGAATAAACATAGCCAAGGTTTACTTCTGAGATGTTTCGATATCCTAATTCGTAGAGAGTACGTTCGCGGACAAGTAAGGCGAAACACAACCCTGCACCTAAAAAGTAAAAAGAAATAAACGAAAAAATCTCCTAAAAAGAATTGAAGAAGACATATATATACCTGCAGTAAGGAAGTCGGAATTTGAACGAAGCCTTGAAGCAACAAATCAACATCTTCCAAAATGTGTGGTGGGACGGGGGTTATAACGTGGAGTAGCCCTCTGAAGGTATCGACGCCTCTTACAATTCCTGATTCATAGAAGATTGAAACAATATCAAGATCCTAATCAGCAGTGGTAAAGAACGAGGTTCCAAAAGAAAATCGAGACTAAGACATTTACTGATTTAGGATACGAAGCTTAGAAACTTTATAAGCTATATTCAATAGCGTGTAGTCCAAACCATTAGGCAATAAGCATCAAGATTTTTTAGTTTTACTTTGTAGAGAAACAATAACTTCCAATGATGAGTAAATGTTACGAAATATTGAAACAAGGGTTTAGTTAACTAACCCAAGCCAACACATTGAGGCAGTAGCTCAGACACTGAACTGACTGCTAGTCCAACAATACTTGCATTCAAACTGTAGAAAGTTTCAGTCATCGCGACCTAGAAAGCAGATGATGCACCATCAGAAATATATGTTTCAACTATGACAGTTTTAAAAAAACAAAAAAACTAACCTAATATGAAATTAATACAAGCAACAACCACCACCTAAATATCATAGGTATGGAGAGAAACAAGCAGGTCTAAGTATTTTCATCAAAATTCTGAACTAGAAAGATACTGCTGTCAATAGTCATTGCAAATAATTTCAAGGTCTGACAAGCTGGCTATACCTGGCAATGGACGTGTTTTACTTTGATACTTGATATGGGAATTTCGTAAGGAGGGTGAGCAGCCAATGCATGAGCAAGTTCCTTAATTGTGGAGATAGTTGTATCACTCGGAAAGCACTGCCTGAAGTATGCCATTACTCGCAGATCTCGTAGAAGGCGTGCATCCTTTCGTGACGACACCCTGAAAATCATATTAGTATGGATTAAGCAAATGGACACGTTTCAAATAAATTGAGTAAAACTCATAGAACATGAAAACCGGACGAGTCAAGGTAACAAAGAAAAGAAAGGAACAGAAAAACTATTTCTCCACGCAGAAATATAAAACCGTAAAACGGGAACAAGATCTAACAGATGCAAAACTTAATGCCCACAGAGAAAGACTTTATGATTTCATTTCCTCAAGTAGGAAAAATCACACTGTAAAAGACCTTTGATCCTTAATCCAAGTTCGAGAAAGGAAACTGTGCATATATAGACAACTAAACAGCGAACTCTTTCATATCAAAATTGAGATGAAAAAAAGCATACGATGAGCTGAAAGGGTCCTGATGAGGAGCAGTAATCTCAACAACGGTCACAGCATCAGTATCCCCTTCGTTTAGCCAAAATGCCCCATCCGGTAAGTTCTTTTTGTCAACAGATCGTTGGATCTTAACCACATGTGTCACGGACATATATCTTAGCATGTCCACCAGTATATCATAACCAATACCTGGCATAAAATACACAATAGAACATGTCATTATGTGCTAGAAGGAGCGGTAAAAAGAAAGGCCAGCCCTCTTCTTAATTTTCAGTAGGATAAAGAAGAACGAACCTTTAACCCAGCCTGGGGTATTTATAACAAGTGGTAACCCTGCACCCTGGATTTCTGCTTCTAGGTAGTTATCAAAAAGGGCCTTTATGTAATTCAAATAGGCTGTTGGGTCCCTTTTAGAGGATATGTCGCCAAAGAAAAAGCATCTGAGATGATATACAGAAGCAAATAGCTTAATAGAGTTTGCATTTGCATATTTAATAGGGAAATTCATCTTCAAATGCTAAAATGAAACCTTCATCAATATTCAATACAGAACATGATGCTTGATACATGCGAACTATATGAACCGATAAAAGTTCACATGCACCAGATAATACGGTAAAAGGATCATAAAGAACCACTGCTGAAGGTTAACTGATAGGTATAGTCTTTCAATGTGAATATCAATTTTTAATGCATAGGTTATACTTATACCATGAGGTATTAAATATAATTACAGATTATGATTCAACACCACAACCAATGAAAGCTATATCCCAGTATATTATTTTCATAAGTAGCTTTTCAGTTGTATCATCCATGGCAACTTTTTAAAAACATATATATATATACCAGAAGTAAGATGCTGATTCCATAAAAGCAAAGAAGCATTTCTGAATTAAAGCAATTGAGAAGAAGTACTCGATCAAGATGCCAGATAAAAGGAATTAATGCAAAAATCAATGCATATCGCAGATGCCAGTTTCTAAAGGCGAAATTCTGGATCTAAGAAACGGATATGTAGCACCTTACATATTTGTATTCCAGTTCACATTTAAAATGGATACGGAAAAGAATGAGGCTTCACCCAATACAAAATTATAAGTGAATTCAAAGTTTTATACCTTTCAGGAGTTTTCAAGCATGGAATCGTCAAATCTAATACCAAACAGATAAATATTTGTGAGAATAATGTTATTCCAAGCAACAAGCTTAAGATAGAAAATGGCGATCTTATTTAAAATGTTAAACAACAAACACATGTACCCGGAGTAATTTTGTCGATAACAGTTAGTGATAGGAGACCAGGAGCAGTAAACTCTGTTTGTCCAACATCAGTATCCAGAAAAGCCACTCTTTTATGCCTGAAAAAGAACCCAATAGTTTAAAACTGTTAAAAGTTTCAACTCTATTACAGATGCATGAATTGCAAAAGTTACAGGGCTTAACTATGCATCATTTTATAAGAGTGAAGTTTCTTATACCATACATTAAATTGAGTATAATCTCTGCGAAACAACATAAACAATCAAAGATATTTTCCAACATTGAAAAAGATCACAAACGAAAATGTGTATGAGACAACTACGAACATATCTGTAAGAACATCTTCCAACAAAATGCAACTTCTCATACTCAACAAAATAGCACAAACCACTAATATCCAAATTCTCCACCATATTACATAAATCCACAAACTTGGCAACCATATTCCGACAGCCCAAATTCAAGATTAAAACTTTAACTCAAAAATACACACTCCACATGAAAACACCAAAAAGACAATAAACTGGAAACACCAACTGAGTAAAGGTCCCATAAGATACCTCTGGAGAAGGACATTAACGAGGTGGCGGGCGAAAGTAGTTTTCCCGCTATTTTTCGGGCCGCATACAAAAGTAATCGGGAAATAAACGGGCCCGCGGGCTATGGCGTCGGCTACGTTCGACCATTCGTCGGGTATAACGATTTGCGGCGACGGGCTCTCTGTTTCTAAAGCTGCCGCCATACTTCACAAGTGGTAATGATTTCTCTCACGCAAACTCTCCCTTGCTATTTCTTTTTCTTCTTTAACTTCAAATATTGTACCGGCAATCAAGCGGCGGCGGTGAGTTTTTTTAAAAGGGGTGTAGTGTGGTGGTGCGGTAGCAGCTGAAGCCTAAACACGCCGCCGGCGTGTGCCTTGCGATGTTTTTTGGTGTGTTGAAATCTAAGGGTCAAAATGATGCTTCTATTCATTTAATTCGTAATACAACATTAAAAAAATAGGAGAATGTATTCTAGACATTTTTCTCGATATTCATTTAATATTTCGTCTGATTTTTACAAAAATAATGTTTTTAATTCATACCGTAAATTAATTTTAAGTTTTAATATCTTCAATAGTTAATTTTTAAAATAGTCAATTTCCAGAAAAAAATAGAGTGAATTGGCAAAATAATATTCTAAAAATATTTATTCTTAAAATAACATTCTTTTAAAAATAATTCATGAACTAACCTACTTTTTGCCAATTATTCACTAATTTAACACATAATTGTCCATGTGGATAAACATTATAATTTTTGCATGTAATTTCATTATATTAGTATTTTATTATAGCTTTTTACATGTCTATTATCTTTATTTAATCCATTTTTTCAACATTTAATTTTATTATATTCATGTTTCATATAAAAATAAAAAAGATATGTAACTCATTAAATAAATATGCAATATAAAAAAAATACTAACAGTTACGTTTGTGTTTTTTTTAACGCGCAGAAATTGCGATTTATTGTATTATTTTATACTTTTTATATTTATTTTATTTATTATTTGTAAAACTCGTTTTGTTAAACAAAATATTAATACAATAAATAAAGTTCAATGTTAAACATAAAAGATTTTCCATGTAGCAATTTTGTGTGTTTAGGGGGCAAAAAGTCAGTTGGGGAATTCTTTTTTTTGATAGTGTTGTTTTGAGAATAATTTGTTTGAAGTATGTTATTATGGAAATTCGCTAACTTTCTAAACTAATCATGTTCATAAGCTAATTTTCAAATTAATCTCTTATTTTTATTTGTTTATCATGACATCTTTCATTTTTTCTTACATATATTAACTAAATTAAGTTAATATGTAAGATTATTTTAATTATACAGCTATTTAGATATGAAGTTTGAAATAAATAAAATTATTTATATATATTAAATAAAATTAGACATGCATGATTATAAATAAACAAAATAATACTATTTTTTCAAAATAAAATCATAAAAAACAACACTATGTCACGAATTTTAGGTGTTTAATTTAGTTTGATAACTAAAATTTTAAATTAAAAAGGCTTAAAAATTATATACATAAACTTTTGTCGAATTTCAATTTTGCACACAAATAAAATTCGATTGTAAATACGTGAACTTTTAATTTATTTGAAATTGCACATGAATCAAAAATCCGATAAAATTAAAGGCGTGACAAGACATTTTTGGGTAGTGGCGTGTCTGCACACATGACAATCTAGTCAACACCAAACCACAAGTTTAAATTTTTTTGTTCTTGTAAATGCCAAACTTTGTAATAATTCTCGTCTTGCACATAAATTATGAATTTCATTTAATTTTATACCTAAATTTGAATTTTATTTAATTAAAGTTTGGATTTCATTTAAATTTTAATATGGAAACAAATGTACATTTTATGTGGGTTTTGTGACTCCAACAAATTTGTAGAAATAACGGATATATTTGTCGAGTCCAATAATTTTTTATGTGGGGGTATGTTGAGATTGAATTTAACAAAATTTCATATATTTTGACATAAAAGATTCGTGTTCTAAATCTAAAATTTAGAATCAGGTATATTCCCATATATACCTGAATTCATCGAAACAAAAGATAACTCTAAAATGGTCCTAAATGACTTGAGGATTGTCTCAACAGTCTCATTTTAAAAAGTTATAAATCTTACTAAAGTTTCAATCAATTCGAAATATTGCTCTCCATATATATCATCACACAATTATTCGAAATCTTTGTGTAAAAAAATATTACATATTGGGTTTGCTTCGTTGGTAAATTACTGCATTAGGATGAGATTGAACCGAATTGGACTATTTCTTATTCATTCCTATAAAAAAGAAGGATCAAATCATATCAAATTATTTATCTATTGTTGAATCATTACCGACTCGAAGATTTTTTTTATATACATACTCTGTATATATTACTGTTTGAAAATAATATATAAAAAAAAATAAAACCCATCACCAAGTTTTCCAATTGCCTCACAAGTTAATTAAACATACTTGGTTACTTAGGCTTGAAGTAAGTTTTATATATTTAACTTCTATTGCGAGTTACTATTAAACACAAAAAAATGTAAATAACATTATTCAACTAGAATGAAAAAAGAATCCGCAGAACAAAAATATAAATATAAGAAACTGCACATAAGATTATTAAATATCAAATTTCGCATTAAAGTAATATTGATATATTTAAATTTTGATCTATTGTATTGTGTCTATGTGACACAAATTCTTCTAAATATTATATATATATATATTAATCGAAAGAGAAAAAAATAATTGAAATAAACCCACACACACACATTGGCAAGGGTGTATACACAGAGCACACATTCATCTGCGCACGCAGCGACTTACAGATAGACAATCTTAAACACAGCTTGACTACACAGAAAATCACTCACAATTCATCATCATACCTCACATTTGGTGTCTGTCTCTGTATCAATCCGCCAAATCAACAGGAGGAATTAGCTATGGAGCTGCAGAACACTGTGAAGGAAGCCCTAAATGCGCTCTACCATCATCCAGACGACGCCGTAAGGATGCAAGCCGATCGCTGGCTTCAAGAATTTCAGCGCACGATTGACGCTTGGCAGGTGATTCTCGCGCTTCAAACCGGAGATTGCCGCTTTTTATTTTTGAATTTTATTGCCGGATTTCTAGTGGGATTATTGTTTGATGCTTGTAATGGTTCGGATAAATCAGTGTGTACCTTTTTATGCGGGTGTGAAGGGGGTATAGAGGTTTTGTTTGAATTTAATTAGGATTAGCATTGACACTCGGCTGGAATTTTGAGGTTTAGTGGAAAGGTGGGATTTTGTTTAAAGGGAGCGCGTTTTGAATTTGATGTAAATGTCGTTTCTTACTAGTTAGTACGTGTTACTTTAGCATGGAGTCTCATGTTTTGCAGCCTGAATGGCAGTTCGGTATGCATTTATAGTCAGAAGTTGCTAATGACTTTCAGGTTTCCTATCTAAAAACTCAAAACATTGCACTGACTGATGTTTCTGCCACAAATGATTCACATCTTACTAACTTTAGGCTTCTCACTGGTTGTTTATATATATATATATATATATATATATATATATATATATATATATATACTTACAATTGAATCAAAAAATTGAGTGAGCTAGTAGAATGGAGTGCCAACAATTGCAAATCATGTATGTTCCCCCCTTTTCTGAATTCTAGAGTTCCCATGTAATTGAAGAAACATTTTTTATGTGTTATTTGATACCTGATTTTTCTGGAATTGGATAATGGGGCCAATGTGGTTAATCATATCTCTTTACTTGGCTGTTGGGCATCTCTCAAGTAATATTTCTGTACGATCTCGTACCTTGCAAGGGGAAGTGAAATCTGATTTTATGGAATTATGATACAATGATATAAATGTTTATTTTCAATCATTTTTATTTGGTTGTTCTAAAGGAAGTTGTGGGAGTAATTTACTGGTTTAGCTTCCTGTTTGTGCAATGGGTGAGACTTGAATGTGCTCATTCACAATCTGTCTTTTGCATATTGGTTGGTCTATTGTTACCTGGTCTTTTTTTTCCCCCATAGTTTGATAAGCAAGCAAATTGGTAGGTTTTTCAAAAAATGCGTCAGGATAAACAAAATGGTATTGTTGAAGGGGCGAGCTTAAAAGTCTGCAGGACTACAACTTACATGTAGTCGTGCAATTAAGGTGACTAGGCTTATTCTCTTGGAGTGATATCACATTAGTACTTCCAACCACTTAGAAGGTGATAAATGTGTTATTGCTGTGCAGAAGGGTGTTTTAATATATGGAGATTGGACATTTTCTGAAGCATTGACCTGTGGGGTCATCATGTTTAACTATTTTCTACTTGATGTATGGACATTCTTTGGCCTTTCATCTATTTGCTACTTGTAACTTAAACTATGAGATATTTGCTGTGTGCTGAACTAAGTTATGATCATGCAATCTTCCTTTACTGGAGTAATCAAGTTACAAGCACTTCTTGGCATGACATACCATAGAATTCAACATTCAGCACCTTTAGAGAGTCTTTTCGTACTTTCTTCTTGATGGATGCGATAGTTAGGATGTGTACTACATAGACATAGATGCTATAACCAGTCATTGCAAAACACTTTAGGTATCAGAGTATCACAAGAAAAAAGTGAAATTACTGCAAACCACTTCCTTGTTACCTTTTCTCATTAGCATTTTCCTGGAAAGCAAGGGCCATTTTCTCTACTCTCTAGCTTTCTATTCCTGTCTTGTTACTTAAAAAAGTAAATCTATTCAGGAGAAACATTTCTTATTTCTTTTTATGATCATGCTAATTAAATGTGTGACAGGTGGCAGATAATTTGCTCCATGATACTTCCAGCAATATAGAAACTTTAATATTCTGCTCTCAAACTCTCAGAAGCAAGGTAATTAATCCTTGTGTTTTTTCGGGTTGGATCGGGGTTTTATTTCTCCTTGTTAATTTATGATATATGAAACTACTTATGTTATTCTAGATGAGTTTGTAAACGCTCTCTTGTGGAAGCAGGTGCAACGTGATTTTGAAGAACTACCTTCTGAAGCTTTTCGCCCGCTACGAATTTCTCTAAATGTAAGGATGTACTATTTGCTTGTAGATTTCTCATCAATCCATCTTTCCTTGAGTATTTCGTGTTAAGATTTCTCTCCTTAAAATGTGTGGCTCAGCTAAGAGTTTTAGTGGATATCATTCAATTTTTTGGTTCAGTTTTTCCTTCATTAATTCTGTTATATTATGTCTGAGATGCTGAATTTATTTTATTGGCAGGACCTATATAAAATACCATTATATTTTTTATCGTCTTTATTTCTTATTGATTTCTTAAGACATATTAGCGAAAGTTGATAGAAACATCCTAATCAGCGTACCAACTGGAGCATGCTTTTAGAAGGCGGAATAAAACCTTGAGGTATTTTGATATTTTCCTATAGCACCACGATTCTAACCTTGATGCGCATTGAGACATGACCTCAAAAAAAAAGAATAAACCTAGTTCCTAGTTCATAACCCTGGCCATAAACTCGTAACATTCATAACAAACAAAACAAGTTCCATAACAGAGCACAAAGTTCATGAAATCACTAGTTAAAAGTTTTAAAAATATAACAAAATTCATTAAAGTTAACATATTCCTAGTTCCACTTCCAACTCAAATGTTTAACCATCCAACTGAATCATCTTCGGTTCTGCGAGGAGCTGCACAAAGAGGAGTTGAGATGAGGGCTGTGCGCGAGTAGCTTTTCTCTTCTTGAGGACAGTTCAAGAGATTGACCGGTTTCAAGCGAAGGAGTTCACAATTTTTCCTTGTGATAACAGATGTTATCATTGAGTTCTTTGGGGTTTTAGTGTTCTTTTGTGCTTTCATTTAATGTTATAAAATCCTGTAGCAAAATACCCAAAAATGGCCCTATAACTTGCCAAAAACACTAACAAGAAGAGGTGGCACCTCATACGTTACACGCCTCAGAGCATCGTGCATAGGC
The DNA here is from genome assembly GCA_028984105.1 of Lavandula angustifolia. Lineage (NCBI taxonomy): Eukaryota > Viridiplantae > Streptophyta > Magnoliopsida > Lamiales > Lamiaceae > Lavandula > Lavandula angustifolia. The sequence continues at coordinate 18,030,543 of CM054816.1, read as the reverse complement.
AATCAATCCTATGTTTCACCTTGCATGGATCGTCAAAGCAAAAAATCTGATGAATAGAAGGAAATGGGATCAGAATGATACACGATGTGTAGGTCAGATGTTTCCGTGGTGAACAGCCGTAATGAAGAGGGTAGCGCCGGTGCTTTGGGGGGGATTTCCACTGCTCAATCTACGCGTGTGCCTCAAGTGCTTCTTAAAAACCATGAACTGGAGGATGTAATTAATCTGGTTTTCATTGCGTGCACACTATCTTTCATTCCGTGAACACTACTCTAACTTCTCAACTTTAGCAGATTATAAGTGGTTATAAACATGCTATATTTTTCAAAAGGGTGTATATAGGGCATAGGGATGCCTGAGGTAAATTTGTATTGCTTTCAATGGCGTTTTGGGTTTATATGTTCTTACTACAGATATTATTGGCATATGCTGCTTCAGAATGGCTGTGGGAAAATTTATGTTAGGCAGATTGCTTTTAGACAAAGATAACTATTTAGGCTTAATTGTAGACATGGAGCTCTTGTTTGTGGTTTGTGTTTTTTTTTTTTTTTTTTGGTCCTAACCATGGAAATATTATTGTTGATTACAATTATCTTTGTACGTGCTTGCTTTGTTCAGTACCTTCCTGGAGTAAATGCTGTATTTCTGGCAATAGTATGTGAATGGGATGACTGTGTTGATTCCCTTGCTTGAACATTTCGTATTTGATCAATGCAGACTTTACTGAAATCATTTCACAAGGGACCTCCTAAAGTTAGGACTCAGGTAAATATATGTTACTTCTGAATTGATTTCTTGTATCTTGACGGAAGAAGGCTAAATGCCGGGAGATATAGATTAGCCTTGCAGTGGCTGCATTGGCTGTTCATGTACCAGCAGAAGACTGGGGAGATGGTGGTATTTTGAATTGGATAAGAGATGAGATGAATTCACATCCTGAATGCATACCAAGTTTTCTGGAACTTCTGAAAGTCTTGCCTGAGGTATATGATTTTTTTTTTTTTTTTGAGAAATTAATTCTTTCTTTTCTTCCATCTCTCTCTCTCTCTCTCTCTCTCTCTCACACACACACACACACACACACACACACACACACACACACACACACACACACATGCATAAATAGTATTCGCAAATGACTGTAACCATCATAATCATGTTAAAGAACTAGCAACTTGTGGCCCAACAGTTTTGTGTTAAAAACTTCTTGAGCTTTAGCATGTTAATTTGGAAAAGGAAAAAGGTTTAATGGTGTTCAGTTTCATCTCATGGGCGGCCCTATATGTGCACGAGTTCAGCGTTTATGTTTGAGCTTGACTTAATTATATTAAGCTATTGGCACCAGTCTGAAAGAGAACGTGCAGATTGAAAAATGTCTGGCTCTTCTGTAGATATTTGTATATAAATCAATAATCTGTACAGCCAAAAATAGCTGCACTCTTCAGTTAATCTTTTTTTTAATTATCACGGTGATTGTTTGCTATGCTGATCTTTGTGGAACATCAAAGAACTCTGAATCAATCCCTTAGCTCAAGGGTATTATAGAAGCCTCATATTTGTTAAAAAAATGTCTGATATAAAACTTGAGCTTGCTTGTGTTCTATGTTTATTTCTTGTTGGAATCTTAAATAAATTATATTTGTGTTATCTACTATATATTCAGCTAACGTACAACCAAGGCTACTAGCTTATAATTTGATTCATTGCATTAGTTGGCTGGATAAGCAATTTCATATTTTAAGTTATTGTCACCATTGAATTTTTTTTCTTCTTCTAAATAACGGCTGATAACAATTTTTCCTTAAAACCAGGAAATTTTCAACTACAAAATAGCTGTCCGTCCCGATAGACGACGCAGTTTTGAAAATGAACTTGCTGCAGGGATAGAGATTGCTCTTAATGTCTTAACTGCTTGCTTGAATATTAATGGATTGTCGGAGCAGGTATGTGGTGTTATATGATTCTGTACTCGTGGAAGTCCATACTCATGAGCTCCTTGATTTCTTAAAAAATATTGAATTATTTGGATGCTTGTGGTGTTACTTGTAAATAATGAATATAAGTGTGCCCCAAACTCTTTCTGTTTTTTGCTGTTTAAAGTCGTTTCATGTCTTCGGAATTAAATTGTAGTTCTTTCTATGTTCGTACAACTTGACAGGCTCTTGAAGCTTTTGCTTCTTGGCTGCGGCTAAGGCACAGGTAATCACTTCTCTCTACATAAGTCGAATCTATCAGTGGAACTCCATTCAACATGTATGTAGCATGACATATACGGCATTTTTTGTTTACATTTTATGTTATTATAGATTGGGAACAGTAATAAGTAACTCAACCCTTTTATCCCCTGCTATCATTTTGGGTCTAAGAAAAACTCACGTAGCCAGAAATGAGTCAAGTGAAGAACTGTTTGTTTATCTAGAATAAGTAAATCTTGGCTTCCCCGGACATCCATGGAATGGCTTTAAAAGCGTATAAGAACACCTGTCATCAACATGCTTTAACTGGCATTAGTTAGTTGGTAGATTTTGTCCTTTTGTAAGTGTTTAAGAGTTTATCATATTTATTATCTCTTATTTAGATAGACTTTGTATAAGGTTTAGATTGTCCTAGTCTGACTAGAGACCCATATATATTGTAATCTTTGTATTTATATTATACACAAAACATATTATTCATTTTTAAAATAAGGAAGTGAGGCTACAATCTTTTGAGAATTCTCAGAAACCTTCTATTCTTTTTGAAAAAGAACAAATTAATGGACAACTAGAAAACAAAGATACAAGATTCGTGCTCTTATGAATTAACTGAAACTCCCCTCCGTCACTCTCCTATTGTGACTGTCCTATGGATCCTCGTTCATCAAATTTGTAACAAATCCCATGGCTGCTGCCTCTGCTACTCTATTTCTGTTTCTGATTCATGCTTTCTTTTGGAGTGATACTTGCAGACAAAATCAATTTGTCATTGAAATGGATCCTTGTGTAAATTACATGCACCTGTTCTTGTTGGTGTTCATTTCCTCAGCTCCCATGATAACATGAGAACTTACTATAATTTTGGTCTCAGGATTCCAGCTTCAGCTCTAGCTTCACATCCGTTGGTGCTTACAGCTCTCTCAGGCTTGGATAGTGATACACTGTTTGAAGCATCTGTTAACGGTTTGTGGAAGATCATGCTACTGCTTTCTTTATCACATGTTCTATTATGTTGCAAGTTAATTTGTAGGTCTCTTCCAAAGCATTTTGTTTTTAACCTCTGTGACTCTGTCATGTGTTTGTCTGATGTGATTCTGCCACAGTCGAATGGATTAACATACTGCCTCTTTTTCTTTGCCCCAAGGGCAGCTACATTGATTATCTTTTCCCAATATATATTTTTACTGGTTTCTCTTGTTCTAAGTTGCAGAGAAATGGTCTGTGAATGTAGATGAGTTTCTATTTTAATGTAAGAAAAATTTTAATAATGAAACTTAAACATTGAAGTTATGTTTGCCAGAAAAAAAAATTCTTGATCTGAAAAATACAAGCTATATATCTTGGATTTTACATAAGCATGAGGTCTTACTTTTGGACCTACATGTGCAGTAATAATATTCATATTTTACAAAACTATAAATAGCTGTTATTTTGGTGGAGACATTGATTCAGTTAGCTATTGAATGGCCTTACTATGTACATCTGTTGCTGGTAAATTTTGTGGTTCACAAGCTATTCAGAGCATACGTGAATTAGTAGGACTCAAAGACATAGATTTGACTTCATGATTTAGCTCATATAAAGTTAGGAATGCATAGGCGATGAAACACACATCTCCACATGATGATTTCCTACTTGATGTATTAGGTATTTTAGGATCACAAGCTGCTATATATCTAGGACACTTACTTTTCACCGTTCTCTACCTGCAGTTATCTCTGAATTGATTCACTATACAACAGTCAGAAGCCTTGATGGAGTTGCTTCTCATATGCCCTTGATTCAAGTACTTGTGCCTAGGGTTATGAATCTGAAACCTCAGCTTAGAGATCCCTCCAAGGTATTACATATGCAGTCTGTGGTTTCTTTTCTCTGCCATGAGAAATGTAAATTTTCCCTTTGAGCACAGTTTCTGTTTAGATTATTTGTGATTGTCAAAGATGATGCTTACATGCCATAAATATTTAGATGCTTGAAGTTTTACTTGTTTTCATAGTTAGTGCTATCATTTATATGTTCATATTAGACTTCCACAAGAATTATCTTCTCGTGTCCATTGCTGTGTACATTCTGAAAGATTCTTGGTATGGAACTTATCTAGTTATGTGGAATATATATCATTAGGACAAGTGGACAACAAACTACAAGATTGGAATTTAGTTTCTCTGGCTTGGACCTCCATTTGGGCTGCTGGGATCTTCACATAGAAAAAGATTGCTGCCCATTTGATAATGATCGTGTTATATTGCATCTTTGGACCGAACCAAGGAGGTCGCTCAAATGTCTTCAAGAATTATTTGAGAAGACCCAGAGTGTGAGCCTTGGTGAGGGGGCGGGGGGGAGGACATTATGTGCAACTGGTTTGCCGTCCTCCTTTCAAACCATTGCTCATCATTAATTCATCTCACGGTATCTTTTAGTCAGGAATCTAGAGACCTTTTTTCTGCTGAAAAACGTCTTAGATATATTGGTTCTCAACTGCAACACTTAGTTCCTGGCAACATGTGGTTGCATCCCTTGACAACATCTGAAAGACTGAAAGAGGGTTTATATCACTGGCAACTGTTGGAATGACCTAAAATTATCAGCCATTGTTTATTAAGTTGTGATACGCGGGAGGATTTATTCATACCTTGGAGCATGTGAGGTGGTGTCTGTCACAGCCAAAGTTTTGGAACTTATTTGCATGCTAATTGGTTCTGTGGATCCAGATGTTGGTTATGGAGAGCATCACCTCAAATCATCATGGACTACTTGGTGATGGTGAAGACTTCTTTGTGAAATTGGTTACCCTTCTAAATTCTAATATGAAACTAGTTACCTGATGAATGGATCTTTGGTTTTTAGAGTTTCTGTTCCACAAGCCAGAGGGCTCTAAGATAACTCATCTTTCTCTGGATCGTAGATAATACCTTAGTAAATGAGCACTACCCTTGGCCCTTGTTAGATGAAAAATTCATTCACTATCCTCAAAAGCTGACATCTTACAGTTGCAAGGGATCTGTCAAAGTTGCTGAAAAATATGAATCAGATCCTATTGTGATGGCGAGTTTGTTTATGATGCATATTCCTGACTCTTTGCCCTCAAATGTACGTTGGACTATTTGGCTGGAAAGAAATAGGATAATACTCAAAAGGTAGGAGGGACTCTGGATAATGTATGGGAAAGGCTGAAGGTCAGAGTTGCAATTTGTGTTTTAAAGACAGAAAATTAAGGATCTTTATGTGAATGATATTATTATAGTCTAGAGTGTAATATTAATAGAATATGTCCCGTTAGATAAAGAGGAGGGACATCTCCCCCTCTTGATATACTTCTGCTTAGTTTTTAGTAATATAAATGTTATTTTATAAAAATCACTTGCACAGTGACTATGGCACCACAGGCAAATCTGGGTGCCTATGATTGTGCTGAAAAGGTTGATTATGTAAATTTTTGTTTAAGGTTACCAAAAAGTAGTTCCAATAGATGGTTCAGGACAAGGTGTATGTTATGTTACCAGTGAATGTCATATAAGGTAATTATGATATGGATGAAGTAATAAGGAGCATGTGAAATTATTTGCTCTTTGATGGATAATATAAAATGTGTCGGTGTGCCCTCCAATAGATGGCATGTTATGGCTATTTTGATTATGCGTTATTTTGTGGAGCAGGAATAAGAGACTATATATTTCGTAAGATGCATCAGATTTAAATATATGTGGTATGTCTGTATGTCTGTTTCTGATAATTGAAAGATATGTATTACAAGATACATGTGGACTGCCCTTAAGATCAATTTTTACACTTTCTATTGTGCAGTTGTATATTGTATGCCTATATGACATCTATTGACCACTGGTTTCAGGATGAGGAGGATGTGAAGGCTGTTGCTCGCTTATTTGCTGATATGGGAGATGCATATGTCGAATTGATTGCTACTGGTATATTGCTTTGCCTTTCAGGCAACCTTGGCTTGGTTATATTTTATATATATTATACTTTATGGAGGGTATCACATATGCTTAATTAATTTATTTCTTATGTTGTTTACATGTATCTATTTAGATATGCATATTCATGCATATGCATTTTCGTTATAGGGCCGTCATATAATACAAATAACTTTTCTCTTCAGGTTCTGATGAGTCAATGTTGATTGTGCAAGCATTACTTGAAGTTACTTCACATCCAGAATTTGATATTGCTTCAATGACCTTTAACTTTTTGGCACAGTCTTCAAATTATTTTACTCGAGAGGTACTAATGTTATTGATGCTAAATTTTATGTATGTGTGCTAGATTATTATTTAACTTTGTCGTTTCTAATGAATTAGGACTAATTATTCGCATGGTAATGAAGCATCTGTTGAAGCTCAGAGATCCCCTGAGTTACTGGCATTCCATTCATCGTATGAAGCACTTGTTTCCTTGGTGAGGCTTTTCTCACATTAGAGTGTATTAGTGTTCAGGTTTTATATTCAAGCTTAATTTTCTTATACGAAATGGAAGCTATTGCTTATTTAGAAATTCCAAACAAAATATATTTATAGTCCAGACTCGTAATATTCTTAGTGTAAATATAAATAAGAGACTAGCACGGTTTTTGATGTCATGGTGTTTATCATCAAGACAAAGTAAATATATTCCAGGATTCATGAAACAGCTTTTTTTTTTTTTTGCATATACCAATTTAATATAGAAGGAATTGGGTAAATGATAGATGTGTGTGGATATGTAGTCATATATCAGAAAGACAATTGTCTTGAAGATTCTGCTGGTAGGGGTGGGTCAACAATGAAACTTCATAAATGCAAAAAGGAGTGGCTAGGCCATTTTGGTGCTCTTAGACCACAACCTACTTTAGCTTCTACATGCCTCTGTAAATGGCTACTCAAGTACTCAGTCTGCAGAAACTTTGTTCACTGTAATTGTGTAAGCATTATAATGACATCTTAAGGATATAATATCTGGGCTCCATATGTACAATTCCATTAGTGGTTCTGAACGTGATTGCTGCCCAGTTTTGTTATTGAACTGTCATTTATTTTTCTCAGGTTAGTGTCAAAGTTGAATATCCCCAGGATTATGCAGATCTTTCAAGGGAAGACCAGAAAGATTTTAAGCAAACCAGATATGGTACATCTTTTTGTTCTGATGTTTGGTTTACTTACATAATCTTAAACGGTGTAATTTATATTTTCTTTTTACAAATCATAAATCGGCATTCTTTCCATGTCATGCCGAATAAAGAAATATGAAATGAGTTAATGAAATGTGCAACAAACTGGTTTATTTAACAATATACTTAATTGTTTAGGGTTTACGCTTTTATGGTTCTGTGGTGATATTAAACACTTTAAGCTCCTATTTAGCAGTACATTGAACTTGATCATTTATGGGATATAGTGTGGTTCTTTACTCTGTATGTTTTGTAAGATTAGCTTTCAAAATGCTTGGTGATTATTCACTATAGGCTTGTAATTGGTCTTATTGTCAGTTACCTTGGTTATCTCCTCAGTTTGAAAAATGTGCAACTTACATTTGTTGTTTGTAACACAACAGTGCCCTATCTAGAGCACTCAATCAAACTTTCATCAGGAACTAGAGTTCTCTTTTTTCATACCTGAGACACTGTTTAAAAAAAACTTTTGAGGCTTCATGTGTAATCTCTTAATCATTACCACAAACTTATTTATGTTAGACATTTTAGACCAGTGTTTACTTCATTTTGAAGCTCAAAAATATTGTTTCTTCTTTGAAACCCGAGAATATGCATTGGGAATGTTTTCTATGCTGCAAGCGTGACTTGTATTCTTAGCTTCACAGCCTTGTTTTCTCCCTAGTTTGTCATGTCTACATATAAATTTTATAGGTCCTCCCCTCCCCCCTCCGACCCCAAACACCCACGTGAAAGCACTAAACCTTCTGAGGTCACCTGTTATATGATCTGACATTTAGATTTTTCTCAAAACTATCATGCTGGCAGCTGTTTCGGATGTCCTCATTGATGCAGCTCTAGTTTTAGGTGGCGATGCTACTCTGAAGATTCTTTACATGAAGCTTATTGAGGTACATGCCTATCTCTTTACTGCTATAGAAATCCATTTTGTCGATCCTTAAATCCAGAAGTCCTGGGCGGACTAATGCAACATTTGCAGCTAATATAAGTTCTTGCATATAGGATTCCTCATCTTTTATATATTTGCCACAAAAAATATGAAGACGAGGCTAGTTAATAAGTGGTTATGATATATCTAACTCCAGAGTTTATGCATGTATGAGTGATATAATGGCTGAATTATTCCAGCAGGTTATCCCTATAAAATATTGTGAAACCAGCTAGTTGTTGTGCCTTGCACTTGGTAATTTCTTGTTTTTCCTCATAAATCAGGAGTGACTCATAATAATTGCATATGATACAAGTAACTTTCCTTATGCTTAGTGATGGTTGCTACTTATTATTAATCACTGTGAAAAAGTTGCATATGTGCTTCCCATTGGCCTATTCCACAGCTTGTTGAACTCTTTTTGGTTGCAACTAGCATCTGCTCCATCTTTTTTTGGGCTTTGAACAGACATGGTTCGTGGAAACAAATATCTTAGATACACTTTTAAGTTAAAGAAATGGTTTTATTCTCCCATCAAATTGTTAGTTCGATCTATTAAGTGAACATCCAATTCTGCATTAACTTGAGTACAAATTTCTGGTTTGTGAAATCACTCAACTGCTGCGCTTTTGGTGTACTCTGCCTGGTAGATGGATTATGGACATCCTTTATCTTTTTCAGAAAGGAATATTCACAACAGACACGTCCTGACCTTATAAATTCTTGTATTATATCTCTTAAACAAAATCACAACCAAACTTGTAAAAGTCCTCTTCTTTTCTTTTAGCTCTAATGACTTAGATTATAACCTGAAATATGCAATAAATACTTGTTCGGACCCAAATCTTGGAAAGAAAACATAAGTTGATAAGATCTGAAAGTAGCCAATAAATCGATTAATACTGGAACTGAAAGCTCTACTGTTTTAGGGCTTCGCCTTTAGCCCACGGCACTACTCACTCCCTTGGCATTAGGCACAAACTGAACACTGCAAGCTATTTGTTGCATTCAAATAATGATCTTCCCGCTATATAAGTTATCATATTACTTAATGTGATTATTTTTGTATCCAAAGCCTTCTTAATATATGAAGTTACTGACCATGTCTCTGTTTTCCCTTTTTACATGATACAATAGGCTGTTAGGAACTGCGGGCAGGGCCAGCAGACTGATTGGCGTCCAGCAGAAGCTGCTTTATATAGCATCCGAGCAATATCTGATTATGTATCTAATACTGATGGAGACATGATGCCTCAGGTTGGAACGCTCTCAAATATCAGGATATAAATTTGCAGTCCCAGCTCTGTTTCACATTCTTTGTGTTCTTACTAGTTTTTCCCTGACTGGTAGATGTATTGTTTCTATTTAATAGCTCTGACAGAAGCTGATTTTGATTTTTAGTTATTTTTTTAGTGTAATACTATCTCTCAGAACATCATCTAACACATTTGTTTTGTCAGGTTATGAATTTACTTCCACAACTTCCTCATCAACCGCAGCTGCTGCAGACAGGTAATGGTTGTCTATGTTCCTAAATCCATGAGGCCATCCTTTTTGTCTTTCACAAGATGTAACTGTCACTTCCTCACTGGGAGTAGCTTTGGCTGATTCTTCTCAAGTTATTTATGATTGTAGATTTTTCTTTTTGTGTGTGTAGTGTGCTTAGTTATTGGGGCTTACTCAAAATGGCTTGATGGTGCACCAAGTGGAACTTCATTCTTGTCGCCTCTTATAAATATTCTTGTTAGCGGCATGAGTGTATCAGAGGATACTGCAGCTGCTGCTGCTTTGGCCTTTCGTCATATATGTGATGGTAAATGTTCTTTGCTTAGCTTCTCATGTTTGTTTCGAGTTATCAGTTCCAGCTTAAAAGAACTTCAAATGTTTTTATAGCTTCTTATGCATATGTTTTTGTTTTTGTAAGATTTAAGATATCATGTGTGGTTCTTCATCTTACAGTGTCTGTGATTGACTCATCTTTACTTGTGTTGCTCTGGATAATGGTTGTAGTCCGCATGTGTTTTCATGGAGCAAGGATTTTTAGGGTTCTTGGAGTAAAATGTTCAGAAAACTATTTTTGAGTAGCTTCATTTGTATTTTATTTTTTTGTCCATTATTATCATGATAGAGACACCTAGTTCATTAATTTTTTTTCCACAGCTAGTATTTGCAATATGTAGGTTTTATTCGATCTCTCCTTTATATTTTGCTTCGGCTGTAGACTGCAAGAAAAAGCTCTGTGGGTCCTTGGATGGTCTTTTTCAAATATACCAAGGGGCGATGGCTGGAGAAGGTATTTTCAAGGTTTCTGCTGAAGACTCGTTGCATCTAGTTGAGGCTCTTAGGTATTAATCATTTTTATCATAGATGCTGGATGGTATTTGAAGCTGTGTTAACTTGTTTGAAATATGTTTATCCTATAGTATGGTTATCACAGAACTTCCTTCGGAACATGCTAAGAAAGCCTTAGAGGCATTATGCGTGCCTGCTGTTGCTCCTTTACAGGTTTGTATTGTCTTTAGTAATCTTTGAAATTATTTGCGGTTACATAAATCTTTTGCATGGTCGACAAACAGGATATCATCAATCAAGGCCCTTTAGCATTGGGGCAGAAGCCTGCCCGAGATTTAACTGTTCATATAGACAGACTAGCTAATATATTTAGGTAAACAACATATAGCTGCCTCAGTTATGTTTGTTACCTTTTTCAATGATGCTAAAACTAACTCCTTTTGCAAATTCAGACATGTCAATCACCCGGAAGCTGTTGCAGATGCTATTCAAAGACTTTGGCCAATCTTCAAATCAATCTTTGATATGTCAGTGCTAGATCTGCTGTTTTGATAAATATTTTATTTGCATTGCTTGGATACTTGAGCTGAGATAAGTTTGATCTCAAATATTTGTTGCAGTCGTTCTTGGGACATGCGAACTATGGAACCACTTTGTCGAGCATGCAAAAATGCTGTAAGATCTCTGAACCATAGCATTTTTGTGGTGGTCATTTCAAAGCTTCGTATGTTAATTAAAAGTATAAGGGATATTCAATACAATCTGCATTTTGAAGAATCCTCATCTGATATATCTACTAGGGAATGAGAATTGAGGAGAACCAGTATTAATGGTGTTTGATATGTGGGTTCTGGAATCAAAACAAGTTTACGGTGATCGTATTTTCATTAATCATCCTCGCCTTTATCAATTTGATTTCTATTGTGATTGACCCTCGCAGTCATACCCACTCTCTTTCATACTTAAATTCCCCATTAGATTATGCCACTTGACATGACACTGGCACCACTCTAGCTTGATTTTGTATATGGTGTTTTCTCTTCCCTGTCATGTTAGTTCTAAATATTGACCTACTGAAGAGTCGTAAGAAATTCTTAGTATATCGTAACAGATTTCAATTTGTTTTTTCTTATCCTTTTAGCTAGTTAATTTCTCATTACTATGCCCATGGAGGAAAGCATTAAATTGGAGAAGGGAATCTCATCCGTTTTTACCTGTGCTAGCGGGAAATACTTCTGATAAGAAATCTTGATTTTGTAGGTGAGGACCTCTAAAACTCTTATGGGACTTACAGTTGGTGTAATGCTTGAGGAGATACAAGCTTTATACAAACAGCATCAGCAACCTTGTTTCCTCTATCTCTCTAGTGAAGTTATTAAGGTTCTTAACCTTGCTGTGCTTCCTGCGTCAATATATTACTCGACTTTTTCCTTCTCCAGTTAAGCTTATATTGGGACCCTCTCTTATAGGTTTTTGGTTCAGATCCATCTTGTACAGACTATTTGAAAATCCTGATTGAATCTCTTTTCAACCATACAACATTTATGCTCGCAAAAATCCAGGTGCTGTTTCCTGTTATTAATTCTCAGCTCCATTTTTGAAATTATAATATTGTTTCCCTGATATGGTTTCTCTCCTCGCAGGACTTCTCTTCCCGGCCTGACTTGGTAGATGATTGTTTCTTGTTAGCATCAAGATGTATCCGTTACTGTCCACAATTATTCTTTCCGTCTCCTGTATTTCCCTGCTTGGTGGACTGTTCAATGATTGGCATCACTGTACAGCATAGGTTATCTCTCTCTCTCTCTCTCTCTCTCTCTCATATATATATATATATATATATATATATATATATATATATATATACACATATATATATATGAGCATGGAAAGTACTTTGGGGAAATGTAGATGACCAATTAGTGCTACTTAGTAAATGCACTTTATATTTTTTTTAGTTTTTAGTAGTCCCATTGACATGAAGAACTTGCTTTTAATGAAATATACAATGAATTGAAGCTTCCACTATTTCACTGCAGGGAGGCCTCCAATTCCATATTAAATTTCCTATCAGATGTTTTTGATCTTGCAAACTCTACTCATGGAAACCCTTATGTATCCATCCGGGACAACGTGATGATTCCGAGGGGGGCTGTCATAACCAGAATTCTTGTAGCTGCTCTAACCGGAGCACTTCCAAGTTCGCGCCTAGAAACGGTTTATCTCTAGCCCCTCAACAGATAAATGCTAAAGGCTTCCATTTGTTATGCTAACCACCTTTTTTTCATCTGCTCTAGGTAACATATACACTTATAGCCATTACACGAGCCTACGGTCTAAAGGCGTTAGAGTGGGCAAAGGAAACCATTTCCTTAGTTCCATCAAATGCTGTGACTGAAATTGAAAGAACAAAATTCTTGCAAGCTTTATCAGATGCTGCTTCTGGTGCTCCTATAAACGCCGTGATGATTCCGATTGAAGAACTGTCAGAGGTTTGCAGACGTAACAGGTCAGTCCAAGAGATTGTTCAAGGAGCTTTGAGGCCTCTTGAACTGAATATGGTGTCTGTATCATAGATAGTGCTCTGAGTGACAGAGAAGGGCTATTTTTTCTCCGCCCTTGTCTTCTTCGGTTGAGGCAGATTTTGTTTCACTTCCATATTTGTATATTGTTTCATTTGCTCTTTCATACATAGATTGGATGGGGAGAGGGGGAGGGAAAGGTTGTGTTGTTGTGTTTTACTTTGAAAGATACTTATATATTTTTCTTCCATTGTGAAACGACAGTTTGTTTGGGGCAAAACCACTTGATCACAGATTTAATTTTCTTATAATGCTTATCATTTCTTAAACTTTAATATACCAATGAATATAAAAATTTGAATGATAATATCGGGTGTAGTATATCAATTTCCACTTTTCCATGCAGTTCGGCACATTATCATTATGACATTTCCATACCATGAATTTTGGTACGAAACACATACAGTACTATATGTAACGTATAATATCAAAATTCATCATAAGCTAAACTTCCATATGCAAATGGGATTATTGCCGAGACTAATTCACTTATCAATGAAAATGTAAAGGTATAATCGCGCTATAAAAAACAAGGGGGAAAGTTAGAGGGGAAAACGAGCAACTAACGAAAAATGATTCTTCATAATAAGACAGAAAAGAGAGATCCGTGATGATTTATTTTGATGGTCAAATACTTCTCCTTACTGCCACTTGACCAACGCATCAAGAATTCACCCAATGCGATGTCAGGATTGCAACCGGCCGACGATGGTAACTGCAAACAAGTAATGTAAGATTCTTTAACTTGAGAAATGCTACCCAGTAAACATATCAATTGAAGAACAAAATGGACAAAACTCCTGGAAATATTGACGTGCAACAAAACTACTACGGCATTATAACCCAAGTTAAATACTGCCCCAACTTCTATCCAAATCAAATCCAAATGTAAGAACATCTATCACAAGTAAACCTGTTAGCAAGAGTGTTCAGTTTTTACTATACAGTAGTTTGAATGACATTAAGGTTAAACTTCAAAACAGTTAAAGGGAGCAACACAGATATCACGATCGACAGATTTTCAGTACAGTTTATATGAAGCCCTTAACAAATTTGGCAAACTTAAAATTCATCACTAGTTCACAATAAAGAATGCTAACTAGAGGAAAATTTGGAAGGAATTAAAAGAATTTCTTGAAGATATGACAAGATCAAGATTGGCAGTCTATCCATACGAAATTGCAGCTGGAGACAAGATATGGATATGGAGTTGGTGATATGAATCTGCTTAATTAGTGACTCATGAAGAACTAATCAGAACACCGCAATTCTATAATGCATGATACATTTGATACCAAGTAACAGACACCTCTCGAGCATACCCTTTATCTTTAGGAGACAGTGTTATACTATCCAGTTTTTGTTTTCATTAATTTTTTTATGACTTTTTACTAAATAACTAACCAATCCAGCGGACACAATCTAGTCTCATTAATTATTTAAAGAATGAAATGAAAGGGCTCAGTTCCAAATGTTCAGGTGGGAAGATGGCAAGAAAGAACTAAGAGAAAACATTGATCAAACCAAACCTTGTTTTTATATGATAGAAGCAAAATAAAAATCATTTATGATAAAATAATTTCCCCCAAAAATAAACCTCCAAAGCATCCCAACTAGTTGTGTTGAGTATATTAAGGTATACTTGTCCATTTGAACTAAATTGCACTTTAAGATAATGCTCAAACTAATTTTTTAAAATATTGTCAGAAGTGCTATAATTTTTTATCTTCTATAAACGAAATTTCTAAATATCCAAGACAGTCAATATAAGAATTGTCTATCGAGAAGCATTAACATTTATGAGAAGTGCTGCCTGCTGGAGGATATAAGGTACAAGCTAATATTTTCTATTCGAAAGAAAAACAATTATCATGTGGAGAATCCAAGAAAAATTAATTAAGATAATACTCCCTAAAAGTGACGAGTTGTCGTGGAAAAAGGTCTGCTACTGAAACTGTTTAAAAGGACAATTTGGTATTAAGGTTAAATCAACCCCCAAAACTTCAAAATGCATATATATAATCAGTAAAATGATTCATATGAAAGACTGTATATTGTAAAGCAGAAAGGCAAGACAAAAGTTAAATAAGGAATTAACAGAGTGGTGGAATGTGTCATCTTACCTGAGTATTAACTTGAACCTTTATCTTTGTCCTCTTTTGCTACTGCATCAGTCACAAGTGCCATTGGTCTCTCACTTATAACCTCATCTATTATTCCAAACTGCTTGGCCTCTTCAGCTGTCATGAAATAGTCACGGTCCATGTTTTGTTGGATAACGTCCAGCGACTGTCCAGTGTGCTTACAGTAAAGAGCATTAAGTGAGTCCCAAACACGAATAATCTGCTTGGTATGGATACTAATGTCTTTAGCCTGCCCACTGTACCCACCAGAAGGCTGGTGTATCATAATTGTGGCATTTGGGAGGGAACGCCTCTCACCCTTTGCCCCAGCAGCCAGTAGAAGAGAACCCATCGACGCTGCTTGACCAAGACAAATAGTATTGATTGGAGACTTGATATACTGCATCGTGTCATAGATAGCAAGACCTACAATATCAATCAATTGATCGTACGCAACAAAGTTATTAGAAATTTGGATCATATTGCAATTTCTTCACCATGCTTATGAACCTAGTTAAATCTGAACACATACACCCGTCTGCAATTAAAACTCAGTACATAAAATTCTTCTCACATTTTTTATTTCGCGAAACTAAACACACTCTCGATTCCAATGGTAAATCAAACAAAAAGCCCACCAGCAACCGCCTCTGCTAGATATAATAAGAGTCCTGAACCAGAGTAGGAATTTTAACTAAAGCTTCAGATACATTCATGATTGCTCCTAAAATCTGGGACTATCAACTGAAAAATCCATTCAAATCTTACGACAAAAATATCCAATTTAAATTCTTGATAACTAAACCCTCTCAAAATTTACTAGTTCGTCTCCCAAGATTGCATATTGCCATAAAAAGAAAAGGACGATTTTGGAAAAGCAAAAAAGAAAATTTAACAGAAATACCAGCAGTAACAGCGCCACCAGGGGAATTTAGATACATGTGAATAGGTTTTGAAGGATTCTCCGACTCGAGGAAGAGCAGCTGCGCAACAACGACGTGGGCGGTATCATCGGAAATGGGGCCGTTAATGCAAATGATGCGTTCTTTGAGCAGCCGAGAGAAAATGTCGTAGGCGCGCTCCCCTCTCGATGAATGCTCGATCACCATCGGTACGAGGCCATAAGACCTTCTGCTGCCCCCGGCGGTGGATGTTGCCGGAGTTCTGCAGGCGTTGATTAGATTCCGAGAGAAGAGGCTCCGCATCATCGTTAGGGTTTTGATTTTCAGGGTTTTGGGGGAAATTAGTGGAGTGGGATGTTGGGTTAATCTTACTCTCACTACGCTACTTTCTAATTTTACTTTAATTTCTCTATAAATAATTAAAAAAAGTCTTTACTATTTTCGTTGGAGTACTATTTTTACTTAAATAAATATTACGATTTTTGTTTCGATAATATTCAATAATAGTAATAATATATTAACATTTTCAAATTCTTATCAGCATAACATTCTTTTTTTTCCTTTAACAAAATTTAACATACTACCAAAATTTATTTTAGCATAATATACAGTAGAATATAAAAATTTGCAATATCTAATCCTTGTAAAAAGTTATCCTTCACATCTCCCTCCAACCCATTTAATTAGCATGTTTCAAAATGACAAGATTGTATAAACCATATTTTTAACTAAGGAAAAGTTAAACAATCAACACCAATATATTGTTTAAAAACAATCAACACCAATGTATTTGAATCCTCTATTTTATACTCATTATGTCCCAATAGTAATGTCTCATTTCTTTTCGTCTAATTATTAAAAAAATATTTTGAACCCTCTATTTTATACTCATTCTGTCTCATTAGTAATGTCTCATTTATTTTCAGGTATGATTATTAAGAAAACATTATTTTGTAGTGTATTTTAGTTAACCTTTTGAATGGTTGATTCTTGTACACGTATTTTTTTTTAATCATTTTTAAAGGAATATTAACCTCTAATTACATGAAGTTTGGTGAAAAATTAATTTTGCACACAACTTTTAAAACACTCCTCAAAATACATGGTTTTTTAACTCGTTAAAAAATGCACACTGGTGAAAATTCCCGGTAAAATTAAGTCTGACGGGGTGGACAATGTTGTAGTTTACTGCTTAGTTGGCAAAAGATTTTCCCAAATAAGAAATTATGTAATTGTTGTCACATGCTTAGTTGGCAAAAAGACTTTCCCAAGTAAGAAATTATGTAATTATTATCACATGTAATAAATACACGAAATATTGAGTTTTATCTAATCTTACACATGACTTTCCAAATTTAATAAAAATATATCGAAACTTTATTATATGTTTAGTATTTAATAGAGAGTGTGATAGAAGAACTGAGTATTCGAAGTGAAGCGAATAATTCGAATATTACTAATGAATCAAATACAGGTCAAGTTTAATATTCCAATTATATCGAATACGAATACGAATATCAATAGAATATAATGATTTTTAATTCGATTCGTTTCGTTTACAATCCTAAAATAAATGATAAATTTAAGAAAAATATTTTAGATCTATCTTATAATTCTAACTTATATTAATTAATCATATATTCAAACTCTCAATTAAATACCAATTTAACTCAAATACAATTTAAACATATTTTTGTTAAAGTTAAAAAAGTCATGTGCAAAATTAGATAAAAAAAGTCATGTGTAAAATTAAATTAAACTCAAACTTTTTAACAAGTACTCTGTTGGTCCGGAGACGAGTGTCAGGTGTAAAGGGGGGGGGTTGAATACACCTGAGTACAAGTTTCTTTTCTCAAGCGCGAATGGCGGTGAGCGGTCAGGTTGCGGCCCGATGAACAGTGCTAGATAGTAACCTTCTGATCGCGGGTCAGAGTGACTCAACTACTGAGTTTCTTCTACTGACGTTTGTCAGTATTAAATCCTCAGGCGGAGAGTTAGTGCGGATAAGTGTAGGGCCCGATAGACTTCGTCTCGATTTGAAAACGTGTTTTTCGCAAACCAAATAATTTTGGCTAGTGCACTTTTAAATACGTTTTATGCAAAGTATGAGTTTGTAAGAGAGTTTGAAAATAATGCAATAAAACAGTAAATGACACAAGCAATTTTTAACGTGGTTCGGATACGCAAGATCCTACGTCCACGGTCTGTTGAACAGGGAGGTCTTGTTGATTAATCGAGCAAGCCTCAGCAAGGTATCTGTGCACTAGACAGACCCTTCTAAGTTATAGTCCTTAGCGACTTTACAATCCAAACCAAAGTTTGAAGGGGAGGAGATTTTCTCCAACTATGAAGGAGTTCTTACAATAAGAACAATCACGAAAAATGAACTCCTTCGAAGGTTCTAAGCTATGGATATAACAATGGAGCTTAGATAGAGAAGAGGGATCTAAAGAAAAAACTCTAGAGAGAATAACTAAAAATATTCTAATAAGCAAGTTCTTCGCTGAATCTTCGTGAAAGCGCTAGAGTGTTTTGAATGCTTGAGCGTGTAATCCCTTTGATATCCCGTGCGTTGAGCTCGGAAAAACTTCTCTATTTATAGTTGTGACCCAGGCATTTATCCGTTGGAGGGGACGATGCCACGTGTCACAAAGGTCCAAGAAAAACGTCCATATGTTCGAAATAGTGTCGCGAGTAGTTGGGTTCTGCGTGCATGAGAGCAACTTTAGTTGGTCAGAGCAGGTAAGGCTTAGACCGCTTCTCATTGGTCGAGCTTTGTGGTAGGTGAGACTTGTCAGACATCAGTCTTCATCTGAGTTGACTCTCACTTATCCTCGTATGATCTTCTGCTGACTTTCGAATGATGTTAAAAGTCGGGTCGTTTCCTGTCGGATCCGATAGATCGACACGATCACTTGTCTTCTTCGTCCGAGTCTGGCGATAAGGATCTTCTGCGAGGTGTAGTCGGTGATGACTCGAATGTCCCGAGCTCACGTCTGCGTTCTTCTCCTTTGGAGGGTCGGTGATGAGAATTCTTCTGCGATGTGTAGTCGTTGGAGACACGAGACACGAGCTCTTACAGCCGATAACGTGGGGTTACGGAATGTAACTTCCTACGAAGTTCGAGACCAACAAATACCCCTCTACGGGACTTAGACAAAACAGAGATAATGAAAATAAGAACGATCCCAGCCTATTACATCATCTAGTCCGAAAGACACTACACTAAGGGTACGAGATAGGTTTTGGGATCTTCAATTCCATAACAATAAATCACTATGATTTCCCCATTCCCGATAAATAGATAAGTCCTATTACAAGAACTACTTGATAAATAAAACAAAGTACCCTCTAAGTGATGATTAAATTAACCACTGACTCATAACCCAACATACTCTATTTTGAGGAGTCGTGTGCAAAATCAAATCAAATTTCATGTATTTACAACTAATCCCTTTTACAAGTAATATGATATTTATAAGGGTAATGTTGCACAAGTTCACAATAGAAAAACTAATAACATGAGAAATTTATTTGATTAAATATACAATTATACAACAGAGACAAACATAACATAATACTACGAGATTAAATTATATATACATTTCATTAAAAACAAAACATATATTCTGTAACGCCCCAATTTTCATATACTTTTTAAGGGGACCTCACCTCGTGCATAAAACTTATTCTTCAAATTTAATTTAAAAAAAAATAATAGATTTATAAAAACAAAAAGGTTTTAATGCATTTCATAATAGCGGAAGTCTTGAATCAAAAACATGTGCACCTACTAGTTCACGGAATTAAATAAAGGCAAATGCATAGTTCAAGATAAAACTAAATTAATGCGTTAAAAAAAATGTTTAGATCCTTTCACATGTGTGACCATCACCATCCGCCACTTCAAGCATCTGCCGGACCATGATCTGAAAAGTGAAAATATAGAGAAGTGAGTACGACTACTCAGTGGGATCAATATTATCCAAACTATAAACTATAAAGGATTTAACATGAGAAATTAGTCATGCAAGCCCGGAGGCTTAACCCGAAGGTTTTACTGCGTGAATGCCCGAGGGCTAACCCGAAGGTTTTCTTCGCTTGAATTGCCCGAAGGCTAACCCGAAGGTTTTTTTTGCGTGAATAGCCCGAAGGCTCTGCCTTTACTGAATAACGCATGAGAAAAATTGTATAGTGTATAATAAGGATAAAAGGAAAACCCCACCTTAACCTTTTTGAGTGAATGAAAAGATGTATATCAAGTGATTAAGCCATGCGCGTTTGTCCTAAATATTAAATAATTTGCACTCAATTATTATTTATGCAGGAGATGTCATGCATGAATCACTCATTACAACCATATAAACAAAATATTCCACATAGTAAGCATTTAAAAAAAAATATGTCGCTAACTAAAACAAATTATTAAGAACATGAACATGAATATGATGACAATATTAACTACATGTAGATAAAAAAAAAACTAATTTGAGTTGCTACGTAAAAGATCTCATCTTCTTCTTTTGTTTTTATTATTTTATTTTTAATTTCCTAACATAGACTTACATCATCATAATTCAATATCACAAATTACATTCATGCCAAATAATCTCTATGGTACAGATATAATTTCTACAGGAATTATTTTCTAAAATTCTCAAATCTAAAATATATTGCTCCACAGGAAAATAAAGAAAAGGGAACAATTATCATGATTTTTTTTTATTCAATCTTCTCGACTTATCCAAGTAATTAGATTAACATAAAAAAAAAGACATGTGATTCAACCCATTCCACACGTTGCCAGAATGTTCCAATAATTAAACATGTATTTTAATAAAACAGGACTAAGAACACGCTTTCACAAACCATAATCGTAATTCAGATTCAACACAATTTGTAGAAATAATCATGGTTTGAGTCATTCAATTGCAGACATCACATATAAATTCCAAATTCCTCGTTTCATAATTTTTTTTTTCATGAAATCAATAGAGAATCCAAAAGTTAATAATTATATAGTTATAGAATTTTAGAAAAAATACATTGACTACGAAGTTTACGATGGAGCTGCAAGCAAGAAAAAAAAAATAAGAAAATAATTTTTCGTAGGTATCGAATTTTACTTGGCCGTGACTTAGTTAGCGACTGCCTCCATTTATATAGTTTCTAGGTTTGCTAATTAGGTTAAGCATATATAATATAATAATAGATAACGATCATATATCTTAAAAACAAGTGGGTTTACTTTTAAAGAATCTTATCTATCCATGTTTGCACACTTATCCATTAAGGAAAAAAAAATCAAACGCAAAAACATACCCACGTATATGTATATATATATATATATATATATATATATATATATTATTGGGAGATGATTCGATTGCTCCACAACTTGTTGGGAGTTAACTCGGTAGCTTTAGTGCTCGAAGATTTCTTGAAGATTTGAAGATCCTAAAACCCTACTTTGACTGATGAACCATTCCGATGTAATGTATTATTCTGTCTTTGAGGGTTCAGACTCAGTAGACACTCTTCATTTGGTTCAGGCGCTCAGTAGATTATCAACCTCAGCACCAGAAGAAGACTCAGTGATACTGGACTCAGCAGGAGCAGTATACTGAAAGGAGTCGGTGGGGCCGAGCTCGGCGGGGAGTATGATCTTCGGTAGAGGCGACTCGGCGGGGAGTATGCTGCGAATATAGATCGACTTCGGCAACGGCTGAACAATCTTCTATCTGTAAGGATTTATTAAAGTCAAATCAGTAGAGTCATACGAGATATAGAGAAGTCAGCTTCAGATCTACCTTGAAGTCTGTTCTGTCTCACCTACTCTCTTCAGCCTCGACCCGATGACGAGCGGCCAACCGTCTACTTTACGATTAAAGGCTGCAAGTCAACAACTTTCCGGGAAATGGAGGGAAAGGACTCTGCCACCATCTTTGAAAGAGCTGTTAGCTACCCAAAAGAGAGAGACACAAGGATCGTCGTCTCCAACGGATCTATCCTTGTCTCTGCTCTATAAATAGAGGGATACATTTCAAATTGAAGCTCATGAACGAACGAACCTAGAAAATTGAAGAACACACGAGCATTCACGAGCAACTTGAAATGACCTAAGTCTTCCGCAAGAAGCTCATAGAGTAATCTCCGACGAAAGGCGACATACTTGCTCATAGGGAACCAAGCTGAACCAGATCATAAAGCCTCTAGTATCCAAGCGGCTGAATACGAACCCAAGTCCATACTTAACCGTTCGTCGCTCTAGAAGCCACTTTCTCGTTCCCTATCCCTCTAACCTAAGCTCGGCGAGATCTTATCCATAGCTTAGACGAAGGAGTTCATATACGAAATGATCCTTATTGTAAAGGACTCCTTCATAGTTGGAGAGTTTGTTAAACGCTTTAGTTTGATACCTTGTAAACTTGCTCAGTATAAATCTCAAGACCAGTGTTTGTCCAGTGTACAAACCGACTGAGACTATCTCAGTATAATACTTAGCTTCCTGATCTTTCGGGACAGTGGACGTAGGATTGTTGGATCCGAACCACTTTAAAAATCTCTGTGTTCTGTGTGTTTTTCTATTTTTAACTGTTGCATTGATTATTGTGCATACTGAAGATATTTCTAAAATCATTCAACTGAGTTTCAGCAAAGCCTAATCGATCGCACTAATATACTGAAACTGTTTTATTAAAAACGTTTTCTAAACTCAACCGAATTTGGGCTACACATTTCCGCACTATGCTGAACTTGGTTTGAACGGTACTAAATTCTGACTCAAGTTAGCTAGTAGGCCTCAGTGAAGTCAGTCACTCTGCCACATGATCTAGAACAACTTATTTGGTCTACTGAACTTGTTCAGTACGACACTTTCCTGAAAAGGACTGTTCGTGTTTTAAGTTGAGAAATTGTTTTCAGGTGTATTCACCCCCCTCTACACTCGAACGTTTAATCTCGGGACCAACAATTGGTATCGGGCGGGAGTTCTCTACGACTCTTGTTATTCGAAAGCGGTCTACTTGAACGGATCCGGAAAATATTTTCACCGCATATCATTCTTCATTCATACCATTATCTACTATGTGTGATATGTCGGGGAATCGGGATGGTACCCATGTTCTCGGTAGAGAACTACGGGGTATGGCGAGTCGAGAATGGAGGCGCAACCGACTTCCCTACACGAGAGCATAACGAGAGTGTCGGACGACGGACCTATCTTTCCGATGGTTGATAGTGTCGTAACTCGGGACCCGAGCACCGAGTGGAGGAATGGTGGCCAGGGAAGAAGATCCCTAAAGACGAAGTCTCTTCACCCCCGAGGAGAAGAAGCTTCACAACTTAGGCCAGGGTCGCCGGAAACGCCCATACCCGACCACTACGAGCGATTCTTATCTCGGGAGAGTTCGGGGGCCTGCAAGTCCGCGAAGGAACTCTGGGATGCTCTAGCGCTACTGAGTTGAGGGACTCAGAAGATCAAAGCAAACAAACTGGCACTGGAACTTCAGAAGCCGGAGAGACTGTCTCTCATGCCTGGTGACTCCATTGAAGATCTCAACGTCAGATTCACGGATCTGATGAACTCTATCAATGGGATTTGGGAAAGAGCGTTCTCCAACCGAGAGATGAATCTCAAGATTTTGAGGGCACTACCAAACGGTCATTGGACTCCCTTTGCTACTTTACTGAGACATTCTAATTTAGATATTGTTACTCCTGACCATATCTTTTCAGAACTTAAGGCTAAGGAGTTCGAGTTTGGTCTACCTCAAAGGAAGCAGCGAGCTGAAGCTGACACCCAAGTTGACCATACCTTCAAAGCATCAGTCAGCACAGCGGCTCCAGCATCTAGCAAGGCTGAACCTTCACTCAGTGACTTACAAGAAGGAAACCTGGCTAAGAAGTACGCGCTGCTTGCCGTAAAATATCAGAAGGAGAAGGAGAGGCGCATAAAACTCTCAAGAGTCGTCAGAGACTCCAAGGGTAAGTCTGAGTATACACCTAAGCGCACTCCTGACTCATATACTTCTGAATGCAGGAAACAAGAGGACTCAGCTCAGTCGAAAGACAGCGAGAGCAAAGAAGAGAGAGTCACTACCTGCTACAACTGCAAGAAGCCATGACACTATCAGTATGATTGTCCTGAGCTCAGTACTATTGAGAGAGCAGCACACAAAGCTCGAAGGGAGAAGTTCATCAAGAAGCATCAAGCATATATAGAGCTGGTGAACTCTTAGACGACTCAGATGAAGTCGATTCCTTCATGGATTCATCCGACGATGAAGCGGCATTCATGGCCGTAGAGCTTGAAGAAGACGCTGAAAAGTGTCTCATGGCAAGAGAAGAGGATGAGGTAAACTCTCACGCTCCATTTAAATCCCCTTCACACTTGCACACACGACATTATTTCGGGTGCGGATGATAATCCGGACGTCGCATCGCATATGAAGAACTACTCGACGAGTAGATTCGGATGAGTCTCCGGCTCGTATAAGACTCTTCGGGAGTTGGATACCACGAAAGTGGAGAATCGAGACTTTCTCGGGAGAGTCGAGGTTGCTGCGAGTCGGAAGGACTTGTATTGAGACTCGGGGAGGAGATAAACTCTCCGATGGCCAAGTCTCGGCATCAAGAAGATCGGATCTCGATCTTGACCAATGACTTGACTCGAGAAGATGCTGGGCCGAGTCTGCGAAGCAAGAGTTGTCGGGACTTCGAGGCCGAGCATGAGCTGTTGAAGAAGAGGGATGATGTGCGGAGGAACCGATGACGGAGGCGATACATGGGCGCCGAAAAGAAGCTTGAGGCGATGCTAGCAAGCAACAAGCCTAAGCACTGCAAGGAGGGACTTGGATTCAGCCACGGAGCCTCCTTATCTGCCCCCGTACGCTCAGAAAACCGGCTAGCTGATAGATTTGTTCAAGGGGAGACCATCAACGCAGAGATTCTGAACCCCCTAGCCAAGAACAAACAAAAGATGAAGGCACCTCATCCCGGCTATCGGCATTCGACAAGAAGATCGGTTCCAAATCACCCCGGTTCGGTCGAGGGGGAACTAGCAAAGCTAAGTGGGGCGTCGAGTATGGACCTCCGCAGCTGACACATCCAGCTCAGTATGGGTTATATTACTATGATCCTATAGTCAGGAGAGGACCTAAGAGTCAGAAGAAGAAGAAGAAAGCCGTGCAGAAGGCAAAGGTCAGCAGTCCACCTACTCAGTAGATCATGACTCCTGAACCCGTGAAGCCTCAGAAGTCAGCATTGACCAGTCCAGTGGTCAAGTATGTTGATCAAAGTGGGAAGAAACTGTCTGAGACCACCAGGGTCGTAAGACAGATCTGGGTTTCCAAAACTAACATCTAAGGACCCAAAATAAAAAATAAAGGGTACCTAAATGTAATTCTGTTTTGCAGGTGCACAAGGATCCTTGGTATGTGGACAACGGATGCTCAAGACATATGACATACCAAAAGGACCTACTGAAGAATTATACTAGTGAAGAAGGACCCCGAATCGAGTTTGGAGACAACGCAAAAGGCTATATCAGAGGCTATGGAACACTCAGCATTAGAACCGCAACAGTTCCAAGAGTATCATATGTTAAAGGACTTCAGCATAACCTTCTCTTTGTTAGTCAATTTTGTGATAACTCGAATAGAGTGATTTTTGATGCTGGTTTCTGTGATGTCATTGATAAATCTACAGGGAAAACAGTGTTGTCAGATTCGCGCAAAAAGAATATCTACGTAGCTGACTGGAACTCAGCTGAACCAAAAGCTTGTTTGTTGGCAAAGAACGACAACAGAACGGGGTGGCTCTGGCACAGAAGACTCAACCATGTCAACTTTAAGACGCTCAACATGCTAGCTAGAAACACTCTAGCAAGAGGACTGCCGAATGAAGTATTCAGCAGAGACACTCAGTGTGAAGCATGTCCGAAGGGAAAGCAAACAAGGAATCAAAATCCACCTGTTCCATCTCCTTTCACTGATGGAATCCTTCAGCTACTACATATGGATTTATTCGGTCCAGTCTCTCCGGTGATGATCAGAGGCAAAAAGTATGCTTTAGTGGTCATTGATGACTACTCGCGCTACACATGGGTCATATTCATTGCCAACAAGTCTGACGTCAAAATAGAGTTACCAATGCTTCTGAAAAAGCTCAGTATCGAGAAGAACACCAAGATTATCAAGATACGTTCAGACAGAGGAACTGAGTTCCTGAATTCAATGGTGGAGGAGTTCTGCAAGGCATAGAGCATGAGACGTCTGCCGCGCGCACGCCTCAACAAAATGGGATTGTTGAAAGGAAGAATAGAACACTCAAAGAAGCAGCAAGAACCCTGCTCGTAAACTCAGGACTCCCAACCAAATACTGGGCAGAAGCTACTAACACAACATGTTACACTCAGAATAGATATCTACTGACTAAGCATCATAAGAAGACACCATATAAATTATGGAATGGCAGGAAGCCTTCTCTATCTTATTTCCATATTTTTGGGTGTTCGTGCTTTATCCACAATAATGGGAAGGATATGTTGAAGACTTTTGATATCAAGTCAGACCAGGGAGTCTTCTTAGGATACTCCAGGGTCAGCAAAGCCTTCAGAGTCTTTAACTACCGGACCCTTTGCGTGGAGGAAAGCCCTCATGTTGTTTTTAATGAGTTTGCTACTGAAGACAGGAGCAGGAACTCTAAACCAGAGTCTGAGGACATCAGTAAGCAGCTACAGGATCTAAGCCTGAAAGATAAAATTGAAAAGATCCAGCTGTGTTGGGATGATGATTCAAATGAAGAAACTGAAGATAAGTCCACTGAATCTCAGCCAGCAGCAGAAGTAGCTGAACAGATTGACTCTACTGAACAGAGTCAATCCCAGGTAACTCAGGTCGATGAAGAAACCCAAGTGGTAATTGAGACCTCTACTAAGGATAATAATTCAGGGGGAACAAATGAAGTTCCTGAGCTAAATGCCCCTGAACCTGGTGACTCAGTAGACCCAACTCTAGTAACTGAATTGCTTCAATCTCATAATAGTACAACTGAAATGCCTAACTCACCTACTATCTGTGTTGAACAAATCTCAGATGAAGAGTGGAAACATCGTAGATCGTGGCTGGACTCTCACACTTCTGATTTGATTATTGGAGATCCTTCAACAATCGTAAAGACAAGATCCAGATTCTGTCAGGGAGAAAGCGCATTATATTCCTGCTTCTTATCTACTGAAGAACCTCAGTCAGTTTAGGATGCACTTAAGGACGCTGATTGGATCATAGCCATGCATGAGGAGCTGAATCAGTTCACGAGAAACAAAGTATGGGAGCGTGTTGACAGACCCCGGCATCAACATGTGATTGGAACTAAATGGGTCTTCAAGAACAAGCGAGATGAAAACAACGTTATAGTAAGGAACAAACCAAGACTCTTGGAAAAAGACTACTGTCAAGCTGAAGGAATAGATTTCGACGAAACTTTCGCTCCAGTTGCAGGATTGGAGGCAATCAGACTATTCCTAGCCTACGCAACACATCAACGATTCAGAGTTTATCGAATAGATGTGAAGTCTGCGTTCCTGAACAGCGTGCTGAAAGAAGAAGTCTATGTAGAACAGCCTCCCGACTTTCAGCAGGGACATCAGGTCTACAGACTCAGAAAGGCTCTGTACGGGTTAAAACAAGCACCCAGGGCTTGGTACGATACCCTGTCTGAGTTTCTTCTTCAGAAAGGTTTTTTTAGAAAGGCACAGTAGACCGCACATTATTCAGCATTCGACTGGAAGACGATATCCTACTTGTGCAGAATTATGTAGATGATATAATATTCGGGTCGAAGAACGTCATCATGTGTCAGCAATTTGAGAAAATGATGAAGGATAAATTCGAGATGTCAATGATGGGAGAGATGAATTATTTCCTCGGTTTCCAACTCAAACTATCTGAGAAGGGAACGTTCATCAATCAAGGCAAATACACTCGAGACCACATCAAGAAGTTCGGTTGCACATCCGGCAAACCAATCAAGATCCCGATGAACACGAACATGAAAATCGATCTTGATAAAGAGGGAGTATCAGTAGACCATACTGAATTTTGTGCTATTATTGGTTCATTATTATATCTAACTGCTACTCGACCTGACATAACTTATGCAGTAGGTATCTGCGCTCGATTTCAGGCGAATCCTAAGCAAAGTCATATGGACTCAGCAAAGAAGATTCTCCGCTATCTCAGAGGAACACCTGACATGGGTTTATGGTATCCAACAGATGATAATATTGAACTAACTGGTTATTCTGATGCTGACTATGCAGGATGTAGAATTGACCGAAAGTCAACTTCTGGAACTTGTCAGTTCCTTGACAGTAAGCTGATTTCGTGGTTTTCAAAGAAACAACAGTCAGTAGCTACGTCAACTACTGAAGCTGAATATATGGCTGCCGGAAGTTGCTGCGCCCAGATCCTTTGGCTAAGACAGCAGCTACGCGACTATGATGTTATTCAGAATGAAGTGTCGATCTTCTCCGACAGCACCAGTGCAATTGCAATCACTCAGAATCCTGTACTTCATACAAGATGCAAGCACGTGGACATCAGACACCACTTCATTCGTGATCATGTCGAAAAGAAGGATATCAGAATGGAGAACATCCATACTGACCATCAAAGGGCAGATATTCTGACCAAGCTTCTAGCTGAAGCCAGATTCAGAGAACTTTCAGTAGAGGTAGGTCTGCTGGACCCTACTGACTCCAGTCAGTAAGTGGATTCAGGAGAGGAGCATTCAACAAGGGGGAATGTTCACTCTCATTACTGAGTAAATTCAGTACGTAGAGACTCAACAACTATCTACACGAGGTATCAGCTGACTACGATGTTCAGCTGACAGGTTTGCGTATCTCTACTCAGTAGCCAATGAAATATTATGTACATTTATGATTCAGATTCAGCTTCAAACTCAATGCCTTAGAAATTGTCATTTAATATAACGGTTTACATTAAATACACGACATTCTATGTAAAGCATGCTGAACTCTGCGGCGCATTAAATGCATGTCGTATCAAGTTACTTCTTTGGCTATTTACAACTGTATTTTGACTTAGACGGCTAAATTGATCATTACCTATTTTATAACATTAAATCCTAGCCGTCCATCTCAAAAAGCTATTTCAAACTGAACCATGGATTATTAACTGTTCATCATCTTTAACATATATAAACACGTTCAAAGTTTAGAAACCGCCATTTTCACTCTGCAATTTTTTTCCGAACCCTAGAATTTCTGAGAATAACCTCCGTTGCTTTGCAAACCTTTATCTCAAAATCTCAGAAACTCTTTGGTAAATCTTTAATGATTATTCAGCATCGTATGTGATACTTATAATATTTTTATTTCGATACTGATATTTCTTCTTTGCAGAATATTAAACATGGCAGGATCATTCGTTAACGTACCTCTGGATATGAAGGAGATCCTTGAGAAGGATCGCGTCTGGTGCGAACCAATGATGGAGTTCGACGCCTGCGAGCTCAACTACATGGAGGAGATCTTCGATGCTCTCAGAGCGATGAGCTTAGAGGGTTTTCTGTCGAGGAAGCCGTCTTATTTCCTCCCGCATCAAATTGCTGAGTTGTATCTGAACTCAGAGTCAACAGAAGGGGACATCCGATGCAAATTCATTACTCATACAGTTGCCGACCCCTCCCAAGCTTATTCCGAGATCAAGACGATGTCTATGAAGGAAGCTCTTCAGCGTAGCTTCAAACTTCCCAATTAGGGATTCAGTACGGTGGGTTACAAGGATGATCTGATGGACGAGTATCTTGAAATCTTCTGCGGGAAGCCAACTTCATTCAGAGCAGCCTTCCCAAAGAACGCCATGCTCCCAAAATTCAGAGCCCTCGCCTACATCGTCATCCAGCTGCTGACAAGTCAGGCCGGATCTTCTGATCAAGTATCGAGGCCAAAGATACAAATGATGTTGGCCATATACGATCACGCGAAGATCAACTGGACTGAGTTTTTCCTCAAAGAATTCATGACTCAGTCCGCCAAGTTCGACAAATTATCCCAATGCCTAGCCGTGAAGGGAAAGTTATTATATGGACTGAAGCTGTCAGTCATGATAGAAGACTTCTGCGGATCGGACAATGTTGTATATGCTAATAAGCAATACTTCAATCCGAAGAAGTTCCGATTCCAAAGCAGGGCAGCAGTCCTTCAGCTAAGGGATGAGGCTGAGTCCTCAGAGAAAACTCTATCAGTGGAGAAGGCCGTCTCCACTGAACAAGGAGATACAGTGGACCAAGGGGTAAAGACTGAACAGATTCCTACAACTGAGAGCCCCTTGGATATTCCTCCACTTAGCAGCATTCCGTCTGCTGAGAAGCAATAGTCTCCGATTGAAGTCGAAGATTCAGATACTGCTTCTGAGTCAAAATCGATCGGGATGGAGGCGTCTGCTCTGCAATCAAGAGCCTCCCGAGAGATTGCTGAACATATTCCGGAGATAGCCAGCCACACTGATCTTATTATACTGGCAAGGCAGGCTAGACTCCATACGTTGATCAGGTTCCAGGCGTGGTCTACCCTGAACAAGCTGATCAAACACCACTCCTGCGAACAACTCCACGATGAGGAGCTGATGATAAGGAACAAGACTGGCTACTCAGAGCCGTCTGACATATGTTCCTTAGATGATTTGAGGGCTGCCATGCTTGCCATGCTGAATGATCGCCAACCCACCTCGGCAACGGCGCCCTCAGATGGGTCTGACCCCGATGGTCAGGACCAACCCGTGATTCAGGCCTTGAGAAGCCTGATGAGGGAACTCAACTGGACAAGGAAACTTCTACAGCTGAACCTCCTCTCAGCATCCTTGGACCAGGTCAGTCGAAGGCTGGTACCTCGAAAACAGCAGAACCAGCTCAGCTTCTGCTTGAGTCTGTATTCGAGGTAGCGCCCAGCCCTAAAAGCCGACGAGCGAAGTCAGTGGCCAGGGCCCTGAGGAGTCAAGGAACTCAGAATAGACTCCTCGCCCGTGCCATCCATAAGACGTGGAGGCAGACCACTCAGGCTCAGAGTGCGGAGATGAAGGGGCTCAGAACCACAATTCAGAACACTCCTACCCCCGACTTCTCAACCATACTGACAGAAGCACTCGCCACTCAACGAGCCAACTTCGAAGAGCAACTGAAGCTGATGGAGGCTGGCCAAGCGACACTTCTGGAAGAATACAAGGCTGCCCAGTCAGCTCACACTGCATCCATCTCCTCTATCTCTCAGGCCTCCGAGCTCAGACTCCAAACAATTCAGAAGGCCATGGAAGATAAGGTGGATCAGAAGTTGCAGGACATTCAGACGGCAGTAGACAACTCTCACACGAAATACATCAAACAACTGACTGATGAGAGGAATGAGCTGCATGAAAGACTTGTAAAGCTGCAATATGCATTGGATGATCTCTCAACAGCTTACAAGAGTCTAGATAAAAAGGTACAGATTCCCACCCCCGGTTTATTTGCTGATGCCAAAAAGGGGGAAGGAAAGCTGAAGGTACCTGAAGGGAAGGAGAAGGTACTGAGAGTACCAAAAGGAGTAAGGACAGTGGCCGGAGCAACTCAGATTCAGCAATCTGCTCCCACTAGTCCCTCTACTCAGATTGCACAAGGCGAGGCCCAGGGTGTCTCAGCAGCAGGGGCTGTAGTGCCTACTGAGACTGGCCCAAGTGGCTCAGGACCCAAGGATTCTGCTACTCAAGGAACTCAGACACCAAGCGATATCATCAAGGAAATTGCTGAGTATGCAGAGGAGGACTGTTAGTCCCGAGAGCACGTTTAGGTGTAGAGGGGGGGGGGGGGTGAATACACCTAAAACCTATTTCTCAACTTGTAACACGAACAGTCCCCTTCAGGGAGTGTACCGTGCTTGAAAGAGTTCGAGCAGACCAAATAGGCGTTACGAATCGTGTTAAGGTAAAGAGGTGCCGACTCTTTTAAGATGTCGCTAGCCGACTAAGTCGAATTCAGTATCTTCCAGATGGAGTTCGGTGGTGCGAAAATGTGTAGGCCCAAATCAGTTGAGTGGAAAAAACGTTTTCTTAAAAATAGTTTCAGTTCAGAAGAGTGAATCAGATAAGTATGCTGAAACTTAGTTGAATGATTTTAAAGATATGATATTCAGTATGAACAGTTAAAATCAATGCAACAGTAAATAAGAGATACAGAGATTTTTAAAGTGGTTCGGATGCACAGGATCTTACGTCCACTGTCCCGAAAGGTCAAGAGGCTATTTATTATCCTGAGTTAGTCTCGTCAGCTTGTACACAGGACAAAGCCGCGTCTTGGAATTTATACTGAGCAAGTCTCAGTTTACAACGGGTATCAAACTAAAGTGTTTGACAAACTTCTCCAACTATGAAGGGGTCCTTTTACAATAAGGATAAGGTTCAAAGGTTAACCCCTTCGTCTAAGCTATGGAGAAATTCAGTTGAGCTTAGGGTTAGAGGGATAGGGAACGAGAAAGTGGCTTCTAGATCGACGAACAGCTGAGTTGTAGCTCTGAGTTCGTGTATCGTCGATTTGTATACTAGAGGCTTTTATATCTGTTTAGCTTGGTTCCCTAAGAGCTAGAAGGTAGTCTTTCGCCGGAGAATGTTCTATAAGTTCTTGCGGAAGACTTATGCGATATTCTATTTTTGCTCGTTTTTCCGTTTTCTTGCTCGAGAGTGTGTTGGCTCGTTCGTTGCTTTTTGGCTCTCTGTATGCATGAAAAAACTTGAATCATCCCTCTATTTATAGAGAAGAGATTAGGAAAGATCCGTTGGAGACGATGATCCCTTTATCTCACTCTTTTGGTAGCTAACGACTCTTTTGAAAAGGGTGACAGTGTCCTTTCCCTCCTTTTCCGGAAAGTTGTTGACTTGCAGCTTTAGCAGGTAAGGACAGGTGTTGGCTTGTCATTTGCCGAGGTTTTTCAGAGTAGTTGAGACAGAACAGACTTCGAGGCATAATGAAGCTGACTTCTCTCTTCCTCGTATTTGACTATGCTAATTGTTGTTCAAAAGATCTGACAGTTCAAAAGATTGTCTGCCGTTTACTGGTCCTGTTCCTGTAGAGAGTACTGAATTTACTCTGCGAAGGTCAGCTCTTAGTTCAGTGAACTACTCCTGCTGAGTTCAGTTCCATTGAGTCTTTCAGTATACTTCTCCTGCTGAGTCCAGTACATACTGAGTCTTCTACATCCGGTGCTGAGGC
Source organism: Lavandula angustifolia (assembly GCA_028984105.1). Lineage (NCBI taxonomy): Eukaryota > Viridiplantae > Streptophyta > Magnoliopsida > Lamiales > Lamiaceae > Lavandula > Lavandula angustifolia. The sequence goes on along the minus strand of CM054816.1, from coordinate 17,997,092 downwards.
TGATAATCTACTGACCGCCTGAACCAGGTGCGAGTGTCTACCGAGTCCGAATCCTCGAGAGAAAAAACAATTACAAAGGAATGGTTCACCAATCGGATATGGTTTTGGGATCTTCAAATCTTCATGGGATCACTCGGGGTATAAGCTGCCGAGTGCATTTCGATACGGAAGATAGAATCATTTCCCACTATGTAAAACCGTGCTGAGGACTGAATCATCACCCAACAAGGACTCAGAAGAGGAAGAGGTTCCTCTACCTCCTCCAGTGCAGGGAAAGGGTAAGAAAGTACTGAAGCTTCCCACTCCTCCCAAGAAGAAAGGAACAAAAAGATTCATCACTCCTAAGGAAGAAGCTTAGATAGCAGCAGATGAAAAACTTGCTAGGGAGATTGCCGAGGCTGAGGCTGCCAATAAACCAAAGAAAAAGCCAGCCAAAGGCAAGACTAAGGCTCCAGCAGGAGGAAGGAAGCTTCGGGACAAGGGCGCCTCCAAGGAAACTTAAGGCGAGTGATGAGGCAGATAAAGAGTAAGAAAAAGAACAAAGCGACGGCGAGCGCAGAAATCGGGTCGGCGAGGGAACCTCAAAAGAAAAATCTTCTATACCCGCGGACTCAGAAGAAGAAGAGCATGTGCCCTCCTATGTCCCCTCAAAGAAACAAGAGCTAGAAATGCAAGAGATATGGGATCATATGGAGAGGTATCTAGACAGAGGAGCTGAAGCCAGGCAGATAGAAGCAACAAGAGAAAGGCTTAGGCGGACGATCTAGAAGCTCGAGGCTAAAGGATGAGAAGGAAGCAAGCCAAAGGATTCCTGAGAAAGCAGACATTCCTTACAAATACAGACTCAGGAAGCCTACAAACTTCAAGATCTACAGATGGCCCAAAGTTGATGATTGGATGCAATGGGAACGGACACAAAAGTGGGAGTCACTAAAATCAGACTATATCAAGAGATTCTACTTCTGGAGATACTGGCCTGACATGCACAAATCCACTGCATTTGCTGAATGGCTTCTGAAGACTGAACCAGAGATCTATGCTAGAGTTCAGAAGGCCATAGCAGATAAGATTGATGTCAGAGTCCCAGCTCCAAGGATCATGCCTCCCCCACTGAAGCTTGATGGTTCTGTACACTATGGGGTGATTGAGAAGGAGATCAGGGATGCTGCCCAAGCCAGACAATTAGATGAATATGAGCCTGCTGATATGCCAAAGATACTGAAGCTGAGGAAGATCACCTAGAGAATGTATGGACTGCCACTTCCTGAAGCAAGATCAAAGGACTTCAAAGAAAGGATTCAGCAGTTCAGAAGATGATAGATAGCTTCGTATTTCTTGTATTTTACGTTACGTTTTTCTTAGAATAGTAGTCGATGTATGCGTGCTTGAATCTCTTCATATATAAAACATCATCGTTATTCGGCCCTGACAATTCCTTATTGTCTATATAGCCCTGTTTATTTTATGCTTAACATACAGAATCACTCAAGTGATTACTGACTCACACACTCACTGGATAATTATCTGTCAGTTCTTATCTTGTTAGATTCTAATCTGTTAGATTGCTTATAGAAGAGGGAAAATGTTGTTAGAAAGGGGGAAATTGCTGTTAGTTTTCTGTATAGGTTCTGATATTTCTTCCCTGATTCCCTCAGTAATCTAGAACTTGAAGAACAACTCCACTGATTTTACTTGTAATACTTGTAAGGAGCTCTGTTTCTGATAGTTATAGTGTGAGGTTTTGGCATCATCAAATAGGGGGAAAATGTTGGGAGATGATTCAGTGGCTCCACAACTTGTTGGGAGTTAACTCAGTAGCCTAGTGCTCTGAAGATTTGCTGAAGATTTGAAGATCCCAAAACCCTACTTTGACTGATGAACCATTCCGATGTAATGTATTGTTCTGTCTATGAGGGTTCAAACTCAGTAGCCACTCTTCATTTGGTTCGGGCGCTCGATGGGATTATCGGCCTCAAGACGAGAAGAAGAAGACTCGGTGATCTTGGACTCGGCGGGCAACGATATGCGAAAGGAGTCGGTGGAACTGAACTCAGTAGGAGTAGTTCACTGAACTCAGAGATGATCTTCAGTAGAGCTGACTCAGCAGGAGTATGCTACTGAATATAGATCAGACTCAGCAACGGCTGGACAACCTTCTAACTGTCAGGATTTATTAAAGTCAAATCAGCAGAGTCATACGAGGTATAGAGAAGTCAGCTTCAGATCTACCTTGAAGTCTGTTCTGTCTCACCTACTCTCTTCAGCCTCGACCAATGACGAGCGACCAACTGCCTACTTTCTGATTAAAGCTGCAAGTCAACAACTTTCCAAAAATGGAGGGAAAGGACTCTGCCACCATCTTTGAAAGAGCCATTAGCTACCCAAAAGAGAGAGACACAAGGATCGTCGTCTCCAACAAATCTATCCTTGTCTCTACTCTATAAATAGAGGGATACATTTCAAATTGAAGCTCATGAACGAATGAACCTAGAAAATCGAAGAACACACGAGCATTCACGAGCAATTCGAAACGACCTAAGTCTTCCGTAAGAAGCTCACAGAGTAATCTCTGGCGAAAGGCGACATACTTGCTCATAGGGAACCAAGGCCGAACCGGATAATAAAGCCTCTACAGTATCCAAGCGGTCGAATACGAACCCAAGTCATACTTAACCGTTCGTCGCTCTAGAAGCCACTTTCTCGTTCCCTATCCCTCTAACCTAAGCTCAGCAGATCTTATCCATAGCTTAGACGAAGGAGTTCATATCTGAACTGATCCTTATTGTAAAGGGCTCCTTCATAGTTGGAGAGTTTGTCAAACGCTTTAGTTTGATACCTTGTAAACTGAGACTTGCTGAGTATAGATCTCAAGACCAGTGTTTGTCCACTGTACAAACCGACTGAGACTATCTCAGTATAATACTACCTCCGTCCCGCTATTACTGACACAGTTTCCTTAAATGGACGTCCCGCTATTACTGGTACATTTCCTTTTTTGGAAATACTACCTATCATCTCTCTCCTACTTTACCATTTATCTCTCCTACTTTTTCTTACTTTATCATTTTCTCTCTCTTACTTTATCATCTTCTCTCTCTTACTTTATCATCTACTCTCATTCATCTTCTCTCTCCTACTTTATCATTTACCCATATCTCAATATTAATCATCTACTTTCTTAATTTCCGCGCCGAAATGAAACGTGTCAGAAATAATGGGACGGAGGTAGTACATAGCTTCCTGATCTTTCGGGATAGTGGACGTAGGATTGTTGGATCCGAACCACTTTAAAAATCTCTGTGTTTTGTGTGTTTTTCTGTTTTTAACTGTTGCATTGATTACTGTGCATACTGAAGATATTTCTAAAATTATTCAACTGAGTTTCAGCAAAGCCTAATCGATCGCACTAATATACTGAAACTATTTTATTAAAAACGTTTTCTAAACTCAACTGAATTTGGGCCTACACATTTCCGCACTATACTGAACTTCAGCTGAACGGTACTGAATTCTGACTCAAGTAAGCTAGCAGGTCTCAGTGAAGTCAGTCACTCTGCCACAAGATCCAGAACAACTTATTTGGTATACTGAACTTGTTCAGTACGACACTCTCCTGAAAAGGACTGTTCGTGTTTTAAGTTGAGAAATTATTTTCAGGTGTATTCACCCCCCTCTACACCTGAACGTTTAATCTCGGGACCAACATATATATCTTTCACGGAAATAAAAAATGTCTTGTTCATGCATTTTTTTAAAATAAATTTTCTATGGCGCGACTTACGAAACTTACCCACAAGATATCATGAATGAGATGCAAATGCACATTATTATTATTATAGGAAATTTTCGGGGTGTTACAATCTCCCCTACTTATAAAATTTTCGTCCTCGAAAATTAATTACCTTTGACCATTAAATTTGGATATCGTAGCTCCATGTCCTTTTCTACTTCCCATGTCGCCTCGCTCGCATCATGTCTACTCCAAAGAACTTTAATTAATGGCACTTCCTTGTTCCTAAGTTGAATAACCTTTCTGTCTAAGATGGCATTTGACGTCTTTTCATATGACAAATCCTTGTTCAGCTCCAATCCTTCGTATTTGACTATGTTGCTTGGGTCATAGACATACTTCCTCAAGTTTGCGACATGAAAAACATTATAAAAGGACGTCAAATTTGGCGGTAGTGTCAACTCGTATGACACTTCTCCAATTCTTTTGAGTATCTCAAACGCTCCAATGTATCGATGCCTAAGTTTTCCCCTCTTTCCAATTCGCACTACTCCTTTCATTGGTGACAGCTTGAGGAACACTTTATCACCTTTTTCGAACTCTATATCCTTCCTCTTCAAATCAGCATAGGACTTTTGTCTATCTTGAGCAATCTTGACTCTCTCTCTAATCTTTGAAATCACTCCCACGGTTCTTTCGACGATCTCAGGTCCCAATATTCTTTTCTCGCCAACCTCATCCCAATGGAGTGGCGATCTCACTTCCTTCCATACAATGCTTCAAAAGGTGTCATCCCCATGCTTGCTTGATAGCTATTATTATATGCAAATTCCACTAAGGGCTAATGTTTCTCCCAATTGGTTCCAAAATCCATAACGCATGCTCGCAACATATCTTCTAAAGTCTGAATAGTTCTTTCAGACTGTCCATCAGTTTGTGGATGGTAAGCAGTACTAAACTTCAACTTAGTACCCATAGCAGCTGGCAAACTACTCCAAAATTTTGACGTGAACCTCGGGTCGCGGTCACATACAATACCTGGTAGGCACTCCGGTGTAGCCTTTAACAATCTCATCTATATAGATTTGTGCTAAACGATCCATGTTGTCAATCATCGGACGAAAATGAGCTGATTTCGTGAGTCTATCCACAATTACCCAAATTGAATGATTTCCTCTTCGGGTTTTTGGTAATGCTACCACGAAGTCCATTGATATCTCCTCCCACTTCCATTGAGGTATATCAAGCGGCTTTAATAAGCCGGATGGCCATTGGTGTTCAGCCTTCACTTGTTGGCAAGTCATACAACTTTGTATGAATTCTGCAATAGTCCTCTTCATATTCCTCCACCAAAAGTGTCTCTTCAAATCATGATACATCTTTGTCCCTCCAAGATGGACAGTGTATGGCGTGTTGTGTGCCTCCTCTAAAATCTCCCTCATCATTTCACTTCCTTTTGGTACACAGATCCTTCTCTCGAACATCAACGTCCCATCTGCTGCAATCTCAAACCCTTTATTCTGCCCTTCCAATACTTGATCTCTTATCTTGCACAAAAACCTTTCTCTCTTTTGTGCTTCTCGAATTTGGTCCCTTAGCAAAGGTTGGATCTTCATAGCTGCTAACTTAGTAGTAGTGTCTTCTGTCGACGGTACAACTTCAATTTCTATTTTTGCAAACTCTTCAATCATTCGGGAAGTATATAGGGCGGTCAAACTCCCTTTCTTGCTTAGAGCATCAGCTTCGGCGTTTGCTTTTCCTGGATGATAATGAATTGTGCAGTCGTAATCTTTCACTAGTTCGAGCCACCTTCTTTGTCTCATATTCAATTCCTTCTGTGTGAACAGATACTTGAGACTCTTGTGTTCAGAATATATCTCGCACTTGCCTCCGTATAGGTAATGTCTCCAAATCTTCAAGGCATGGACCACAGCTGCCAATTCCAGATCATGTGTAGGGTAATTCAGTTCGTGCGTCTTCAGTTGCCTCAAAGCATAAGCTATGACCTTCCCATGTTGCATCAAGACACATCCAAGTCCTTGTTTTGAGGCATCACAGTAGATTACATACCCTTCAGTTCCGTCAAGAATAGTGAGTACCAGTGCCGTGGTTAACTTCCCTTTCAGTTCTTGGATACTTCTCTCACACTCTTCATTCCACTCAAACTTGATCCCTTTTCTTGTGAGCTGGGTGAGTGGTCTTGCTATCTTTGAAAATCCTTCAATAAACAGTCGATAATATCCTGCTAATCCCAAGAAACTTTGGATTTTGCTTGCATTCTTCGGTGCCTTCCAGTTACTGACCGCTTCAATTTTTGCTGGGTCCACTTCTATTCCTTGTGCAGTTACTACGTGACCAAGGAATACTACTTGATTAAGCCAAAACTCACATTTCTTAAACTTGGCGTACAACTTCTCCTTTCTCAAGGTCTCCAACACAATTCTCAATTGCTCTTCATGTTGGCTCCGATCTTTTGAGTATACTAAAATATCATCGATGAAGACAATTACGAATTTATCCAAATATTGGTGAAACACTTTGTTCATCAATTCCATGAAAACGGCCGGTGCGTTAGACAATCCAAAAGGCATCACTGTAAACTCATAGTGACCGTATCTTGTTCGAAAAGCTGTCTTCGGCACATCACTCTCCTTAATCTTCAGTTGATGATATCCGGACCTCAAGTCAATCTTTGAAAAGATCCCCACACCTTTTAGTTGATCTAAGAGGTCTTCAATCCTTGGCAACGGGTATTTGTTCTTGATTGTCAACTTGTTGAGCTCACGGTAATCTATGCACATACACATAGTTTCATCTTTTTTCTTGACAAAAAGTACAGGCGCTTCCCATGGTGATACACTTGGACGAATATGTCCCTGGTCTAACAACTCTTGTAGTTGTATCTTGAGTTCTTGTAACTCCATTGGTGTCATTCTGTATGGCGCTCTTGAGATAGGAGTTGCTCCAAGAATTATGTCAATGTTGAATTCTACTTGCCTATCTGGGGGAAGTCCACTTAGTTCCTCAGGGAACACATCAGGAAATTCCCTTACCACCGGAATATCATTTATGGTTAGTTCCTCCGTCTTTGTACTTGTAATATTTACCAAATAGGCTTGACAATCCTTCTTCCACATCATCTTGGTGGCCTTCATTGCAGTTATGATATGTGGTCCTCTCTTTCTCTTAATTCCGTAAAAGGAGAATTGATTTCCATCTGGTGTTGAGAAGATGACTTCACGGTCCTTGCATCTGATAGCCGCATCATGCTTGTTGAGCCAATCCAATCCCAATATGACATTGAAGCCCTTCATCTCCAGGATATACAAATCTGCTTTCAAGGTCACGCCATTGATCTTCAACGTTGCTCCTTTTACTCGACGATTTATTTCCTTTGCCTTGCCTACTGGAAACCCGACCTTGCATGTTGCAACCTCCTCTTCGCATTTTCGATTATTTAATCGTAAAATCGTTTCGATATGAAGGAATCCGATGCTCCGGAATAAAAAAGAACTACGACTATTTGGTTAAGGTACTAAAATGTTTCTTGAGGTAGTCAAGTTTACTAACTATAATTGGATCTCCTCCTTGGCGTTGCGAGAATATTTCCCTCATAGCCTCCAGCAGCTGTAAATTGCTAAGGTTCTCTAGAGGGTTATCTCATATCCCTCCACTACTTAATGAGGTTTCTTCTTAGAGGCATCTTCCTATTGTTCACATAAAATTCAACTATGTAAGACATCTAAGTTCTCATTCTTAAGGCAAAATCTTCGAGGACTTTAAATATTTTACATAATTTACTTGCATAAAAATCATGCTCATGTCATGCTAGAAAAACATGTTTTCAATATTGTGCGTAAAAATTAACTTAGAAAATCTTTCTTACCTCGCCGGCACGATGTTGTGGCAGTGATGATGGTCAATTTCCTGCATAACATGAAACAAGTCTACAGGAAAGTAGACCTGCTCTGATACCAATCTGTAACGCCCCAATTTTCATATACTTTTTAAGGGGACGTCACCTCGTGCATAAAAGTTAATCTTCAAATTTAATTTTTAAAAAATAATAGATTTATAAAAAAAAAAAGTTTTTAATGCATTTCATAATAGCGGAAGTCTTGAATCAAAAACATGTGCACCTACTAGTTCGCGGAATTAAATAAAGACAAATGCATAGTTCAAGATAAAACTAAATTAATGCGTTAAAAAAATGTTTAGATCCTTTCACATGTGTGACCATCACCATCCGCTACTTCAAGTATCTGCCGTACCATGATCTGAAAAAGTGAAAATATAGAGGGGTGAGTACGACTACTCAGTGGGGTCAATATTATCCAAACTGTAAACTATAAAGGATTTAATATGAGAAATTAGACATGCAAGCCCGAAGGCTTAACCCGAAGGTTTTACTGCGTGAATGCCCGAGGGCTAACCCGAATGTTTTACTGCTTGAATTGCCCGAAGGCTAACCCGAAGGTTTTATTGCGTGAATTGCCCAAAGGCTAACCCGAAGGTTTTTACTGCGTGAATAGCCTGAAGGCACTGCCTGTACTGAATAACACATGAGAAAAACTGTATAGTGTATAATAAGGATAAAAGGAAAACCCCACCTTAACCTTTTTGAGTGAATGAAAAGATGTATATCAAGTGATAAAACCATGCGCGCTTGTCCTAAATATTAAATAATTTGCACTCAATTATTATTTATACAGGAGATGTCATGCATGAATCACTCATTACAACCACATAAACAAAATATTCCACATAGTAAGCATTTAAAAAAAATATGTCGCTAATAAGAACATGAACATGAATATGATGACAATATTAACTACATGTAGATAAAAAAAAACTAATTTGAGTTGCTACGTAAAAGATCTCATCTTCTTCTTTTGTTTTTATTATTTTATTTTTAATTTCCTAACATAGACTTACATCATCATAATTCAATATCATAAATTACATTCATGCCATATAATCTATATGGTACAGATATAATTTCTATAGGAATTATTTTCTAAAATTCTCAAATCTAAAATATATTGCTCCACAGGAAAATAAAGAAAAGGGAACAACTATCATGAATTTTTTTTATTCAATCTTCTTGACTGATCCAATTAATTAGATTAACATAAAAAAAGACATGTGATTCAACCCATTTCACACGTTGCCCGAATGTTTCAATAATTAAACATGTATTTTAATGAAACAGGACTAAGAACACGCTTTCACAAACCATAATCATAATTCAGATTCAACACAATTTGTAGAAATAATCATGATTTGAGTCATTCAATTGCAGACATCACATATAAATTCTAAATTCCTCGTTTCATAATTTTTTTTTTCATGAAATCAATCAAGAATCCAAAAGTTAATAATTATATAGTTCTAGAATTTTAGAAAAAATACTTTGACTATGAAGTTTACGATGGAGCTGCAAGCAAGAAAAAAAATAAGAAAAGAATTTCTCGTAGGTTTCGAATTTTATTTGGCCGCGACTTAGTTAGCGACTGCCTCCATTTATATAGTTTCTAGGTTTGCTAATTAGGTTAAGCATATATAATATAATAATAGATAACGATCATATATCTTAAAACCAAGTGGTTTACTTTTAAGGAATCTTATCTATCCATGTTGCACACTATCCATTAAGGAAAAAAGAATCAAACGCAAAACATACCCACGTGTGTGTGTGTGTGTATATATATATATATATATATATATATATATATATATATCTTTCATGGAAATAAAAATGTCGTGTTCATGCATTTTTTTTTAAATAAATTTTCTATGGCGCGACTTACGAAACTTACCCACAAGATATCATGAATGAGATGCAAATGCACTTTATTATTATTATAGAAAATTTTCGGGGTGTTACATATTCACATTGAAAGAGTGTAAAAAGCACATTTATATAGAAAAAAAGACCTAGAACATATAAAGGTGCAGAAATAACAAGGCCATAAAGAAGCAAACAAAACAAGATATATAAATAATGGCTCTCTATTTTATTACCAACCATGAGAAAGAGACAAAAATAAAACAAAAATCTAGAATTCTAGTTCTAGATATAACAAGCTAGGAGCAGGTGCGAGATAATAGTATATGAATTGATAGTCAAAGCCATTTCTAAATCAAACCTCTGTACTTTGATAAATAGTTTCTGATTATGATCTCCCTCTTGTTTTTGGGTTTTTATTCATTTAAAAAAAAAAGTATCATCCTCAGGCAACACTTACGATGTTGTCTCCCCTACTTGATGACTGATTCTGCCCAATGGACAAAGACAGCCACAAAGATGACTCTGGATGAACTTGCTGGTTTAACTTGAGATTAGCCATTTCTGATGAAGGTGGCATAGAAAGGATTGGAACATGATGGACAAGCATTGGAGATGAATTGTTCATTAGGAAGTTTTGATTCCCACCTTGCATTGATAACATAACAGGAGCAATCGTCGCAGGGAATGGCATGGCTGAGAATATATACGCATTTTGAACTCACAGGGCAGGCTGTGTAACCGGCTCACCCGGAGTTTCTTCACAGTTCTTAGCCTCTTCCATTGGTACTGCAGAAACCTAAACTCCAAAAGGAAATGCTTATTATGATTAGTTTACACAATATCAACAAAAGAAGCCAAATCATTTGTATATATCTAAAAATGGCTCATACACATGCTGCATTTCTTTATTGACATGAGATAATCAGATTCATGTAATGACACACAAGATCAAATCTTTCTTGTCATGTATTATATACAGAGTAAAGAACTAATAATTGATATACCGAGTCAGTTGTCATGTCAAAGAGGCTAGAACGGCGGCGACCAATGTTGGTCCGGCGGAGGAAGTACTTCTGGGCATGGCTAGCTACTTGAGTTGGCGTGCGAGTCTTAACATAATTTCTGGAGATTCCTTTCCAGTCCCCTTTCCCAACCTTCTGCAGTCCAATGAGGAATAGCTTGTGCTCTTCCTCTGTCCATGGAGTTCCTGAAAACAAGTTCAGGCCAATAGAGTTGTGGACAGAGTCAGATTAATCAAACCAAAAAAGGCATAAACAAGGTTGATGAAAAGTTATTTCTTTTCATGAACAAAGTTTACATATGTGCAATTAACAGAGAACATAGTCCTTGATATGAATTCTAAACGAATACTCTCATTCAACAAACCGAATAATCCGAATAGAGAAATTGACAAGCGGAAATAATTCGCACAACGATAAAATTTAAAAGCAACTAGGTAAAACTTCCATGATCACACCATTAATTAATAATCAAAATCTAACACTCATCGAACAAATTAACTTGAAAACTTCGATGCAACAAAGATGATCAGAGATCTGACCTCGCTTACGCTCGGCTCTAGCGCCGGACTGTTGCGCCACGGCATCATTAGCGGAGGCATATCCACCACTTCCGCCGCCCTCCTTGTCCGCCTCCGTCAGTTCCTTACCGAGATTGCTAGTGTTACTGACACGCTCATATTCAGAAAGGTTATTCATGCTCACACTCTTCCTCATCGGATCGACGACATTCATTCTGACGCCGAACAGCACAATTCCGTCTCCGCATCCGACGGCCGCGGACGGCGACTCTGCGGAGAGCGGCATTGGTGAATTTTCCGCTAAATTGTGAAAAGAAAAGTTGACAAGTGAATGGTGGAAATAGTGGAATCGCTTTTACACCGTGGGGAGAAGCCCTTTTGGAAACGTGAAGGCCGTACGATGTGTTGCTGGAAATTAATTTTTTAATGGATTAAAGTAAATGGAAATTGCCAAAAATAAGAAATCCAGAATCTTTTCAGTGAATTAAATCGGCAGGATCACGAAAATTATCCGTCCGGCAAGATTAGGATCGGAAAATTATCCATATAATTACTCAAGATTGAATTTACACGCTAGATTTACAAATAATAACACGATATCTAGTCTAGTTCGATAATAATTTATCTGATTTGGTAAATGATAAAAGATTGTTCAAAGATACTTTCTTAACTATACAACTGATTTGACGGCAGTCAACACGACTTTCAAAATATTCTTTTTTTTTTAATTTATTAGAATTAGTGTAGCAATTTACAAATCATATGAATAATATATTGTACGACAAACTCTACTTACATAGTCAATGTCATTCAAATTTAGTTTCATAGTTTGACATTAATTTACAATTAGGGTTACTAATAACATGGCTAAATATAATTTGATTCTGGGCCCAGCAGTCAATGCGGTACGGTAATTATAAATTAATCAAAGCGACTTACGGTCAAATGCAAGTGCTTAACAAAAATATAAATAAATTAGTAAATAAACTTTCTTTTATGCAACAAATTGACGGAGGATCTGTTTTATTGGGAAACAATTAAATAGACAATCTTCAATCTTTAAGGCATGATTCAGGGAACAGGATTGGCCCCTTTTCCCTTTTAATAATTTTTTTGTTCATTTTATTTTTATGCTAATTTCCACTATATTATATACTAGCATTTATTATTTCGCGATAAGAAAACCGACAATAGATTTTCTGTACTTCTTATAACTGATTCTTCTAATGAATTTTATACAGTTATATTTATGGTTGTGTAACTTGCCTTACATTATCGAATATAATATTGAAGAATTTCCGACGGAAAAATCCGCCAGCAAGTTAAAGTCCCGATGTATTGCTGATGGAAAACTCCGTCCGCTCCTAGGCATCGGTAAATAATTGTCGATGGATTTTTTTATCCATTGGTATATGCCGACAAACTTTGCGACGGAATGAACGTCGATAATGGTACGTCGTAAAAAACGTCGGCATCCCTTTGGCAACAGAATACTTACCAAAACAGACGTAAAAACAAATGGGCCTAATTGACCCATCTAGATGGCTATCTGTACTTTTGGGCTAAAAATTTTGAGAACTAAAAAGAATTGGGCTTAATTGACCCATCTAGATGGCTCGACAGGCCGTTTGAGCTTTAAACTAAAAAAAATCATGAAATATGAGCTCACCGCCCATTATTTATTCTTATATTCTTTGACGGGATGACCGCTAGAGTTTCCAATCGCTTCACACAATAATTCATCAAGACAATGCATGCCTATTTTCAAATCGAAATTGATTCAAATTGGATTTCAAACTGAAATCGAAACAAGCATAAATCGTAACTGGTGGAAACTGTAACCATCTTGAACTGTAAATCATCGATTTGCCGTTCGATTTCGGTTTACTTTTTTTCAAACCAGCGATTTCACGTATTGAAACTGTAAGGATCACATATCTACCAAATTAGATAAATAAATTTTAAATTAAAAATACTATTGAGGATTCATATCTTCTAGTTTTTACTTAAATTTAACACAAACTATTCATTTAAATACAAAAATCCTAATAATTTTGATACTCTAAAGTGGAATAAAAAAATGAAGAAACATTGTTCTGTATTAAGTATAATTAAAAATGGATACTAACTTCCCCGAAAATATATGTGGGATGAAAAATGTTCAAAATTTTTTTTCACTGAAAATATAGAAATATCAAATATTGTTTAATAATTGCTACAAGACGAAGATCGAAAATAATAATATAAATTTTCTTTCTAAAACCACGATGATAATGAAGAATCAACAATCTGATTGTATTATTATATTCAATTGTTCATTTTTTCATGTTATAACTATACAATTTTATTTATAATTGATTTTTGACTTGATTTGAGTCCGAAAACCTTTTTTTTATTTTTTTTATTTTTTTTAATAAAATAAAATTATTTCAATAAATAAAACAAAAAAAATTATGAAAAACCGTGAAACCGGTAAATCGGAATCTTAACTGGCGGTTTCAAATCGGAACCGTAAACCGTCTACAAGCGGTTCAGTTTCGATTTCAGTTTTCGGTAAACCGTAACTGGCGGTTTCAAACCGTAACCGTAACCGTAACTGAAACCAGAAATGGGTAGACAAGCATCCAAGGGAGGAGCTGTATTTTGAATCATTAATAGTCATGCCTGCGAAAGCTCTCAATTTTTTGTCTCAGTTTTCTGATCCTGGTATGACTTCATGAATCTCTTGAAGACCCACCAGTGCCTCTTTGAATAGAGAATAGCAAAATATTCTCTCCACAAATATTCATGTTTTTATGATAAGGATAGCTCGTAGTAACTACACTAGCATTTGAAATTAAAGACGACCTAATCCCAAGAACAGTGAACAAGAGTCTTGATAACTCGTAGTAACTGCACTAGCATTTCTCATTGCACATGTACTTTCAGTTTAACCCACAAATACAAACTCTTTAATTTGTTTTATATTGCACAATGGTCAAAGATATAGCAGCATCAAAGCTGACATGGAATTTTCTAGCATGACGTGGTTGCTGACTCACCCGACATGTCAACAACTACGTGATTCCGAAAAATATAATGTCAGTTTTGATTTGCCAGATTTTTGACCGGTGTGCAATATGAAACAAATCAAGAGTTTAGATATTTATAAGCTAAATTGGAAGTTCGTATGACAAAAGAGAATTTGAAAAAAGTTGGTAACTAGGGGAGAATATCCCTTAATTAAAATAGAAAATGAATGAGGATTGGAGGTATACCTCTAATAAATCATCATCAATAATGTGGAAGAGTGGAAGGTGCTCATATTTGCATATACACTATACAAGCTATTCACTAGACCACTTAACATAAAGTTTTTACAAAGATTGTCGGTCGTGTGCCAATTTTTTTAGGCTATGCAGACTTGCATGGCCTCCTCATTGTTACTAGGAGGTGCGGACCCATTCTCCCTCAATATGTTGGCAAACCTCCATATGTTATAAGATAAAGCAACATCATTTGTTGCCAACAATTGAAGTCGACCCCACCAAATTGTGGTGCCTTCTCGACGGCAAGCAACGCTCTTGAAGAGTGCAACGGCATCAACAAAGTCGGGGTTAGAGCCCCCACCCCTACAAGGTGGCTTAACGTCGCAAAAGGGATAAACGGGCTTGTCGAAGACGACATGATTGCATGAGTGGGTTCAAGCAAATTGTTGACGATCCTATCACTGGTGGCGGATGATATGGGGGCTTAGGTGGAGGTGGCGGCCATGTTGGAGGATGAGAAAGGAACACTCATAGTCGAACTCTCCCCGAAGGAGATTGGAGGATGCCTTCCAAACCCAGCAGCCGAGATGCCGACAAAAGTGGCCGTGGGGAAAGGAACACTTGCAGAGGTGGCAGTTGTGGAGAAGGTGGCATTGGTGGCCGAAGAGACGGCGGTGCCGAGAGTGGTGATTGCAGCGGCAACAGTGGTGATGGATGAGGTAGCGGATGAAGATGTTATTCCAAGCTTAGGTACATATTTTTTCGTGTTCAACAGTTATCGGCAGTAGCAAAGGACGAGTATTTCTCTTGCATTTATTACAAAATAAAGAATCTGCCGAACACAATCGAACACAAAACACTTGAAGCATAAATGAAAATATACAACTTGAATAATGCACTAATAGAACTTAGCTGAGTCGAGAAGAAGTCTCTATCCTCAAGAGAAATACCCCCAAGTAGTGCATTGATATTAGCGTAATCTCCCCAAAGATGAAAGGGCTTCAAGTCCATCTTAGCAACACCGCGAAACAATCGAACTCCAATGAATAAGACAGATGGCGGAGCAAAGCTTTGACCTTAGATCTAATACAATATGATACTAAAATGAATATGTTTGTTGTGTATCACTGCCAGGGTCCTACGACTATTTATAGGCTACTACCTCGAAGATTAATACCATCATTCATCACCATAATCTTGAAGTTAGTGGATGCCGGTAGTTACGAATCATGTACATTATGGCAGAAGACCCCCCAAGGGTTACAAGTAGTGGATTGATGATTAAATTGATTTGTAATATTCAAATTCAAACTATATATTACTCCCTCCGTCCCGTTATTTGTGGCTTAATTGGTTTCGGCACGAGAATTAAGAGAGTAGATGATAAAGTATGAGAGAGAGAGTAGATGATAAAGTATGAGAGAGAAGATGAGTAAGATAATGAGAGAGTATGAGAGAAAGATGATAAAGTAGGAGAGATAATGTAATAAAATATGAGAGAGAAGATTATAGAGTAGGAGTAATTTTTTACTAAATTAGGAAAGTGGACACAAATAATGGAATACCCCTTTCGGGAAAGTGAGCCACAAATAGCGGGACGGAGGGAGTATATTGTTGTGGGCAGTGGGCACCATATATAATATTCTTGTGGGCTACAAACTAACATAATTTCATAGTGGTAAAACGAGGCCCAGTCTCGCTCCAAAGTCCACTAAGAAAGTCCATTGATCAAGCCCAACCGAGTAGCCCACGGACCTCCACCATTTCAATTAGAGGGGAATGTCAAAAATATACAAATCAAAGTTTGAAAATGCAAAATTGTACATGGATTTTCATAAATGCAAATATATACAAAAAAATATACTTCACACTAAGTGTGTGTGCAGTGTGTGTGCAGGTGTGTGTGCAGAGTGTGTGCAGGTGTGTGTGTAGGTTTCTGTCGGCTGATTGTTTCGAAAAGATGTGTTTATATTAAAAAAAAAAATTAACATTGCTTTTATTTAAGCTGAAGAGAGCTTGAACCCGCGACCTCGATATTATTCCCAAAGTAACATACCGCTGTGCCATTTTGAATTCTCAAATAAATTGTAACCTTTTTATTTCTAGAAGATAACTGTAGAACAAACAAAATAAAATGAAATATAAGTCGCCAATAGGAATCGAACCAGAGACGTAACATGTTTTTCCGGAGTATTAAACCATTGTACCAATATCCATTCTCGAGAATATTAACGTTATTTAACTGTGAAAAAACCATATACATGTCAAACAGTACCCATTATCTCTCTCTGTCGGTGCTGAAGAGATCGCTCTCTCTTTCTCACTCTCTCTCTCTCTCTCGCTGAGCCCCCCCCTCTCTCTCTCTCTCTCTCTCTCTCTCTCTCTCTCTCTCTCTCTCTCCGCATATGTTTGTCCCTTTCTGTTTCTATTCAATTGTGTGCTTTAGGGTTTACTTTCACTTTCACTTTCACGTAATGTTGTATGGTGGAAGAGAATGAGGAGAATTTGTGTGGTAGTAGGAGATTTGCTTCGTTTAGTGTCATGGTAGGAAATTTGTAGATACATAGATATTTGTGATCCATTCTAATATCAAGAATTCGAAATATTTAGGTAGTTTTTAGTTCAAATTGTCATATTTGTGATCCATTCGAAATATCAAGAATCCGAAATATTCCAAAAATATTTGAATCCATTCGAATATTATATTTGAAAAATTTGAAGATCTTGATCAATGTTTTCGAAAATAAATTTGAAATAAAGCGAAATAGTAGGATTGATAACAGAAATGAGATTAGAGTTGATAACAAAAATAAGAATATTAGGGTTCCTAATTATTACGAGGAGAAAAGGGGCTCGGCGTGTACACGAGAGAAGCAAGGAGGTCAACCTCTTTCAAATATAAAATATACAATTACGTAAAACCTTGATATATATATATTCGAAAAATATTCAAGATTATCCTATATATTATCCAATTTCGAAACTAAATAGGATTCAATATTATCCTATATATTATATACAAGGTTAAATACAATATTATCCTATATAGTTTATATAATATTATCATGTATATAATACATTATATTTCGAAACCTAACCAATTATTGGCATGCACCGTAAATAGTGTATCATTTTCAACCTATCTTAAAAGTAGTCAAAGGCTACTGAAACGAATATATGGGAAATTGTTTTTGACTGAAGGCAGACGAAAGTAAATTAAGAGTTCTTCACATCTCTTCTCGCCGCCTTCACACCTCCTCTCATCTTCTTGACACTCCATTTTCGATCTTGTTCGTCCCACTTCACATTGAAGATTAGCTTCATCTCCCTCTTTCACTAAAAGGCTTCAATGTAATTCGATCCTAACAATGGACATGTTAGTTTTATTTTAGGTTTATATATTTTGGTTTATGATCTTTGTAGAGCATGCTTATAGAGAATATTTTGATAGAAATACCGTAATTGGTTTAGTATATGATTTTTATAAATCTTGTGTGCAATTGTAATATTTTGAAGATATACTTTGAAGATATTTTGAAGATATACGAAATATGGAATATCGTAATTGGTTTAGTATTTTGAAGATATACTTTTGGAATATCGTTAATTTAATTTAGGGAATTTGTTCAATTTAATTTAGGGAATTTGTCCACCGAGTTTAGGGAATTTCGTCAATTTAGGGTTTAGGGAATTTCTCCACTGAGTTTAGGGAATTTCTTCAATTTAATTTAGGGAATTTCTCCACCGAGTTTAGGGAATTTCGTCAATTTAGAGTTTAGGGAATTTCATCAATTTCTTCAATTTAATTTAGAGAATCTCTCCACCGAATTTCGTCAATTTCGTGAATTTAGAGTTTAGGGAATTTCGTCAATTTCTTCAATTTAATTTAGGTAATTTCTCCATCGAATTTCTTCAATTTCGTCAATTATGGGTTTAGGGAATTTCTCCACCGAATTTAGGGAATTTCTTCAATTTAATTTAGGGAATTTCTCCACCGATTTTAGGGAATTTCGTCAATTTAGAGTTCATGGAATTTCGTCAATTTCTTCAATTTAATTTAGGGAATTTCTCCACCGAATTTCGTCAATTTAGATGATTTCGACAATTTAATTTAGGGATTTTCGATAATTTAATTTAGGAAACTTAATTTAGGGTTTCAACAATTTCAGCAATTTAATTTAGGGATTTTCGATAATTTAATTTAGGGTTTCAGCAATTCCAGATATTTAAACAATTTCAGCAATTTCAACAATTGAATAAACATCCCACCATTTCAGCACCATTTAAGCAATTTCAGATATTTAAACAATTTCAGCAATTTCAGATATTTAAACAATTTAAGCTTCAATTTAGTTGGCATACACCTTATTAGTTGGCATGCACCGTTTAGTTGGCATGCACCGTTTAGTTGGTGAGATTTGTAGATACATAGATAACTATGAGATTAGTTTATTATATTATAATAACATAAAAAAGTTAACGCACGGTATGACTATGATTATATTGTAGTTATTCCGTTTAGGTATAAAACAAAGTAATTTGATTTATTTTCGTAGTGCTAAGATAATTGTAAAAACACGAATTCATAGTATGTATGAAAAAGTTATTTACTGGAGAATAGTATGATTTCATTGTGTTTTTCGTGTTCATATCGGCTCGGCTCTATTGGTGTTTATTTCAAAAAACTAGGTTTTTCATATTGAATTTGTAATACTAGTTCGTGGTTCATGAAAAATCACAACATGTAACTTGGAATTTGTCCGATCAGAAATTTTCTAGTGTATTGATACTAAATATTACTCCCTCCGTCCCATTGGAAACGACGCGTTTCCAATGGGCGCGGGAATTAAGAAAGTAGATAAAGTAGGTGAGAGAAATGATAAAGTAGGTGAGAGAAATGATAAAATATGATAAAGTAGGTGAGAGAAATGATAAAGTATGTGAGAGAAAATAATTAATATAATGAAAGTAGATAAAGTAGGTGAGAGAAATGATAAAATATGATAAAGTTATTTCCTTTTTTGGAAACGTGTCGTTTTCAGTGGGACGGCCCGAAAAGGAAAACGTGTCGTTTCCAGTGGGACGGAGGGAGTACATTTTTTTGGGTTAGACTACATTCTGAATTTTTTCTTTCTTCGCATAATACTTCGTATATTAATGTAACGATTTATGAAGAAGTGTGAATATGTATTTATGTAGTGCTAACGTTGTTTACAAGCTTAATTTGTCTTACTAATTAATTATAAACTATTGCAGGGTAACTGGAGGTGGGTTAGGTACGAATGCAAGAATGTCTATCCAACTTTGAACACACATTGAAAGGATTTCATTATAGGGGATATTAGAGCGACATTGCTTGCCGTAGGTGGGCAGGAACTGGTGGATGACTTTTGTAGGACAAGTCCGTTTGGACACATCATGTCGTGGAAGGGTGGATGGACTGCTAGTAAGGCTATCCATCAATTGATGTGTCGCGAGGTGATCAGAGACGATGCAGCGGACGACTGCCTGTGGTTCCAAATCAGCGGTGGACTCATTTCATTTGGTTCCTCCGAGTTTGCACTAGTATCCGGCTTGTACATGGGCTCTTCATCCTTCGACCCCATTGCTGATCATGATGCATCGTGCATTGCGGTGCGGTCTCTCTTTTGTGATGAGAAAAGGCCTAGTGTGGAGGAGTTGCATGCCGTGTTTAAGAACCAGATGGCCGAAGATTACATAAAGGTGGCAAATATTCTAATGCTTTACTTGATGGTTATGGGTGTACCGAAGCTGAGGTTGGTGGACGAGTTCGTTTGAGTGCTGGTGGATGATCTTGATAGGTGGAGTACATTTCCATGGGGTGCATATGCATACCAAGCATTAATGTACTATAAACAGCATATACCGGTAGGAAAAAGGGCGTGCGGAAACAACTACCATTTTGCGGGGCCCATATGGGCTATACAGGTAATTATTTATGAATTTCATCATATTACCCAAGTATACACTAATTAATGACACATTTTTGTTGCAGGTTTGGGCATTTGAAGCTATCCCTTCACTTGGGGCCCTTGCCGGGAGCATAGTCAATGCAAATGCCATCCCCCGCATGTTAAGGTGGTACTTCCCCCTACGGAAATGTCAATTCCGTGGCTTCTTCGACAATAATGTGGAATGTAACCCACTCGTAGTTACTCAACGTGAATATGAATCACTTTGGTACATGAGCACCCAAATCGGCCAAGCACTTGGGGTGCAATACCGTCGGCCTCAAACGGTATTGTTTGGTTCTGAGGCTGCGAGGCACATGGGCTAGCTATGTAAGTTTCGAGAAACTCCAAAACCCTTTGAAACTATGTTGTCTTACAAATTGCATTGTATTGTATAGGTCATAACAGTGTGCCTCGTTCCCGCAGACCACCGGGTAACAATCCTTATCTGCCTCGACGATTGGAAGGTTGAGTTATATGACTCACTGTGACATAGAGGTAATGAGGATTACGACCCTACAAGAATTGGAACACTTGTACCGTTAACCAAATTCTTGTACAAGCTTCTTGAGCATGCAGGCGTATGGGAGCACAAGTATGGACAACGTCAATGTCCTTTTAGCCGTGACTGTCCGGTTATTCTAGGCCCCGGCCCCCACTTCACTCAGTTTGACCTCATCAGTTGTGGCATTTATGCATCCATGTATGTGGAGAAGCTGCTATTCGGGTATCCGACACCGACGATGATGACTCGCCTATCCACGTTAATCGAGTACCAAAAAAGGATGGCGGCTTTGATGTGGGAGAGCTGCTCATTCGTACGGACATTTGGGTTTGTTCCAACGTATTTCTATCTCTCTTTTCTATGCGAACTTTATTTAGGATCTGACCTATGTTCTTTTTTCCATGAACGTATTACTACATATGTTATTAACGTATAATTAACGTATTTATTTAGGATCAGAGCTTTATTTAGGATCTGACCAAAATTATTTTTTTATAACCTATTGCTACATATTTCTGATTAGAATGTATTTGGGTTTGTTCGAATGTATTTTGGACTTGCATGCGACAATTTCTACGTAATAATTTCAACATCTTTATAAAAATATTATTCGAATTTTTTCAGATTTATAACAACAATATTTGGACTTGCATGCGACAAGAATTTCTACGTAATAATTTCTACAATTTCTACGTAATAATTTCTAACAAGAATATTCGAATTTATACGTAATTTTTACAATTTCTACGTAATAATTTCTACCGAATTATAACAAGAATATTCGAATTCTAAGTAATAATTTCTACAATTTCGTATAAATTTCGATATAAATTTCGTATAAATTTAGATGTAAATTTCGTATAAATTTCGCAGGGTTACGTATAAATTTTGTATAAATTTCGATAATGCATGCATGAGTTTCTCGTCCTTCAACAGCAAGGTTACGTATAAATTTTGATAATGCATTGCATGGCTTTCTCGCACGAAGATTTCAACAGCAACTTACGTATAAATTTCGATAATGCATGTTTCTCTACAATATTTAAAAATATTATTCGAATTTTTTCTGATTTATAACAACAATATTTTGACTTGCATGCGTAAGAATTTCTACGTAATAATTTCTACAATTTCTACAATTTATACGTAATAATTTCTAACAAGAATATTCGAATTTATACGTAATTTTTACAATTTCTACAGAATTATAACAAGAATATTCGAATTCTAAGTAATAATTTCTACAATTTCGTATAAATTTCGATATAAATTTCATATAAATTTCGTATAAATTTCGTATAAATTTCGATATAAATTTTATATAAATCTCGATGTAAATTTCGTATAAATTTCGCTAAATTTTGATAATGCATGCATGGGTTTCTCGTCCTTCAACAACAAGGTTACGTATAAATCTTGATAATGCATTGCATGGCTTTCTCGCACGAAGATTTCAACAGCAACTTACGTATAAATTTCGATAATGCATGTTTCTCTTCCTTCATCAAATGCATGCATGCATGCATGCATGTTTATTAGGTAAAGAGAGAGAGATAACACATGAGTGACGTTGAGAAAGAGAGAGAAGAAATATCAAGTCCAACAACCACTTCTCTACAAAAAGTAGGAGAAAAGAGAGAAAATTGTACTGTGCTAGGGTGTAGGGTTGTTGAGAGGTTTAAAATAATATATATGTACATTTTTGCATTTTAGTGAAGTCATGTATATTTTTGCATTTATGATTGTTTGATATGTACATTTTTGCATATCCCCTTTCAATTAATACTACTTTGCGCACTTATTTCGAGCAACTATTTCTTACTCTCCGAAAATTGGACTTGAGAAACGAAACCTACCACGATCATATACTCGAAACGTAGTTCGACACTATATAATTTATTTTAAAAAAACTAAAAAATGTAGGTGCTCGAAATCGGGGTCAAAAATGTTGCTGGGCAGCTTTTCTAAACGACATTTATTGTGCAGATTTTCTAACAAGGAGTTCTTTAGGTGTTTCCTTGTGTTACCCCCTGTCTTGATCGCTTTCCAGTATCACATGAGGTTTCTCAACAAGGATCCTTAATCTTTTGGACGTTGATGGTTTTCTTGAACCGTGGATTGATCGAAGTTTGGAGGAATTTTCTGCAGAATATTATATGCTTGAGCTTGTGAACATAGAAATTTTGTTATGGGTAAGGGCACTGGAGGTCATGGAGTTAAGTCTTGTTGCCTCAATTATGTTCTATGACATTTTCTCCAATTATGAAGGTGCGAAGAATAAGTTTTTCCCTGGCTTGGACGGTGATGCTTATGATTCATTGGAAAGTAAAGGGTAGTATGGAAGAATATTTAGCGTTAGGAATTGCATTAAAATGATGGATTCAATTTCAACTGTACATTCTTTTCCTTGCACTGGACTGTATAATTGCCAGTATGTTTCGAGTTGAGGTTGCTAAGGGTGATCGACACTCAAGCAATTTGTTTCTATGAGTTCCTGGTTGAAATAGTGAAGTTGATTCATTAAGACACCTTGCCATCACTTGTGATGGAATCTTCCGTTCTTCGCCATATGTTAGTCGACATTTGAGGATGGGAGACTCTCCTTTGTATTTTCCTATGAAGGAATTGCAACATCTTTAGGTTGTAGGAAGCAACCTACTCAATCCTAGCTGTGGCATCTTGCCAAATCTGGCAACTCTCTTATATGTGAGCTCAAACAGTGACTCTGGTGAAGTTTAAAAGGAATTTCCTATTAACCTTAAGAAATTTAGGAATTCAAATTGAATTTTCACCTGAATCCAGGTGACCTACTGAAAATTGTTGGATTGCTTTTTTGCCCTCAAGTTAACTTCCATATTGGGGACATAGTTTCAATTCAACAACTAATTACTGCACTTTTAACAATGTCATAAATATAATTAAAATATTTTATTGATTATTTAATTTCTAGCTCAAATTTCTTTTTTCTTCTATGAAAGACCAGGTGTGGGTTCAGATCATTTGACGCCATGAACATAATTGATGTTCATAATCCACACGTGCTATCCAAACTTATATATAGATATATAATAGACACCAAATCCATGTGGGATATAAATCGACGACTTCAACACTATATAAACGTGGTCTTTGGACATTAAGATAGATTAGTTACTTGTATATGGTTATTAATCCTAACAGAGTGTGCTATTGCTAGCTATTTCATTGATTACAAATATATGTTTGGATTTCGGAAATCCGTGTTGCTTTGTTATGTTATTATCCCTATCATGATATGACTGTTAACTTGATATTACAAAATTAGGGAGCGGTTCTGGTGTGAACGCCCCTTGCTGTAGGAATTAAGAACAATTATGGAGCTATTGGATCGAGTCAATCTACGACTGAGATTAGATTTTAGAAGCTGAGAATTTTGGTTCACTTTTTATATAAATTAAGTGCATGAAGGGTACTCTAGTCATTTTACTTTTCTGGAAGATTAGGGAGCGGATCTATTTTTATCCAAAATTCAAACCATAAATCAAAACTCTCCCCCTTCTTTCGCGATTTGCGTCTCCAACTCCAAAGCCACCATTTCGCCATTATTGATTCCATCTTTAATCTACAAATCCAGTCTCCCCATTCTAGATTCATAATCAAAATCATCCATTACGTGCGGAAATCGTTTTCATGTTTGGGGCCGCGATTCAAAAAGATTTTGAAAGAAAATTAGGGTTGTTCGTCCTCTGTCACTCTCTTGACGAATTCAAAACCAAACCTTGGACAATTCCTTCATCCGATTCGGAAATTAGTCCGATTACATCATCTTCTTCGAGAACGACGACGACATGGAGGAAGAAGGTAACGAGATTTGTGGGAATTGTTGTGTTTATGAAGTTTATGAAATTTGTGGATGAATTTTGGGTTAATTTTGAAAAAGTACTTCAATAGAATGATTTGACATATGAATTTAGTGAATGAATTCTGCTTCAATTGAGTATTCTTCGATAGATTTTGGTTCTGATTTTTGGGAATTGATTTGGCTTCTACTGAATTTGTTTTGTTTCGCGCCAACAAAATTGTGCAGTAAATTTATCATAAAAGTGCACTTAATTCAAATAATTTGTGCAGCTATTGAACATATAAATATTTTGAATGAATTCTACTGAATATTGAATTTGGTTTGTGAACAGTACTTGTGAATGATTTGTGCATGTTTGATTATAATTAAATTCACATGTTTTTTTAGAAAGACATGTTTCAAGAGTTCTTGAGGATTAACAGGATGGAAAAAGAAGTGAATGATATAGAAAGCCAAATTACGATATTGTGATTGTGAAATGGGGTGATCGAACAAGCATCAACGAGATCGAGATGCACATGATGCGGAATATGACGACGTTTAAGGGTGATGTCTCGAACAACCGGAAAAATGGGCGTAAGAAGAACGAAAAACAACTCACTTTGTTAAGGATGTAGTACATAATTAGTGCACAAAATGACTGCACAAATTGCATTTATTAAATGCTCTTTTTGTGAATCTTTGCTGCACATAATTAGTGGATGGTGGTTTGGAATGAACTTTATTTGTCAATGCACAATCTGAATACATTTACTGCACGTTTGTTTAAAAGTAACTTTACAAATTACATTGAATAAGTGCACATCATTACTGTAATTCTATTTTGCAATGCACTTTGTTTCAATGCATAATTTTATATATTTTACTGCACGTTTCAAGAAACTGGAAAACAGGTCAAATAAGAAAGGAAAGCAACAGCTCGCCTTGTTGATGGTGATGTACTGTCATCGGCTACTCACTTGTGAAGAAAATGAAATCAAGGAAGAACAATTGAAGAAAGCCATTGCATATTACAAGAAGATATGCATTGAGAATAAGATTGATGTGGACATATTTCTCCTCCATTATGACTTAGAGTTGTTACTAGTAGATTGATCGAATTGCGAAACTCCGTGTTTTGATATTTTGAATTATCTTTGAACTTGACTTTGTGTTTTGGTAGTTTAAGATTGGTATTATGATGCTAGAAGTTATGACACTCGTATTTTTTGTATTTGACTTTTTCACTTTGTTCCCACAACAACTGCACTTTATACGTAAAACATCTACACTTTTATTGTAGCAAAAGTTCACTTTTCTTATACATATCTAATACTCACAAATATCGTAAATTAACTGCACATTTTTTTCAAATAATAGTAACACAGCTTTAACAGTCAGTTGCATATATCAGTACATTTGAATATTAAGCACACCACATCATCCAGTTCAATAACTAACAGAAACCTAAAAAACAAGACAAGTTGTTACATGGTAGATCTAGAATCCGTCTTCACTTGTTTTGTTGGGATAAGGATTCAGTAGATGATTGATAGATTTGATAGATCCCAAAACCCTAGCTGAATAGCTTAGTTGAGTTCAGTTGTTAGAACTTAGTAGGCTAGAGTTCAGTAGCTGCAGGATTCAGTAGAAGATCTCGCACTCAGCTGGTGGACTCAGGATCGAAGAAGTCAGTTGGACAGCCAACCACCAACTGAATCTGCACAGGAATTCATGCCCATACACTGAATGCTCAGAAGAACGTTAGTAGGAAAGTCACTTCAGTTGAAGGTCCGAGGATTCAGAGGAAGTCAACCTTGATGTTTGACAAGTCTCACCTATCAATCTACCTCGACCAATAAGGAGCCGACAACGACCTATCTTTTTCGACAAAAGCTGCTCCAAACTGAAAAAGAGGAGAATCTCTACAGTGCATCTACTCACCAATGTTCAAAATAAAGGAGCCGTTTTCCTTTTCGTTTCGATACGTGGCTAGACCTCCCTCCAACGGATCTATTCACCATCGACGACTATAAATAAGAGAAGTCTTCATGCAGAGACAACACCGGGAACCCAAGCTATCTACGCACAAACTCTTAACACTTTCAACGAAGAATCCAGTAAAGAACTAGCGTCCATTGAAGAACCTCTTTAGTTCATCACTTAGAGTTATATTTGTTCCCCTTCTCTTATCTAACCAAGCCTCATTGTAATATCTTTAGCTTAGAAACCTCGAGGAAGTTCACATCTTTGTGAAACTATTCTTATTTGTAAGAACTTCCTCTTAGTTGGAGAAGACTCAAACTCTTAAAGTTTGAAACCCTTGTGAAAATCACTACGACTATAAGTAGAGTGTATGTCCAACGCACAGATCACTGAGAACTTGCTCAATTAAGCTTCAAGTTTGCGTCTGTCTAGTGAACATACCAACTGAGACTTGCTTAGTATAGATATAACAAGTATCCTGCTTTGGTCAGGACAGTGGACGTAGGACCCAGTGTGTCCGAACCACTTTAAAAATTTGCTGTGTTGATTTACTGTTTTTCTCTAACTGTTCATATTGCATTAAAACTGTATTTCATCAAACTCAGCAAAAAACCGGTGTTTTCTAACCGAGACGTTTGATAGGGCCTACACTTCTGCACACACTCTAATACTGAACGACTGTTCGACTGACTAAAGTCAGTAGAGCTGAACTCAGTAAAAGAATTTCTTGCCCACGTGATCTGAAGTATATTTAGCTGTCTGACTCAGTCAGTAGCAAAATCAGCTAGAGCTGACTTCGCGTTTGAGAACGAAAATTGTATTCTAGTGTATTCACCCCCCTCTACACCTGAACTATGTCTCAAGACCAACAATTGGTATTAGAGCATAATGTTCTTAACTGATCATTGTTCTCTGAAACTGCTCCATCTCGAACAAAGATACTAGAAAACCCGTTTTCACTGCATCTTGCATCTCTTCATTGCATCATATATCCTATTTCTTTCAATGGCTGATATTTCAGGGATTAGGACCGTGCCCGTGTTCTCAACTGAAGGCACATTTAACCTCACTGCACGACAGCATGACCGATGTTCTGGAGAAAAGGCCCCATTGTTCCGATGGTCGACTCAGTCGAACTCATAGTAGACGGAGTAGGCGATGCTAGAACCGAACCTAAAGTCGCGAAGGACAAGAGCCTCTTCACTCCTGAAGAGAAGAAACTGCACAACCTCAACCGAGTTGCTCGCAAAGCTATACTGATGACAATCAGTGACTCTTATCTCGAGAGGGTGCACGACTGCAAGATAACTAAGGAGCTATGGGATGGTCTCGCAGTGCTGAGCCAAGGAACTCCACAAATTAAAGAAAACAAACTGGAGTTGGAGCTGCAGAAACTCGAGGCATTCGCTATGCTTCCTGGGGAGTCCATAGATGATTTCAGCGCACGATTTACAAATCAAATCAACATCATCAACGGACTGGGGAAGACATTCAGCAACAAGGAGACCAACACCAAAATTCTAAGAGCTCTCAGCAGGCCCAAGTGGTATTCTTTTGCTACGTGTATGAGGAGAACCGACCTGAATTCTGTTACTTAGAACTTAACGTTGAGGAGTTCGAATTCAACCTCCCACACACCCCCGATGCTGAAGCTTAAGTTCCAATGGATCAAATTTACAAGGCATCAGCTACCACTCCCGGAACAAGTCCCTCAACAGCAAGCCAGTCAGCTGGAAGCTCCGTGACCATACCTAATGCTGACAACTTGGCTGAGAAGTATGCTCTCCTCGCGGTGAAATACCAGAAGGAGAAGGAAATGTTCAGACGGAAGATGAAAAAGGCTTCCAAAAAATATCAAGGTAAGAGAGATAATCATCGCACGAATAGTGAATCTAAATCTCTACCTGATTGCAGGAGTACTGAAGCTGCCCCCGTGGAACAAAAGAAACATCTAGGAGGGATGACATAACCTCAATATGCTACAACTGCAAGAAGCCAGGACACTATCAATAAGAATGTCCTGAACTCTCAGCAGTTGAAAGAGCTGAAAGGCAAGCCCGGCGCGAGAAGTTCGTGAAGAAGAGGCAAGCCTACATAGCTGGAGAGTTGTCCGATTGCTCAAGCGATGAAGAACTGTTTATGGAATCGTCTGACGAGGATGCCGCATTCA
This sequence comes from Lavandula angustifolia, assembly GCA_028984105.1. Taxonomy (NCBI): domain Eukaryota; kingdom Viridiplantae; phylum Streptophyta; class Magnoliopsida; order Lamiales; family Lamiaceae; genus Lavandula; species Lavandula angustifolia. The sequence continues at coordinate 17,968,330 of CM054816.1, read as the reverse complement.
TGGCAATCGAGACTGAAGATGCTGAACCGTGTCTAATGGTCGGAGAAGAGGCTAAGGTAAATTCTGAACCCACTATATGCCTCTCTTCACCTTGCACACATGACACAAGCTCTGCTGCAGGAGAACCGCTGGATGTGGTTCTTGCATACGAAGATTTGCTTGAGGAGCAAATCCAGATGAGCCAGCAGTTCAGTAAGACGATTTAGGAGATGGACATCCTGAAAGCAGAGAATCAGAGACTTTCAAGGAGAAGTCAGGAGTCTACTGAATCTGAGGGACTTGTTCTGAGACTGAAGGAAGAGATTGACTCTCTGATGACTAAGTTTCATGACCAAGAAGCACAGATCTCAGTGCTGACCAAAGACATCTTTGAGAAAGAGACTGAAATTGCTGATCGCAAGGAAACTCTCGCACATGCCAAATCTAAATATGAAGCTCTAAGAAAGAGTGATGAGGTGTGGAGAACCTTGATGACAGAGCAATACATTTGAGCAAAGGAGAAGTTGGAGAAGATACTACGAGCACAGAGACCACATGCCACCAAAGAAGGACTTGGTTACACATGTGAAGCCTCTACTTCAGGACAGAAGAGCTCCAACAAGCTGACTGATAGGTTTGTCCAGGGGATAACTCGACATGCAAAATTTACATCCCCTCAAACAAAGAATAAGCAGAAGATTCAAGCACCTCAATCTAGCAACAGGAAAGTGACCCATGGTTCTAGCCCCAAGACACCAAGAGCAAACACAAGGGGAACCAAGAAGGTCAGGTTAGCTGAACAATATGGCCACCGACTACTGACTCACCCAGCTCAGTACGGATCGTACTACTATGAGCCAAGAGTCAAAAGCCCTAAGGTTCAGAAGAAGAAGAAAGTTGAACCACAAAATTCTAGGAAGTCAGCTACTCCGAGTTCAGTGGAGCAGACTACTGACAACAAGGGAAAGATGAAGTCTGAAGCCATCAGGGCTATCAGACAAGTTTGGATCCTAAAATTTAAACATTAAGGACCCAAGCTGAACCCGAAGGGTTCCTGCATCTATTTTTGTTTTGCAGGTGCTACAGGACCCTTTGATTGTCGACAGTGGATGCTCAAGACACATGACACACCAGAAGAGCCTACTGACCGACTATGTTCGACAAGATGGAGCCAGAATTGAGTTCGGTGACAACCCCAAAGGCTACACAAAGGGATATGACACATTGAAAATAGGAACTGCAATAGTTCCTAGGGTATCTTATGTTGACGCAGATTCTGTGATAACTCCAATAAAGTGACTTTTGACGCAGATTTTTGTGATGTTCTTGATAAATCTACAGGATAACTGTGTTATCAGGTTCGCGGCGAAGAAATATATACTATGCTGAATGGAATACCGCCGAACCTGAAGCTTGCCTGCTAGCACACACGAGGTTAGATGACACAACAACATGGCTGTGGCATAGACGACTGAGTCATCTGAACTTCAAAACAATGAACAAGCTAGCTTATGATGCTAAAGTCAAAGGACTGCCCAACAAAGTATTCAAGAGACATAAAAACTGTGAAGCATGTCTGAAGGGGAAGCAAAGAAAGTCAAGCAATCTACCCATTCTGTCACCTTCCACTGATGGAATCCTTCAGCTACACATGGATTTATTTGGGCCAGTCAATCCAGTGACGATCAGAGGAAAGAAATATGCTCTTGTAGTCGTTGATTACTATTCAAGATATATTTGGGTGATATTCATCGCTAACAAATCTGACGTCAAACTTGAGTTGCCGAAACTACTGAAGCGGCTGAGCGTCGAAAAGGATATCAAGATTCAAAGGATACGCTCTGATCGTAGAATTGAGTTTATGAACTCAATGGTAAGAGACTTCTGTGAGCTGAAGGCATTGAACACGAAACCTCAGCGGCACGTACGCCTCAATAGAACGGACTTGCTGAAAGAAAGAACAGAACACTTAAAGAAGCAGCAAGGACGTTACCTGCAGATTCAGGTCTTCCATTGAAGTTCTGGGCAGAAGCTACTGACACTGCCTGCTACACTCAGAACCGGTCTCTACTAACTCAGATGCACATGAAGACGCCTTATGAGCTATGGAAAGGGAGAATTTCTTCTATTTCGCATTTCCATATCTTTGGCTGTCCGTGCTTTATCCAAATGTACAGGACCAGTTAAAGGTTTTTGAAAGTAAGTCAGACCAAGGAGTTTTCTTAGAATACTCTAGGGTCAGCAAAGCTTTCAGGGTCTTTAACTACCAGACCCTTTGCGTGGAAGAAAGCCCCCATGTTGTATTTGATAAATTTATTTCTAAGTTCAGGAAATCAAACTCTCAGCCAGAAGCTGAAGAGGTCAGGAGCAAGCTACATGATCTAAGCTTAAAAGACAAGACTGAAAAGATCCAGCATTGTTGGGATAATGATTCAGATGACGAAATTCAGAATCCAACAGGCAATGTAGCTGAGGAGATTGATTCTAACAAACAGAATCAATCCCAGGTAATTTTGGTCGATGAGGAAACCGATATGGTAACTGAGACCTCTACTGAGAATAACAACTTAGGGGGAACTACTAATGTTCGTGAGCTAAATGCCCCTGAACCTGGTGACTCAGTAGACCCAACCCTTGTTACTGAATTTCTTCAGACACATAACAATACTACTGAAATTCCTAATGCTCCTACTGTTTATGTTGAAACAATTCCAGATGAAGTAACAAGATGTCGTCGCTCGTGGTTAGATGCTCACTCTTCAGATCTTATTATTGGAGATCCTTCAGCTAACGTCAAGACAAGATCCAAATTCTGTCAAGGAGAAAGTGCCTTATATTCATGCTTCTTGTCGACTGAAGAACATCAGATAATAGAGGATGTGCTGAATGATGCTGACTGGATCACCGCCATGCATGAAGAGCTGAATCAACTTACGCGAAACGACGTATGGGAGCTTATTGACAGACCTAGACATTAACACATGATAGGAACGAAGTGGGTCTTCAAGAACAAGCACGATGAAAACAACGTCATCGTCAGGAACAAAGCACGACTCGTTGCCAAAGGATATTGTCAATCAGAGGGAATAGATTTCTAACGAAACATTCGCCCCAGTCGTAAGATTGGAAGCTTTTCGTCTATTCCTAGCTTATGCAATACATCAGCAGCTCACAGTCTATCAGATGGATGTAAAGTCAGCTTTCCTGAATGGCGTACAGAAGGAAGAAGTCTACGTTGAACAACTGCTCGACTTTCAGCAGGGACATCAGGTTTACAAAGTTAAGAGAGCTTTGTATGGGTTAAAACAAGCACCCAGGGCTTGGTACGATACCCTCTCAAACTTTCTACTTCAGAAAGGTTTTCAGAAAGGAACAGTGGATCGCACCCTATTCAGTATCAATTCAGGCGAATACATCTTATTGGTGCAGATCTACGTGGACGACATCATCTTTGGATCAAGAAACCTGACTATGTGTCAGAAATTCGAGCAGATGATGAAATAAAAAATTGAAATGTCGAGGATGGGAGAGATGATGAATTATTTCCTTGGACTTCAAATCAAGCAATCAAAGAAGGGAATATTCATTAATCAAGTGAAATACATAAGAGATCTTATCAAGAAGTTCGGCTGCGAATCCAGCAAGTCAGTCAAGATACCCATGAACACCATTCTCAAGATTGATCTTGACAAAGAGGGAGTATCTGTTAACTCAACTGACTATCGTGCTATTATGGGTTCTTTATTATATCTTACAGCGATCAGACCTGATATAACTTATACTGTAGGTGTATGAGCGAGATTTCAGACGAATCCCAAGAAGAGTCATATCGATTCAGCGAAGAAAATTCTTCGTTACCTGAAGGGAACACCTGATGTTGGATTATGGTATCCAGCTGATGATAACTTTGAACTAACTGGTTATTCTGATGTTGACTATGCAGGTTGCCGAATCGACAGAAAGTCAACCTCAGGAACTTGCAAGTTCCTCGGTAGCAAGATTATATGGTGGTTTTCAGAGAAACAACATTCAGTAGCAACGTCCACTACTGAAGCTGAATATATGGCTGCCGGAAGCTGTTGCGCACAGATACTGTGGGTTCGACAAAAGCTGAGAGACTACGACATCCATCAAGATGAAGTGCCGATCTACTGCGACAGTACCAGTGCTATTGCAATCACTCAGAACCCAGTTCTACATGCAAGGTGCAAGCACGTGGACATTCATCATCATTTCATCAGAGATCATGTCGAGAAAAAGGATATCGAAATAGAAAAGATCCACACTGATAAGCAAAGAGCTGATATCCTGACCAAACCTCTAGCTGAGACCAGATTCAACGATCTCTCAGTAGAACTAGGTCTTTTGGATCCTACTGACATGATTCAGTAAATGATATGGGAAGTACTGAGTAAGGGGGAACTTACTTTCAGTACCGCTGAATACTCATTTTTGTCAAATGTGGTATCAGCTGACTACGATGTTCAGCTGATAGGTTATGGGTATCAAATTCAGCTTTTGGTGATTCAACATGTTATATCATTTATTTCCTGCCTTTAATGTTCGTCGTATTACATTGAGTATGTTGTTTTCATTAACTCACGACATTCCGTAAAACTGACTGCGGTGCATTAAATGCATGTCATTTCACCTTACCATTTAGGCGATAGAGATAAGTAGGTGAGATTATAGGCGTCACATTAATCATAACCTATTATAACATCCAATCTGAGCCGCTCGCTAATTAAAATCTGATTAATCTCAACCGCATGCTTAAAAACCGCCTCATATTCAAAACTGAATATATATACACTCTTATCTCTAAACTACTTCACTTTTATCCGCCATTAACAAAGATTGTGCACTGCATTTGCTCAATAATTTGCATCAGACATCTATTGCATTTTCTGCACAATTTCTTCGGTAAGAATTTCTTCAAACTAAATCTGCCACTAACTCATTCTATTTTCGAGTGCTAATGCTTATTTTTGCAGATTTTAGTTATACAATGGTACATTTTGTACCGATCAGCGACGTTACCATCCTTGAGGATATGGAGGATATTCTCTCTGGGAAACGGGTGTTGTTTAAACATGTTCTGTTTGTCAGAACCTGCGGTGTGGAGTGCATGACGTCGGTATTCGATGCTCTCGAGAGGTCGGGCCTTCTTCCGATTCTCTCCCATTCTCCGCATCATCTCCTTCCATGTCAGAACTTCCGCCGAGATGATGATTCGAATAACATCTCGAATGTCATCTCGAGGCGTGAGGTTCGTCCCAGTTAGTGGGAGGACATGGCCACACAGATAGACGTCTCCTAGCGTCTCCGTGTCAGCTTTGGTCTGGAAGATGAAGGGGCACCGATCGTAGGGTACAGAGAGTCTGAGATAGACAAGTACCTCTGTAGATTCAGCGGTCACAAGGACTGCATATTCAAGGCAATTTTTGATTTTTTTGATTTTTTTTTATATTTTAATTATAGAAAGAATATTCAAAATTTTTCGTCATGAACTCATCCAAAAATTATAAATAAATATTCTATAACTTTAGATTTATTTTTAGGAGAATATATTTAGACATCTCTAAATCATTTGATTTGTCTTAATATTTTATATTAAGACAAATTTCTATTAAAAGAGATTGGGTTTTTGGGAGAATAAAATACTCCATCATTTAGAGTGCCTTTGATATACCTTAGAATCCTTTTTTCGCAAGAATCAGCTGCTGCCTGAATACAGGGGCTTGGCGTACGTGGTCAACCACATCCTCATAAGCTCCGCGGGATCGTATGATCAGCTGTCCCGTATCCGCGTCCAAATTATGATGGCCATCGTTGATGCAGCGCCCATCAACTAGAATGCATTCTTCATAGCCGAGTTCAAGGCTCAATCACAAAAGTTTGTCGACGCTGAAGAAAGGATGAAGCTCATTCCTAAGGGAAAGCTTCTGTATGGGACAAAGGTGTCTATCATGATCGAAGACGACCTCCCAGACAAGGTTTCTTTTGCTAATGCCTTCTACTTCGACTCAAAGCTGATGAAGTTTGTCAACTCAGCTCCAGCCGAGAAGTCCATTGGGAAGGGACCGCAAGCTAAGAGCCCTATGGAGATCACTCAGGATCCCCTTCCCACTCAGGCGAAGAAACAGAAGACACTGAAGAAGCCTACTTCAGTCGTCCCACCTCCCTTACCAATCTCTGTTGAAGATTCAAGGTCGGGAAAGCATGATGTGACCTTAAGAGAGAAGGTGAAGACAGTACACTCAGAGGAAACTCGGCCAAAAATCCCTACTGAAGCTCAGACTGTTGAGGTTTCCTCCATTCCGATCTTAGTGCTGAATGCACTATTGAAGGCGACTGATGAAGTCACAGTTGAGATCCCGGAGATCAGTTCGCACCCTGATCTCGTGGACATAGCAATCCGCGCTCGCGTTCAGATGCGCATCAGATTTTTGGAGTGGAATTTGCTAGATGAGACTATCAGACTCAGGTCTCTCTCCACTCTGCTTGAGTAAGAGTATAAGCTCAAAGAGGAGATAGGATATGAGGAGCCATCCTATATAGCTTCTCTGGAGGATTTGAGAGCAGTGATGCTGATGCTGCTTAGTGACAGAGTTCAAGGAGCTGATCCCTCTTCCACTAAGTCTCCTCCTTCTCCCCCACCATCTCCTCCTCACGATGATGCGCCTAAGGATGCAGATCAGGGAGGATCTGCTGAAGGCAAAACTCCCACGAGTGATCAGCCCCCTCCTCCGATATCGGGCCAGATCACTCAGACTCCTTCCGCGACTCAGCACAAGTAGATACTGAAACGTCGTTACCAAGCTGCTGAGATCAAGGAATTTTATACGGAGTCGATAAACAAGGTGATCAAGTATCAGGCACACAAGAATCGCAACCTTGCCGATGATGTGAACACGAAGTGGAGCAGGTTCACTGAAGCATAGACTAAGACGCTGAACATCCTTACGACTGAAGTGCAGAGGATCAGCACACCATCTGTTATCAATACTGAAGAGATCCTCGCCAAGGCACTTGCAGCGCAGAAGACTTATCTGACTGCACAGTTTCAAACTATTCTACAACCGCAGGCCAAATCTTTCTGTGAAGAAGTGGCGACTGTAACAGGTCGAGTCCAAAAGGCAGTGGAGGAACGATATGCTTTCATAGCTGATAGTGTATCTAAGGCACTGACTCAGTAGCATACATCCTGCCAAGAGATTGAGAAGAATGCATCAGCTGCCGTTCAAGACTACCTCACCCGATTCGACAAGTCTAAAGAGGCTCTACTCAAAGCCATAAACAAAGAGCATGATCAACGGTGGGAGTCGTACATGGATTCAACAACTAATATAGCCACTGGGATGACTACGGTCAAAGACTCAGTAAATGCATTGACAAAGAAGGTCACAGCCCTGGTAACTCTCATTGATGATGCTAAAATGGGGGAAGGATCTAGATCAACTCAACTCCAATCCCTCCTTAAGGCTGAAGATCAGCAGGGCGGACCTAGCTCAGCAGCTGCAAAGGGGGAAGTGCTAGGTGAAGGAGCAACAACTGAATCAGTTGTAGCTGAGGTGGCTACATACTTGGAGAATTTTCCTGTTGAGGGCTCGCCACCTCCAGCTCCTGAGAAAGCTGATAAGGGTAAGGGAAAGGCTCCTGCTGACCCTAGCCCACCCAAAGAAAAGAAGCTAAAATTTAAATCTCGCGAGGAGCAGATAGCCAGCCTATGACGAGAAGCTTGCGAGAGAATTAGCTGAGGAAGAAGCTAAGAATAAGTCAACTGCTAAGAAAGGGGTTCATATCCGTTCTCCTGCGCCTTAGCGCTCACGGACAATCCCCAGGCAATCTAGATTAGCAGCAGCGGCTAGAGCTCAGCAATCTAGAGCTCAACAATCCAGAGCTCAACAATCCAAACAGTCTAAATCTGATAAGCAGGGCGCTTCAGGTTCTAAATCCAAATCAGAGTCGCCTGCAGACTCAGAAGAACAACCGGATGTGCCTTCCATGGTCCCTTCCAAGGAACAAGAGCAAGAGATCAAGGAAATATGAGACGCGTGCGAAAGGGCACTGGACAGAACAACTGGGGCAAGGCAGATCAGAGAGGCAAGGGAGAGGATCCGCCTAGCTGACCTTGAAGGTCTCAGGCTGAGGACTGAAAAAGAAGCAAGGGAGAGGGTGCCAGTCAAAGATAGATGCATTCCCACCTCTTCCCGATTCTTCAGGAGCAGAGAGCCACTTAGTGAAGTGAAGAGAGTCGTATATAAGAGAACTGACGATTGGGTTCCTCTCATGCTCAATCAGCAGTGGGAGAAGCTGAAGGTGGATTTTATCAAGAGATTCTATATATGGAAAGTCGGCAATGAAGACTCCTTTGATGCTCATGGATACTTCAAGGACTTTCTGACTGCTGTGAATCCTTCTCTCCTAGCTGAGATTCAGACTCAGCGTTAGACCAATCTGGTCAAACGCTGAAGGCACCACCTTTCCGAACTCTTCCTCCTCCGATGACTCATGCTGACAATCTTTGTAAGAAGGAGATCGAAGAAGAGATTAAGAATGCCATCTACAACAGAGGTCTGAACAAAGATGACGAAGAAGACTTGGCGGAGATCAAGGCCCTGAGAAGCAGAGTCTACGCAGGATATGGCCTTAAGCTTCCAGAGAAGAAGTCTGTTGATTTCCGAGCACGCATGCAGAAGTTTAAGAAGAAGCCCAACTGACTCTCTCCTCTCTCCTAATCTAGCTTCATAGTGATAGAAAGTCATGTATTGTAATTCCCTATCTTATATGGCATATCACTCTTTGGCCTCGACAATTACTCATTGTCTTTACTGCTTTATTTATCTTTCAGCACAACTAATCACCTAAGTGATCAGATACTTATCTTATCTGACCCTATTTGACTTATGTGCTTATCTGCCTTATAATTATTTCCTACTGATTAACTGTGTTTGCTTTATTCTTCTCTGATACTTTGTCAGTACTTAGGGGAAGAGTTCATTTATATGACATAGAGGGAAATTGTTTCTTAGGGGAACCTGCATCTTAGGGACATGATTGATAACTGTTGAACTTACACCTGATGATTAGATACTATATGATCTACTCTGAGCTTTGATTATTTGTATCGGCCCTGAAATTGTGTAAATGTGCTGAACTTGTCCTTTTTGTTCTGATAGCTCTGATACATGTCAGTAGAATCCCTGATAACCTCAGCATGCTATAACTATGTTAACTGTAGTCATAAGCTCTGTTACATTCAACATTTCTTAACTATTTTAGTTCTCATCTTGGCTCTGATACATTACTTATTATCATAAGTCAGCTCTGATATTCCTTTACTTGTGACTGCTCTGATTCCTTCTTTTCATTATCTTAGTTAGCCTTGATATGTTGACTAGAGCATTCCTTTGTAATAACTTTTTATTCAGTAGCTATAGCTTTTAACCTTAGCATTTTTTTAGAAGATGTAATAGGTTTTGGCATAATCAAATAGGGGGAAATTGTTGGGATAAAGATTCAGTAGATGATTGATAGATTTGATATATCCCAAAACCCTAGCTGAATATTGTACCTTCGTATCTGTAATAGCTTAGTCGAGTTCAGTTGTTAGAACTCAATAGGCTAGAGTTCAGTAGCTGCAGGATTCAGTAGAAGATCTCGCACTCAGCTGGTGGACTCAGGATCAATGAAGTCAGTTGGACAGTGTTGGGATAAGGGTTCAGATAAGGGTTCAGTAGATGAATCTATAGATCTGATAGTCTTGATAGATTTGATAGATCCCAAAACCCTAGCTGAATATTGTACCTTCGTATCTGTATAGCCTAGTCGAGTTCAGTTGTTAGAACTCAGTAGCATAGAGTTCAGTTGCTGCAGGATTCAGTACAAGACCTTACTCAGCTGAAGAACTCAGGATCGAAGAAGTCAGTTGGACAACAACCTCCAGCTGAATCTACCCAGGAATTCGTGCCCATGCACTGAATGCTCAGAAGAACGTCAGTAGGAAAGACACTTCAGTTACAGGTCCGAGGATTAAGAGGAAGACAACCTTGAGGTTTGACAAGTCTCAACTACCCATCTACCTCTACCAATAAGGAGCAAACAACGACCATCTACTCTAACAAAAGCTGCTCTGAAACTAAAAAAGAGGAGAATCTCTACAGTGTACCTGCTCAACAATGTTCAAATTAAAGGAGCCATTTTCCTTGTAGTATCGGCACATGGCTAGACCTCCCTCCAACGGATCTATTCACCATCGACAACTATAAATAACAGAAGTTGCCATGCAGAGACGACACCGGGAACCCAAGCTATCTACGCACAAACTCTTAGCAATCTTAAAGCTGAATCCAGTGAAGAACTAGCGTCTATTGAAGAACACCTTTTAGTTCATCACTTAGAGTTTTATTTTGTTCCCCTTCTCTTATCTAAACAAGCTCATTGTAATATCTTTAGCTTAGAAACCTCGAGGAAGTTCACATCCTTGTGAAACCGTTCTTATTTGTAAGAACTTCCTCTTAGTTGGAGAAGACTCAAACTCTTCAAGTTTGAACCCTTGTAAAAGTCACTACGACTATAAGAAGAGAATCTGTCCCGCGCACAGATCACTGAGAACCTGCTCAGTATAAACTTCAAGGTTTGCGTCTGTCTAGTGTACAGACCAACTGAGACTTGCTCAGTATAAATATAACAAGTATCCTGCTTTTGTCAGGACAGTGGACGTAGGACCCAGCGTGTCCGAACCACTTTAAAAATTGCTGTGTTGATTTACTGTTTTCTCTAACTGATCATGTTGGATACAAACCGTACTTCATAAAACTTAGCATAAAAATCGTGTTTTCTAACTGAGACGTTTTCTAGGGCATACACTTCCGCACACACTCTGATACTGAATGACTGTTCGACTGACTCAAGTCAGTAGAGCTGAACTCAGTAGAAGATTTTCTGCCCACGCGATCTGAAGCATATTTGGCTATCTGACTCAGTTCAGTAGCAAACTCAGCTAGAGCTGACTTCGCGTTTGAGAAAGAAATTTGCATTCAGGTGTATTTATCCCCCCCCCCCCACACCTGAACCACGTTTCAGGACCAACAATTGGTATCAGAGCACAATGTTCTTAACTGATCATTGTTCTCTGAAACTTGTCTATCTCGAACGAAGATCCTAGAAAACCCGTTTTCTTTGCATCTTGCATTTCTTCATTGCATCCTATATCATGTATCTTTCAATTGCTGATATTTTAGGTATTTGGACTGTGCCAATGTTCTCAACTGAAAACTATGCGATATGGCGCGTAAGGATGGAGGCACATCTGACTTTGCTGCACGACAGCATGACCAATGTTCTGGAGAAAGGCCCCATTATTCCGATGGTCAACTCAGTCGAACTCGTAGTAGACGGAGTAGGCGGTGCCAGAATCGGACCTAAAGTTGCAAAGCACAAGAGCCTCTTCACTCCTGAAGAGAAAAAACTGCACAACCTCGACCGAGTCGCTCGCAATGCTATACTGATGACACTCAGTGACTCTTATCTCGGGAGGGTGCACAACAAGATAACTAAGGAGCTATGGGATCTCTCGCAGTGCTGAGCCAAAGAACTCCACAAATTAAAGAAAACAAACTGGAGTTGGAGCTGCAGAAACTCGAGGCATTCGCTATGCTTCCTGGGGAGTCCATAGATGATTTCAGCGCACGATTTACAAATCAAATCAACATCATCAACGGACTGGGGAAGACATTCAGCAACAAGGAGACCAAAACAAAATTCTACGGGCTCTCAGCAGGCCCAAGTGATATTCTTTTGCTACGTGTATGAGGAGAACTGACTTTAATTCTGTTACTCCTAACTATATATTTTCAGAAATTAAAGCAGAGGAGTTCGAGTTCAACCTCCCACACACCTTTGGTGCTGAAGCTGAAGTGCCAATGGATCATGCTTGTAAGGCATCAGCTAGCACTCCCGGAGCAAGTCCACCAGCAACAAGCCAGTTAGCTGGAAGCTCAGTGACTATACCCACTGCTAACAACTTGGCTGAGAAGTATGCTCTCCTCGCGGTGAAATACCAGAAGGAGAAAGAGATGTTCAGACCGAAGATGAAAAAGGCTTCCCAAAAGTTTCAAGGTAAGAGAGATAATAATCGCTCGAATAGTGAATCTAAATCTCTACCTGAATGTAGGAATACTGAAGCTGCGCCCGTGGAACAAAAAGATACACTCAGAAGGGATGGCAGAACCTCAGTGTGTTACAACTGCAAGAAACCGGAACACTACCAACATGAATGTCCTGAACTCTCAGCAGAAGAAAGAGCTGAAAGCCAAGCCAGACGCGACAAGAAGTACAACGAGCAATTAACAGATGAGAGGAATGAGCTCCATGAGAGGCTTGTGAAGCTGCAAGATGCCTTGGACAAACTTGCTTCAGCCTACTCAAGTCTGAATAAGAAGGTACAGTTCCCTACCCCTAGTTTATTTGCTGATGCCAAAAAGGGGGAAGGAAAGGAGAAAGTACCTGAAGGAAAGGAGAAGGTACGCAGAGTGCCAAAAGGAGTAAGGACAGTGGCAGGAGCGACTCAGATTCAGCAATCTGCTCCCACTGGTCCCACTACTCAGACTACACAAGGCGAGGCCCAGGGTGTCTCAGCAGCAAGGGCTGTAGTGCCTGCTGAGACTGGCCCAAGTGGCTCAGGACCCAAGGATTCTGCTACTCATGCAACTCAAACTCCAAGCGACATCATTAAGGAAATTGCTGAGTATGCAGAGGAGGATTCAAAAGAGGAAGAAGTCCCTCTACCTCCTCCAGTGCAAGGGAAAGAAGGTACTGAAGCTTCCCACTCCTCCCAAAAAGAAAGGAACTAAAAGGTTCATCACTCCTGAGGAAGAAGCTCAGATAGCAGCTGACGAGAAGCTAGCTAGGGAGATAGCCGAGGCTGAGGCTGCGAACAAACCAAAGAAAAAGCCAGCCAAAGGCTCCAGTAGGGGGAAGGAAGCCTGGGACATGGCTGCCCCCAAGAACTCTGAAGCTAAGTGATGAAGCAGATAAGGAAAAAGAAAGAGATCAGCAGCAGCAGCAGCAATCTGGTCACCAGGGTACTTCCAAAGAAAAATCTTCAACACCTGCTGACTCAGAGGAAGAAGAGCATGTGCCTTCCTATGTCCCTTCAAAGGCTCAAGAGCAAGAGATGCAGGAAATATGGGATCAGATGGAGAGGTACCTAGATAGAGGAGCTGAAGCCATGCAGATTGAAGCAGCAAGAGAAAGGCTTAGACTCGCTGATCTAGAAGCTCTGAGGATTAAGGTTGAGAAGGAAGCTAGCCAGAGGATACCTGAGAAAGCTGACATTCCTTACAAGTATAGAAGACTCAGGAAGCCTACAGACCTCAAAATCCAGAGATGGCCCAGGGTTGATGATTGGATGCCATGGGAACGGACTCAGAAGTGGGAGACACTGAAGGCAGATTATATCAAGAGATTTTACTTCTGGAGATACTGGCCTGATATGCACAAGTCCATTGCCTATGCTGAATGGCTTCTGAAGACTGATCCAGTGATTTATGCAAGAGTCCAGAAGGCCATAGCTGAAAAGATTGATGTCAGGATGCCAGCTCCAAGACTTATGCCTCCCCCACTGAAACTTGATGGTTCTGGACACTTCGGGGGTGATTGAGAAGGAAATCAAGGATCCTGCTCAAGCCAAGCAATTAGATGAGGATGAGCCTGCTGACATGCCTGAGATACTGAAGCTGAGAAAGGTTACTTACATAATGTATGGACTGCCGCTCCCTGAAGCAAAATCAAAGGACTTCAAAGATCGGATTCAGCAGTTCAAGAGATAATAGATAGCTTCTGTATTTTCTTTGTTCTATCTTTCTTAGAATAGCAAGTCTGATGTACTGTACTGACATTTCTCCATATATAATACATCACTGTTATTCGGCCCTGACAATTCCTTATTGTCTACATGGCCTTGTTTCTTTTATGCTTAAAACACTCAGAATCACTCAAGTGATTACTGACTCACACACTCACTGAATATTTATATCTGTCAGCTCTTATCTTGTTAGATTCTGGTTTGATAGATTGCTTATAGGGGGAAATTGTTGCTAGAAAGGGGGAAATTACTGTGAGTTTTCTGTATAGGTTCTGATATTTCTTCCCTGATTCCCTCAGTAATCTAGAACTTGAAGAACAACTCCACTGTATCTACTTGTAATATTTGTAAGGAGCTCTGTTTCTGATAGTTATAGGGTTAGGTTTTGGCATCATCAAATAGGGGGAAAATGTGGGAAGATGATTCAGTCCCTTCACAAATTGTTGGGAGATAACTCAGTAGCCTAGTGCTATGAAGATTTGAAGATCCCAAAACCCTACTTTGACTGATGAACCATTCCGTTGTATTTTGTTGTCTTGTCTCTAAGAGTTTCAGACTCAGTAGACACTCTTCATTTTGGTTCAGGCGCTCAGTTCTGTCCGCTGGTTCTTCAGCAGATTATCAGCCTCAGTACCAGAAGAAGAAGACTCAGTAGTATTGGACTCAGTAGGAGCAGTATACTGAGAGGAGTCAGTAGAACTGAACTCAGCAGTAGTAGTTCATTGAACTCAGAGTTGATCTTCAGTAGAGCTGACTCAGCAGGAGTATGCTACTGAATATAGATCAGACTCAGCAACGGCTGGACAATCTTCTAACTGTCAGGATTTATTTAAGTCAAATCAGCAGAGTCATACAAGGAATAGAGAAGTCAGCTTCCGATCCACCTTGAAGCCTGTTTTGTCTCACCTACTTTCTTCAGCCTCGACCAATGACGAACGACCAGCTGTCTACTTTCTGATTAAAGCTGCAAGTCAACAACTTTCCAGAAATGGAGGGAAAAGACTCTGCCACCATACTTTGAAAGAGCCGTTAGCTACACAAAAGAGAGAGACACATGGATCGTCGTCTCCAACGGATCTATCCATGTCTCTGCTCTATAAATAGAGGGATGATTTCTAATTGAAGCTCACCTACGACACATACAAGAACACAAGAGCATTCACGAGCGACTCAAAACGACTTAAGCTTTCTGTAAGAACTTCAAAGAGTAATCTCCGGCGAAAGGCGACATACTTGCTCATAGGGAACCAAGCTGAACCAGATCATAAAGCCTCTAGTATCCAAGCGACTGAATACAAACCCAAGTCTATACTTAACCGTTCGTCGCTCTAGAAGCCACTTTCTCGTTCCCTATCCCTCTAACGTAAGCTCAGCAGATCTTATCCATAGCTTAGACGAATAAGTTCATATCTGAACTGATCCTTATTGTAAAGGACTCCTTCATAGTTGGAGAGTTTGTCAAACACTTTAGTTTGATACCTTGTAAACTGGGACTTGCTCAGTATAAATCTCAAGACCAGTGTTTGTCCAGTGCACAAACCGACTGAGACTAACTCAGTATAATAAAATAGCCTTCTGATCTTTCGGGATAGTGGACGTAGGATTGTTGGATCCGAACCACTTTAAAACTGCTTGTGTTCTGTCTTTTTACTGAAAATATTTCTAAAATCATTCAACTGAGTTTCAACAAAGCTTAATCGATCGCACTAATATACTGAAACAGTTTTCTTAAAAACGTTTTCTAACTCAACTGAATTTGGGCCTACACATTTCCGCACTATACTGAACTTCAGTTGAACGGTACTGAATTCTGACTCAAGTCAGCTAGCAGTCCTCAGTGAAGTCAGTCACTCTGCCATGCGATTCAGAACAGTTTATTTGGTCTACTAAACTTGTTCAGTACGACATTCTCCTGAAAAAGATTGTTCGCGTTTTAAGTTGAGAAATTTTTTTCAGGTGTATTCATCCCCCCCCCCTACACCTGAATGTTTAATCTCGGGACCAACATCAGGTTTCCAGCCGGCCCTTATCAGTAGGAGAATTCCATCAGCTGACCTTTGTGAAGACACTGTATATAGAGCTCAGTACCTTCAGAGTCTCCAACTGACTGCACTCAGTAGAAGACCTGTTTATCAGCTGACTCAGATGAAGAAGACAGTATGATCATTCCAGATCTACTGTATCCGACAGGAAATGACCCGACTTTTAATGTCATTCGAAAGTCAGTAGAAGATCATACGAGGATGAGTGAGAGTCAACTCAGATGAAAAATGATGTCTGACAAGCCTCACCTACTACAAACCTCGACCAATGAGAAGCAGTCTAAGCCTTACTTGCTCTGACCAACTAAATCTGCTCTCATGAACAATGACCAACTACTCTGCGACACTATTTCGAAACTTATGGCCGTGTTCCTTGGACGTTTGTGACACGTGACATCGTCTTCTCCAACGGACAAATGTCTGGGTCACAACTATAAAGAGAGAAGCTTTTCCGAGCTCAACGCACGGGATATCAAAGGGATTACACACTCAAGCATTCAAACTCTCTAGCGCATTCAAGAAGATCCAGCGAAGAACTTGCCTAGTTGAAAATCTTTAGTTCTTCTCTTTAGAGTTTCTTTAGACCCCTCTTCTCTATCTAAGCTCAACTGTTATATCCATAGCTTAGAATCTTCGAAGGAGTTCTCTTTCTGTGATTGTTCTTATTGTAAGAACTCCTTCATAGTTGGAGAAAATCCCCTCCCCTTCTAACTTCGGTTTGATTTGTAAAGTCGCTAAGGACTATAACTTAGAAGGGTCTGTCCAGCGCACAGATACCTTGCTGAGGCTTGCTCAGATTAATCAACAAGACCTCCTATTCAGCAGGACCGTGGACGTAGGATCTTGCGTATCCGAACCACGATAAAAATTACGTGTGTTATTTACTGTTTTATTGATTTGTTCTCAAACCGATTTACAAACTCATACTTTGCATAAAACATATTTAAAAGTGCACCAGCCAAAACGGTTTTAGTTTGCGAAAACACGTTTTCAAATCGAGACGAAGTCTTTCGGGCCCTACACTTATCCACAGAAACTCTCCGCCTGAGGTTTTAATACTAACAGAGGTCAGTAGGACAAACTCAGTAGTTGAGTCACTCTGACCCGTGATCAGAAGGTTACTATTTGGCACTGTTCATCAGTTGCAACCTACAGCTCAGCTGTCCTTCGCGTTTGAGAAAAGAAACTTGTACTCAGGTGTATTCACCCCCCCTCTACACCTGACACTCGTATCCGGACCAACAATTGGTATCATAGCCTCGGTGTTCTCCTGATCATCGTTTCTGAATCTACTGGTCTACTCGAACAGATCCTGAAAACGTTTTTCACTGCACAAGTATCTCTTCATACATCCTTATACTCTCGTCTATAATGTCTGATATGTCAGGTATACGGATGATGCCGATGTTCTGTAGATAACTACATAGTATGGCGCGTGAGAATGGAAGCGCACCTTACATCGCTGCACGACAGCATGGCAGATGTCCTTGAAACAGAACCCATCATTTCCATGATCGACAACATTCAATATGCCGCTGTGGGAGGTGTAGGAGCACAGACTGGTGCTAAGGTTGCTAAAGACAAATCTGCTTTCACGCCTGAAGAGAAAAAGATGCACAACCTCGACCGAGTAGTGCGGAACGCAATCCTGACTACGTTCAATGATTCACATCTCGAGAGGGTGCAAGACTGCAAAATGGCAAAAGAACTTTGGGATGTCCTGGCGGTACTGAGCCAAGGAACCTCGCAGATCAAAGAGAACAAGCTCGAGCTAGAGCTTCAAAAGTTCGACACCTTTGCCATGGAACCCAACGAGACCATTGACGAGCTTAGCGTCAGATTCACAAACCAGATCAATGTGATGAACGGGCTGGGGAGGACGTTCACCAACAAAGAGATGAACACTAAGATCTTGAGAGCGTTGCCTCGACTGAAGTGGCTTCCTTTTGCTACTTATTTACGTCGCTCAGATCTTAATGTTTTAACTCCTGATGTTATCTTTTCAGAATTAAAGATTGAGGAGTTCGAGCACAGCCTACCCCAAAGATGTTCCAGTGCTCCAGCTGACACCGAGATAGATCATGCTTTCAAAGGAACATTCAGCAAATCTGGAGCCAACCCCATTTCTTCCAGCAAGACAGTAGCTGCTTTAGATGCTAAGTCTTCCGAGACTCCCGCTACCGATCAGCTTGCGCTCATGGCTCTCAAGTATCAAAGAGAGAAGGAAAGAGTCAGAAAGTTGAAGAAATACCACCGAGATTCTCCCTCAGGTAAGAAAGATCATCGAAAAAGGGAAGAATCTAAACCGTCTCCTGATTGCAGGAACACAGAACGTGCTGCTAGTCCATCCGACAGCTCAACCGGAAAAGGTGGTAGAGTGACTGTGTGTTACAACTGCAAGAAAGAAGGACATTTCCAGTACGATTGTCCTGAGCTCTCAGCTGCTCAGCAAGCAGAACGGCAGGCCAGACGCGAGAAATCTGCCCGGAGGAGGCAGGCCTACATTGCCGGAGAGCTATCCGACGACTCAATCGAGGAAGATACTTTCATGTATTCTTCTGAAGATGAAGTTGCATTTATTACCGTTGAGATCGGAGAAACAGATCCTGAATCAACAACTGAATACTATCTGATGGCTGGAGAAGAGGCCGAGGTAAATTTGAAACTTATTATAACCTCCTCTTCACAAAGCACACACGACACGTGCTCAGCTACAGATGAACCTCTAGACGTGGTGCAAGCATATGATGATCTACTAGATGAGCAGATTCAGTTAAGCAGAGAGTTTAGCAGAATTGTTCAGGAACTATAACAGTTAAAGGCTGAGAATCATAGACATTCTTCTGATTGTCAGGTCTCTACCGATTCAGAAGTTCTAGTTGCGAGAGTGAAGGAAGAGATTGAATCTCTTATGACTAAGTGTCAGCTTCAAGAAACTCAGATATCAGTTCTGACTAAGGACAATTCTGAGAAAGATAATGAGATAGCCCGACTCAGTCAGAAGCTCGCAGAGGTTGAGAAGGACTATGAATCACTTCGGAAAAGTGATGAGGTTTGGCGAGGACTGATGACTGAACAGTACCTGGGAGCCTAAGAGAAGTTGGAAAGCATGCTCAGAGCTCAAAGGCTACCAGTCACGAAAGAAGGACTTGGCTACACTCACGAAGCTTCCACCTCTATTTCAAAAGGCTCAAAAATGCTGGCTGATAGGTTTGTCAGAGGGAAAGTTGAGATCTCTGAACCAACAACTCAGGTGAAGAACAAACAGAAGATGACTGCACCTCAGCCGATCAATAAGAGGCAACTGACCGAAGGTTCTAGCCCCAGAACACCACGATCAAAATCAGGGGGAACTAAGAAGGTCAGGTGGGCAGAGCAGTATGGCGAGCCACTGTATGAGCATCCAGCACAATTTGGTTCGTACTATTATGAGCCCAGGGTCAGAAGGGACACAAAGACTCAGAAGAAGAAAGCTCCTGAACCCAAAACTACCAGGAAGTCAGTATCTCCAGATCCACTGGAGAAAAAGACTAACAAGGTTCAGAAAAAAAAAGTCTGAGACTCCTAAGGTCGCAAGATAAATTTGGGTCGCGAAATCATCGACTAACGCTTAAAAACTCAAACTGAACCAAAGGGTACTTAAAAATGTTTCTGTTTTGCAGGTGCATAAGGACCCTTGGATTGTGGACAGTGGTTGCTCGAGACATATGACTTATCAGAAGAGCCTACTGACCAAGATGGTCCCAGAGTAACATTGGGACTGCTTCAGTTCCAAGAGTAACAAATGTTGAAGGACTTCAACATAATCTCCTTTCTGTCAGTCAATTTTGTGATAATCTGAATAGAGTTATCTTTGACGCTGGTTTCTGTGATGTTGTTGACAAATCTACAGGGAAAATAGTGTTATTAGGTTCGTGGAAGAAGAACATCTATGTCGCAAATTGGAACACCGCTGAACCTGAGGCTTGCTTGCTTGCTCAGACGAAATCTAGTGATAAGACAGGATGGCTGTGGCACAAGAGACTCAGTCACCTGAACTTCAAGGCAATGAACAAGCTAGCCAAGAACTCTAAAGTCAGAGGACTGCCCAATGAAGCTTTTATCAAAGACAAAAATTGTGAAGCATGTTTGAAGGGAAAGCAAACAAAGAAAAGCAATCCACCAATTCCGTCACCTTCTATTGATGGAATCCTTCAACTGCTCCACATGGACTTGTTCGGGCCAGTTTCTCCAGTGACTATAAGAGGCATGAAGTATGCCCTCCTCGTTATTGACGATTATTTGAGATATACGTGGGTCATCTTCATAGCCAACAAATCTGATGTCAAGACTGAGTTGCCAATACTGCTGAAGAAACTAAGTGTGGAGAAAGACATCAAGATTCAAAGAATTCGCTCAGATAGAGGGATAAAATTTCTCAACTCAGTCGTTAAAGAGTACTGCAATAAAGAGGGGATTCAGTATGAGACTTCAACAGCTCGCACCCCTAAGCAGAACGGACTTGCTGAATGAAAGAACCGAACACTTAAAGAAGCAGCTAGAACGCTCCAAGCAGACTCTGGACTACGCTCAAAGTTCTGCGCTGATGCTACTGACACCGCCTGTTACACTCAGAACCACTCACTACTTACACAGCAACACATTAAGACGCCATACGAACTGTGGAAAGGGAGAATTCCTTCTATTTCTCATTTTCATATTTTTAGCTGTCCGTGCTTTATCCACAATAACGGAAAGGATCAGTTAAAGGTCTTTGATAGCAAATCTGATCAATGAGTATTCTTAAGATACTCTCGAGTCAGTAAAGACTTCAGGGTCTTTAACTACCGGACCCTCTGCGTGGAGGAAAGCCCTCATGTTATTTTTGATGAGTTTGTTACTGAGAACAGAAAACCAAAGAAGACAAATCCTGAAGATGTCAGCAACAAGCTACAAGATCTCACACTAAACGACAAACCTAAGAAGATCCAGCATTGTTGGGATGATGAGTTAGACGATGAAGAAATTCAGACCAATCCCACAAGCACTGTAGCTGATCAGGTTGCTTATACTGAACAGAATCAACATCAGGTAACAATGGTCAATGAGGAAGCCCCAGTGGTAACTGAGACCTCTACTAAGAATATAAACTCAGGGGGAACAACTAATGTTACTGAGCTAAATGCCCCCGAACCTGGAAACTCAGTAGATCCTAACCTTCTTACTTGAATTGCTTCAGTCACAGAACAACACTACTGAAATGCCTAACACTCTTATTGGCTGTACAAAAGTAATCTCAGAAGAAGAGGCCAAACTCAGACGTTCGTGGCTAGACGCTCACTCTTCTGATTTAATCATTGGAGATCCATCAACAGCAGTAAGGATAAGATCCAGATTAAGCCAAGGAGAAAGTTCCCTTTACTCCTATTTCTTGTCTACTGAAGAACCTCAGATGATAGAGGATGTTCTCAACGATGCTGACTGGATCATTGCCATGCAAGAGGAGCTGAACCAGTTTGTCCGTAATGAACTTTGGGAGCTTGTTGACAGACCTAGACATCAACACGTGATCGGTACGAAGTGGGTCTTCAAGAACAAGTGAAACAAAAACAACGTCATCGTTAGAAACAAGGCTCGGCTTGTTGCCAAGGGATACTGTCAAGCAGAGGGAATAGACTTTGACGGAACGTTTGCACCAGTCGCCAGATTGGAAGCTATTCGTCTGTTCCTAGCATATGCAACATTTAAGAAATTTAAAGTATATCAAATGGATGTTAAGTCAACGTTTCTGAATGGCGTACTAAAGGAAGAAGTCTACGTGGAACAACCGCCCGGATTCCAGTAGGGACGTCAGGTGTACAGACTTCGGAAAGCTCTGTATGGGTTAAAACAAGCACCCAGGGCTTGGTACGATACCCTATCAGACTTTCTTATTCAGAAAGGTTTTCAGAAGGGGACAGTAGATCGCACCCTGTTCAACATCAAGTCAGGCGATGACATTCTACTGGTGCAGATCTACGTGGACGACATCATTTTCGGTTGCAGAAACGTGACTATATGTCAATAATTCGAGAAACTGATGAAGGAGAAGTTTGAGATGTCCATGATGGAGGAGATGAACTATTTCCTTGGATTTCAAGTGAAGCAAATATTCATCAACCAAGCAAAATATACTCGAGATCTCCTGAAAAGATTTGGATGCGACTCAAGCAAGCTAGTTAAGATCCCCATGAACACGAATTTTAAAATTGATTTAGACAAAGAGGGAGCTTCTGTTAACTCTACTGATTATAGAGCTATTATTGGTTCTTTATTATATTTAATAGCAAGCAGACCTGACATAACTTATGCTGTAGGTGTATGTGCAAGATTTCAGGCGAATCCCAAGCGAAGTCATCTTGACTCAGCGAAGAAGATTCTGCGATACCTGAAGGGAACACCTGACGCAGGGCTATGGTATCCTGCTAATGATAATCTGATACTAACAGGTTACTCTGATGCTGATTATGCAGGATGCCGGATAGATCGAAAGTCAACTTCCGGAACATGTCAGTTCCTAGGCAGCAAGCTGATATCATGGGTTTCAAAGAAACAACATTCAGTGGCGACATCCACTACCGGGCCGAGTATATGGCTGCCTTGGAAGTTCTTTGTGCCCGATCCTTTGGCTTCGACAACAACTGCGAGACTATGGAATTACTCAAGATGAAGTGCCCATCTACTGCGACTCCACCAGTGCAATTGCAATAACTCAGAATCCAGTTCTTCATACGAGATGCAAGCACGTGGACATTCGACACCATTTCATCAGAGACCATGTCGAGAAGAAGGATTTCAGGATGGAGAAAATCCATACTGACAAGCAAAGGGCACACATACTGACCAAACCACTAGCTGAGAATAGATTCAGAGAGCTATCAGTCGAACTAGGTCTACTGGATCCTACTGACTCGAGTCAGTAAGAGAATTCAGTCAGTACGACAGGTCGGAAGTCAGACTCAGTACTTTGATTCAGTAGGGTGAATCATACAGTACACAGTAAGGGGGAACACGGTACCATCAGTACCACGAAGGTCCTCCTGAGTCATTTCGGTAACAAGCTGATCGTAAAAGTTCAGCTAAAGAGGTTTGCGTATTTAAATTCTTTAATATTCTCAGAAGCATGCTCGCATTTAATAACTCAGTCGTTTGCATTCACTGGCATGACTTACATTTATTTCCCGCCATAAATATTTAAGGTTTAAGACTGTAGAAAACCGTTCTCATTTAGAATGCTTATCCTTTAATGTTGCCTGCAACACATTTAATGCATGTCTTCTCACCTTACTCTATCCGCGCATATCTTACGTGGGTCTAGATTAGAGGCGGCTAAGTAATCATTCGTTTTATAAAATCAAATCTGAGCCGTCCTAGAAAAGCGAGATTTTATAGAAACCGTTCGATCTAAAAACCCTTGATATTTGGTGATTGCTGTATTGCACCAAATAATCCTGCAAAACTCGAGAATTATATCAGTATAGTTCACAGGGTATCGAACACAGGGAACGGACGACTAGAGGCATTATTTTTCTACTTATCTATGGTTTTGGTTAGCAACCACGCAAGTTTTGGTTTTTTTACTAAACTAAGAAATTATAAAAACTAAACTGAATTGAAAACTGTATAAACTGGGCAACTGAGAGACAAGTCCAGTAGAATATTCACACACACGTAATTCCAATCCTCGGCACTTAATATGAATTAATCTCAAGAATCTACTAGTTATAGATTGTCGTAATTAAACTGACACAACCCTTACTCCCACTTACTTAGTCGGTAATTGCCAGATTGGGTATCGAAATGACTACTTCTCTAACCTAGCTACAACCTACGTTGTTGGGCAATCAATAGATTTAATAGCTAGACGGCTTTATCGAACTAAGGGAGCCTAGTATAGGAGCCTACTCGTATGTTGGGCATCTAATAGTCTCCTATCGGTTTAATCCAATTACTCTTACGAATAATTTTGCTACTTACCTAGCCTTGTTCCACGAGAAACGATGGAAGTACTAAGTTAACTACAGACTGCACAACCTAGGGTGATCAAGCCTAAATTACTAGCCAGATTAATTAATTCAGAATTAACCCGAAACCCTTTTGAAGGAGCGGGTATATGCGGGCATAAGGTCTGATTTCGTGCTCCTTCCTCTCTTTATATACTTCCTTTCTTGATCTCCAAGTTAGGTCAAATTCCTCTTTGATAAGGAAAATGATTTAGATAGATAAGGAAATAATATCTTTTCTTATCTACCACAAAATATCTTCAAGATCCTTTCCTTCTCACAAATCCGCGTCCACGTCATCAATTCCGTGCCTTTTTCGTCATCAAACATTGCCAAATAATATCCTCGTCATCATGCCACGTCAGCACCAAAAACCTGCATTTTTCACCATTGCGAGTGCATCGGTTGGCCAATTGAAGCACTTTTCGGCCAGAAATTACTAAGTACAGAAACGACTCATCAAATATCCTTACACTTGATTTATACTCGCCCTCGAGTATAAGAAGAGATAAAAGATAAGTACTTAGTCATTTCGGCCAATCCCAAGACTTAAAACAAAAATAAAAGACTCAAGGCAAACAAAGACACAACATAACAAGGACACAATGATACGGACAAAACTAAGACACAAAATAAACACACGGACTCAAAACAAAAACACGAGAAATGACGACATGAAGCAGCACCAATCAATCCGAAAATCTCAACACCAATTAACTAGCCAAGCAAATCAAATCATGCAAGTATGCTCTCATCAAGCAAGTAGACAATGCAAATTTTGAAACTAGGCACACATATATCAACTTGGTAAAAATCTAAACAATGTGGTTCTCCTCAAGGTTCGCTCAACACTCAACTAATCTAGGTCCGGTTCAAGCCACTCAAGAAATAAATCCACGCAATCACGATAAGATAGCAATATCAAGGAGGTCTTTTTCATTAGCTTGTAATGGGGCTTATGACTTAGACAAATTGATGTTGGTAAGGGTCCTAGGGGTACTAAGCTCCATAAAAAATTACAATTCAATGTTATCCATGCCAAACTCACTTACTTGTGAAATTAACACAAAATTTCAAAACATCCCACCACTTAACAGTTTCGCACAAATGCTACAATTATTCTATGCACCCATTTTTTCTTTTTTTCTGCCACATCTTTTTTTTCTCTCTGAATATTTCATATGTATTTTTTTTCGTGGAATTTTTTTTTTCTTCTTTTTCAACATTCTGGGTTCAGACTGGCTCAACTGGGCAATCAGGCCACTTAAAATCTGCTTTTTCGTTAGCAGCTTATACATTCAAACTTTCGGCCTATACAATTTTTTTGCAGCACCTCTTAATTGGGCAGGCGGAGGACATATGTAACAATCCTCTAAACAACAACTGTTATGCACAAGAAAGTTTATAAGACACGCAATAACATGGGTCAAGAGAAAGTTTAAAAGGCTTTGGCTAAATTTTTACTAACTCATATCAAAGAATTGGTCAAGGCTCAACTTGGCTCACTAGGGGATAATTTAGGGTCGGAAATATGTTGTCGCGGCCCTGTGGCTAAAAAATCCCTAGTGCCTCATATCATTTATCACAAGTCACTCAAACATATTGCGATTTTGCGGATAAACACTCTTAAAAGAAATAGTAGGAAGTGTCCTACTTTAAGCTCAAATCTAATATAATGTGAGTGGTTAATAAAATTTCGATCCAACAAAGTTTATTTTTCGTCATCCCAAATTACATACACACATGTGCCTAGATCTAATTTTCACAAACTCTACAGGCAAGCATATTGAAACACAAAAGCACAAATAAGACATGCTTGAGCATAGAAAATGGCACTTCAAAAATCGAAAATTTTGGCATGCTTTGACACAAAATACCCCCCTCCTTACACTTAAAAACTTGCTCGCCCTCGAGCAAGAAGAAAAGACTAAACAAAGAGAGAAGGCATGACAAAATAAACACATAAACACCCTCCTTACACTTGGTCCCTACCAAGTGTAAGAACAAACTAATGCAAAAGACAAAAGAAAATAAAAGAAAATAAACATCCACTCCTTACACTTGAACCGTTTCAAGTGTAAGGACACAAAAGACTCACAAAAACTGACTCAAAAAAGAAAACAAAAACGAAAAACTAAAATCAGGGAGAAAAGTTACTTGGCGCCTCGCTTGGGCAAGCGAGGCAGTCGGCTCATCACGGTACGACGAATGGAAAATGTCGGGCAACAGCTGCACTTAAGTGAACTGATCACACTTAGCCAAGAATCTAAAAAAGAAGAACACACCAAGCATAAAATCATACGGAAACAAAGCACGAAATAAAATAACAAAAATTACTAAAAAAACGCGGGTTGCCTCCCGGAAGCGCCTCTCTTTAAAGTCTTCGGCTAGACCATCTTCCAAGATCAATTATGTGATGGTATGAACAGTGGAGTCTCATCCACTGCCTTGATCACCCGCTTCAATCTCTTCCCACGGTCTTTATACGACTTGAAATCTTCAAAGGCCTGCTTCCGAAATTTTTTCTCACACTTGGTTGATGGCCTATCCATTTGCAAGACGATGGTAGTCTGCCCCCTTGCTGCCCTTTTCTTGTCTCTTTCAGGTCGGGGCTTCAATCCCACAGTTTTCAGCAATTCTACTACAGAATCGTCTTGATTGGGCAACTGAGACACACTACTGATAGTCGCCAATTCTGGAGTTGCGTATAAGGCAAGATGCTTTCTCTGATCTCCTCGTCCCTCATATCCTCGAGATCTGATTCGGTCAGCCCTTGAGTCAAGGTGACCTCAATTTTATCCTGCATCACATACGTCTCAAGATATTCTTAGACAAAGCTTTCAATGGAGTCAGTAGAAAAAACATCTTCATTTTCATGATCAAAGGGTCTCTTAAGTGCATCGGCAATGTGATGAACATAGATTTCATTATGGTATGCAACACTTATAGATCTATCATCTACATTAGTTATGACCTTTACAAATTTTAAGAATGGTCTACCCAATAAAACACCCGCAGTACCCTCAACTTGTCTATCATTAGTATCTATAACATAGAAATCTGCCGGATAGACAAAATTGTTAATTCTGACCAAAATGTTTTCGAGTAAACCTACCGGAGCAGTGCATGACCTATCCGTTAATTGAATTATCACCTTAGTGGATACTAACTCTACTCCTACCAATTTATTATATACGGATAAAGGCATAACATTTATTGATGCACCTAAATCACACATGGCTTGTTTAATCATAAAATCACCCATCAGACACGACAGTGTAAACATACCTGGGTCAGCACATTTAGCAAAGAACATTCTTTATATGATTGCTGCCACAGTGTGGTCCAACAAAACTTTTTCGGACTTGGGAACTTTTCCGGCAATAAAATCCTTCACAAATTTCCCGAACTTGGGAATCTTCACGACCTCAAGGAAAGGAATGTTAATCTCCAATTTCTCGAACAACTTCAAGTAATCCATGCTTTCCTTGTTCGGCGTTCTCTTCCTTTCTAAGGCTTATGGAAATGATGGAGGTAATATCGGTTTAGACTCCGATTGGCCAGTCTTAACACCTTCCTCATCCTGTTCTGGTTCAGCATCTACAACATTGCTGTTCTGCTGGGCGGTATGCCCGTGCAGGTTGTTCTGCAGCCTTCTTCTTTTCTGCCAGTTTTTCTGGGTGTCTCGCTTGCACCGTTCTCTCCATCTGTTTCCTTTTTACCGCACATACTTAATTGACTTACATTAGCCATAGCATTCGGGTTAGGCTGAGACTGAGCTGGAAGCTGTCCTTGAGAATATTTCATTTCTTGCATTATAGAATTCAACTTATTCATCTGCTTGGCCAAGTTTTCCATCTTAGCTTGCTGATCCTTCTTTGTCTGATTTATCTCCCGCTGAATTTGTTGTTGAAATGCAGTAGTGTCCTTCTGCAAAGAAACCATTTCGGCCAAAAGCTTTTCTAATGGATTCTGCTGCTCCGGTTGGGCAACTGGAGCACTCTGCTGCTGAAACTGCATTTGATGCGGAGGCATATACGCCTGCTGATAGCTATTCTGATTAGGAGCCTGGTATGGCTGTTGAAATTGTGGTTGAGGCGGATTTCTTGTTTGAAATTGCTCTTCCGGTTGCCTCCATCGAAGGTTCAGATGAACCCTTTGCTGTCCGCTCCAATTTCCAGCTGCGTTAGCTTCTTCTCCTGGACATTGTAGTAACGTATGTCCTGTTTCTCCACATGCTCCACATGCGTGATCGGTATTCGATCGGCTTGAAGCAGGAGCGTTCTGCTTAAGTAATAAGTCAAGCTTGTCTTGTAATAGGCTAAATTTTGCCTCCACCTTAGTATCGATCTCATCCCTATAGTTGAAATGACACCAATTGACAGCTCTCCTCATTGGTCTCGGCCCCTTGTATTGCAAGGTGGATTCCGCAAGTCCTTCAATAATGTTCCTTGCATCTTCGTAGAGGCTTGTATGGAAATTCCCTCTCAGACCGATATCAACCATGGCTTTTTCTTCGTCTGTCATCCCTTGATAGAAAATTTGTAGAAGCTCCACATCCGAGTAGCCATGGTTCGGACAACTATCGACAAGTCGTCCAAATCTCTCCCAATATGCGCCGAAGGTTTCGTCGATTTCTTGAGCGATCCCGAAAATTTGCTTCTTAAGTGCATTTGTCTTTGACTGCGGGAAATACTTCTTCAAGAAGACCGTACGCATCTTGGCCCACATCGTGATCATGTTTGGCTTTAGACTTGAGAACCACGCTTGTGCTCTGTCTTGGAGAGTGAATGGAAAAGCCTTGAGCTTGAACGCGTCTAGGTTGCCCTGCCGGTGCAGGTTGTAGACTTGGTTGAACGACGCCAAAAAGGAATTTGGATTCTCGTTCGTCCTTCCATAAAACTTCGGCATGGCAGCGACCATATTCACCTTGACATCAATTTTTTCGGTAGTTGTGATTTGGACTGGACCGGGTAGGTCCGCTCCCATGTCAAGCGATCCGGCATTCATCCTCAAAGGTTGTGGATCGTGCACTTCTTCCATCTCTTCCTCCTCTGATTCTGAGCTAGTTACTGGAGTATTCTGCCTTGTTATGTCGAAAAAAACAATCTCTGGTTCTGAGTCGCTGGTCTGATCACCGGCGTCTGTTCTGTCTCCTGGTTGGGCAGTTGAGAAGTCTGCTGCCTTGGATAGATTCTATTGCTTTTGCAGCTTTGTCTTCTTCCTATTCCTCTTTGCTGTTTTTTCGATCTCAGGATCAAATATCAGATTAGGGTTGGAAGACCTGCTCATGCAACATCAAAAAACACAAAAAAGATTAGTAGAAAAAATAAAGAAAACTAGTTAACACCGTTCCCCGGCAACGGCGCCAATTTGGTGATCGCTGTATTGCACCAAATAATCCTGCAAAACTCGAGAATTATATCAGTATAGTTCACAGGGTATCAAACACAAGGAACGGACAACTAGATCAATATTTTTCTACTTATCTATGGTTTTGGTTAGCAACTACGCAAGTTTTGGTTTTTTTACTAAAGCTAAGAAATTATAAAAACTGAACTGAATTGAAAACTGTGTAAACTGGGCAACTGAGAGACTGGTCCAGCAGAATATTCACACACACGTAATTCCAATCCTCGACACTTAATATGAATTGATCTCAAGAATCTACCAGTTATAGATTGCCTCCCACTTACTTAGTCGGTAACCGCCATGTTGGATATTGAAACGGCTACTTCCCTAACCTAGCTACAACCTACGTTGTTGAGCAATCAATAGATTTAATAGCTAGACAACTTTATCGAACTAAGGGAGCCTAGTATAGGAGCCTACTCGTATGTTGGGCATCTAATAGTCTCCTATCGGTTTAATCTAATTACTCTTACGAATAATTTTGCTACATACCTAGCCTTGTTCCACGAGAAACGATGGAAGTACTAAGTTAGCTACAGACTGAGCAACCTATGGTGATCAAGCCTAAATTACTAGACAACTTAATTAATTCAGAATTAACCCAAAACCCTTTTGATTAATTATTCGAATCTAAGCCTCATATACTGTTCACGTGTGCATTTACATTCTGCCGGACCCTAAAAGATTTGGCTACTCATGCTGATGCTTCGGTTGGGCAACTGGGACAGTTTACAGAACAAAAACTTGGACATGAATAACCCTAGATCTAGCATGAACGAAATTTAAAATAACTAAAGCACGAAATAACAGAATACTTAAACATAGGAAATTAAACTAAAACTTGAATTAAAATAGAAATGGAGTTTCAAACGTAAATTCGATGTTCCTACTCAAACGATTAGCTAGAACGAAATTGAAAACAAGAATTCAAATTCGAAAACATAAACGGACAAACCAACGAAATTGAAAGGTGTTTCTTCTCCAGCAACTAACTACGAATGATTGGATTCTTGAACGGAAAGGAATGGTGGAGTGATCGGCGGTCGGCGGTGTCGGGAAATCGGGAACTAGGGTTTCTCGGCTTGAATGAACGGAAGTGAAGGAGCGGGTATATGCGGGCATAAGGTCTGATTTCGTGCTCCTTCCTCTCTTTATATACTTCCTTTCTTGATCTCCAAGTTAGGTCAAATTCCTCTTTGATAAGGAAAAGGATTTAGATAGATAAGGAAATAATATCTTTCCTTATCTAACAAAAAATATCTTCAAGATCCTTTCATTCTCACAAATCCGCATCCACGTCATCAATTCCGTGCATTTTTCGTCATCAAACATT
The DNA here is from genome assembly GCA_028984105.1 of Lavandula angustifolia. Lineage (NCBI taxonomy): Eukaryota > Viridiplantae > Streptophyta > Magnoliopsida > Lamiales > Lamiaceae > Lavandula > Lavandula angustifolia. Next base: position 17,937,673 of record CM054816.1, on the reverse strand, counting down.
GCCAAATAATATCCTCGTCATCATGCCACGTCAGCACCAAAAACCTGCATTTTTCACCATTGCGAGTGCACCGGTTGACCAATTGAAGCACTTTTCGGCCAGAAATTGCTAAGTACAGAAATGACTCATCAATATTTAAATCTTATAAAATCTTACCCTTTTCAGTCTAATCACACTTTTTGCCATTTACGCATCTTAGAGCTTCAAATCATCTTTGTCCAACTGCATTCTGTTGACTGCCTTCATATTTCTTAAGCTCTTTGATTACGGTAAATTTCCTATTTATCTGCAACCTTGATCTAACTTACTCTATTTTCAAGTGCTAACATGTTTCTTTGCAGATTCCTATTTTTATGGTGATCGTTTCGACCCCATCCAATATTGAGGAGATCATTCTCTCTAGGGTTCTCTTCGAACCCCCGATGGTCTTCCATTAGGCGGAGCTGCCATTTATGGAGCCTATTTTCTCGGCTCTCGAAGCATCCGGCCTGAAGCTTCTGTTGATGAAGCATCCCAAGGCGTACCTGCCCCGGCAGGTGGCCGAGTTCTTCTACAACATGTATTTTGTGGAGGATACAGACGCGGAGGTAACCATTATAGGTTACATGAGGGAGGTTGCACCCTAAAAGTGGGAAGCCAGCCGTGCCAACATCAGCGTGATGGAGGCTTTGAAGTCCGCATTCGAGTTGCCGGACTTCGGGATTTCTCCAGTGGGTTACAAGGAGAACGAGCTCAACGACTACGTCCATCGCTTCTGCGGACGTCATGATATCTCCTTTAAATCCGCTCTACCGAAGAACCAACTCCTTCCGGAGTACAGGGGCCTCACTTCTTGACGAGCGCCGTCGGTTCATTCGATCAGCTGTCAAAGCCTCAACTCCAAATCATGATGGCCATTATCGATGGAGTCCAGGTGAATTGGACTAAGTTCTTTATGGCTGAGCTAAAGGCTCAAGCGCAGAAGTTTACGTCCACTGAGTCAGGAGAGAGAAGACTCATTAGTGTGAGTAAGCTGTTGTACGAGACAAAGGTGTCCATACTGATTGAGGATTCAGTGACGAATCATGCCTCCTTCGCTCAAATATTTTGACCGCAAGCTGATCAAGTTCAAAACTAGAGCAGCGGCCGAAAAGTCCATCGGATGTGGAGCTACTGAGCTTAAGACATCATCTACTGCTCTGCCTCCACGGGCAGATCAGCCGAAGAGAAAGAAGCTATCCAAGGCAGGAGCTTCTAAGGCTGCCTCCAAGCCTACTTCCCCTCCACCCCCTCAGGAGGAGGAACTACTGGACGCTGATACCGGCATAGAAGGTACCACCTTGAAGGACAAGGTACACCGGGTCAGTACTGAGGAGATTCAGCCAGAAGAAGCTGGCGAGCCGGCTGCTGAAGTCTCTTCAGAACAGTCGTCGACCGTTCAGATGACTCGTCTCCGTTCCACAGGAGAAGTAGTTGAACACATTCCTGAGATTTTGCCCAGCATCAGGATTTGGTCAACATAGCGATCAGGGCAAGGACACAGATGTTGCTACGATTCCTTAACTGGGATATCCTTGCAGACCTCATCCAGCAGCATTCTGCGCTATCCTTACTAGCCGAAGAGCAAAGTCTGCAGTCGGCAGTCGGGTTTGGGGAACCCACCGATTTCGCCTCATTTGAGGACCTTCGCTCAGCCATGTTGTATCTCTTAGAGCTGAGGTCCTCCCCGCAGACAGCCAGAAGCCCATCGCAGCCTTCTCATCACACTGATGGTGATGATGATCAAGAACCCAAGGATGCAGAACATGGAGATTCTGCTGAGGGAAAGACTCCCAGTGAGAAGGGCGACTCACCACCTCCACCTTTTGAATCAGGTGCCGCCCCAGTTGCTTCATCCTCCAAGAAGTAACAACTCGCCGCCTCAGAGCAGAGGCTCGGAACCTCGTTGTATCAGATCAAACCTATAGGTTCCGTGTCCTCCAAGTCCGTCAACCGAGCTATCAGAAAGCAAGGAGACAAGAATCATCTCCTGGCTAAGGATGTTCATCTCAAATGGGCTTAGTATACAAAAGCTCATACGGAGAAGGTTGACGAACTTGCGAGCGCAGTCAAGAAGGTCTCGGATGCTCCTACTCCCAACATTCAGGAGATCGTCGAGACTGCGCTGGCAGCTCAGAAGGCTGACTTGGCTGTTCAATATCAGCAACTGATCGAAGCCTAGTAGAAGATATTCGCTGAGCAGTTGTCTGCGAGCATGGCCACAGTCCAAAAGACTATGGATGAGCGGAACAGGATGGCCACCTCAAGTGTCCAGACTGCCTTACAAACTCAGGCGGCCGCCCTGAAGCTAATCCAGAAAGAAATCTCTCATGACGCATCGCTTCTGAAGCAAAGAAGTGAGACAGAGCTTCTGAAGCAAAGAAGTGAGACAGAGGCTCAGATCCGCCAAATCCGCAAGGACCAGGAGGATGACTGGGTCCACTACTACGATGCCGTTGGAGACTTCAACACCATCTCCACATCTATCAAGTCAGCTGTCTACGACCTTCAGCTGGAAGTAGCAGCTATCAAAGCCCTCCAGTCCCCGGTTAGTGATGATGCCAAAAAGGGGGAAGGAAGAGCTCAGGTGGAAGGTCAGTCAGTTGAGAGGGAACCACTTAAGGGGGAAAGTTCAGCTCAGGCTGGAACGAGCTCAGTCCCCCCTCCCCAAGTCTAAATCCCTCATGTCCAAACTCAGTTGCCCGAGCAGGTTGGAGGATCAGGAGAAGGATCCACGGCTCAGGCGCAACACATAGAAGACATAGATCAATTCCTTGATCAAGAGGATGAGCCCCTGCCGACTCAGAGGCCCGGGAAGGAGAAAGCCACTGATAGCACTCCACCTCCTTCCCCGACGCCTAAATTCAAATCAAGAGAGGAGCAGGAGGAACATGATAAGAGGGTGGCTCAGCAGCTCCAGGATCAAATCAAATATGAGCTGAGGCTAGAAGAAGAGGCTCAGAAGCCTAAGAAGAAGAAGAGAGTGATAATTGTCAGGATGTCCAAGAGTCAGGCTAAGCTGATTCTGGATCAGCAAAAGAAGAAGGCTCAACAATCTGCTGATAAGGAGCCTGCTGATGACTCAGAAACGGACACAATGCCACTTGCTCAGAGGATGAAGAACATTTCCAAATTGACACCTGAGCAGGAGGCAGAGGACAAAGCAACTTGGGAGGCTACGCAGCAAGGGCTAAACCTCATGACGAGGGATAAGAGAGCTGCTGCTTTAAGGGAGAAGAAGAGGATGGAGGATCTGGCCAAAATTATTGATCTCACTAATCGAATTGCCAGAGAGCCAATCCTCGACAAGAGCAAGCAGATCCCGAGGACATCAAAGTTCTTCCGGCGTGGTGCCCAAAAGGCTTATCTCAAGAAGACTCCGCACCGCCGCATAGACAGATGGATTCATTGGAATCTAAATGACGAGTGGGAGGAGCTAAAGATAGACTTCATCAAGGCATATTACGTATGGCAGTGTTATCCTGCTGAAGTGTCGCCTGCTGATCTCTTTGACGAGTTCATCTATCAGTACAACGCGAACTTCAAGGCGCAGATCAAGCTATTACTATTCAAGGAGAAGCTGCCCTTCACTGCTCCTGCCTACCGCCAACTGACTCGGCCCATGACCACTCAAGGAGTTGTTTGCACTAAGGACATAGAGGAGGAGGTCGAGACTGCTGCGCGCCACAATGATCTGGATCCTTTGCAGCAAAGTGATCTCGCCCCATCCAAACCCTCAGAGAGAGAATCTACAAGTCATACAGGTTGGATGCTCCAGCTGCTAAGTCCGCGGAATTCAAAGCCAAGATCAAGAAGTACAGACGTTAGTAGTAGCTGATCCTTATCTTCTGTTGTATAGAGCTTAGACTGATGTAACCTCTTTCCATATATAATATATCAGCTCTTTGCCTGGCCAGACAACTACTCATTGTCTTGAGGCTATGTTTTTATTGTTTATCACAACTGATCACTGAAGTGATCTGACATACACTCACGTAACCTATCTTTCTCTGATATGCCTATCTTTTATCTGCTGATTACCCTACTTTAAGCGCTCGGTTTTTTCGAAGTCTCTTGGGTCGATAGTCTAGAACTTAGTGGTTTTGGCATCATCAATTAGGGGAAAATTGTTTGGTTATGAGTCAGTGATTGATTAGATCATCACTTAGAGGGTACTTTGTGCTGTTATCAGTAGTTCTTGTATTATGACTTATTACTTATTTCGGTAATGGGGAAAATCTTAGTGATTTATCACAATGGATTTGAAGATCCCAAAACCTGTCTTATACCCTCCGTGTGTTGTCTTTCAGACTAGATGATGTAATAGGCTAGGCTGTTTGTATTTTTCGTTATCCGTTTTGTCTATGTCCTGTAAGGGGTATTTGTTGGTCTGAACTTCTGTAGGAAGTTAAATTCCAAAACCCCACGTCATCTGTATGTAAGAGCTCGTGTTCTCAGGTCTCCAGCCGGCCCTTATCAGTAGGAGAATTCCATCAGCTGATCTTTGTGAAGATACTGTATATAGAGCTCAGTACCTTCAGAGTCTCCAGCTGACTGGACTCAGTAGAAGACCTGTTTATCAGCTGACTCAGATGAAGAAGACAATATGATCATTCCAGATCTACTGTATCCGACAGAAAATGACCCGACTTTTAATATCATTCGAAAGTCAGCAGAAGATCATACAAGGATGAGTGAGAGTCAACTCAGATGAAGACTGATGTCTGACAAGTCTCACCTACCACAAACCTCGACCAATGAGAAGCAGTCTAAGCCTTACCTGCTCTGACCAACTAAAGCTGCTCTCATGAACAGTGACCAACTACTCTGCGACACTATTTCGAAACTTATGGCCATTTTCCTTGGACGTTTGTGACACGTGGCATCGTCAACGGACAAATGCCTGGGTCACAACTATAAATAGAGAAGATTTTTCGAGCTCAACGCACGAGATATCAAAGGGATTACACGCTCAAGCATTCAAACTCTCTAGCGCATTCAAGAAGGTCCAGCGAAGAATTTGCCTAGTTGAAAATATTTAGTTCTTCTCTCTAGAGTTTCTTTAGATCCCTCTTCTCTATCTAAGCTCAACTGTTATATCCATAGTTTAGAATTTTCGAAGGAGTTCACTTTCTGTGACTGTTCTTATTGTAAGAACTCCTTCATAGTTGGAGAAAATCCCCTCCTTTTCAAACTTTGGTTTGATTTGTAAAGTCGCTAAGGACTATAACTTAGAAGGGTCTGTCCAGCGCACAGATACCTTGTTGAGGCTTGCTCAGATTAATCAACAAGACCTCTTGTTCAGCAGGACCGTGGACGTAGGATCTTGCGTATCCGAACCACGTTAAAAATTGCTTGTGTTATTTACTGTTTATTGCTTTGTTCTCAAACCGATTTACAAACTCATACTTTGCATAAAACGTATTTAAAAGTGCACCAACCAAAAAGGTTTTAGTTTGTGAAAACACGTTTTCAAATCGAGACGAAGTCTTTCGGGCCCTACACTTATCCGCACAAACTCTCCGCCTGAGGTTTTAATACTGACAGAGGTCACTAGGACAAACTCAGTAGTTGAGTCACTTTGACCCGCGATCAGAAGTTTACTATTTGGCACTGTTCTTCAGTTGCAACCTACAACTCAATTGTCCTTCGCGTTTGAGAAAAGAAACTTGTACTCAGGTGTATTCACCCCCCCCCATACCTGACACTCGTCTCCGGACCAACAGAGACAACACCGGGAACCCAAGCTATCTATGCACAAACTCTTAACACTTTCAACGAATAATCCAGTGAAGAACTAGCGTCCATTGAAGAACCTCTTTAGTTCATCACTTAGAGTTATATTTGTTCCCCTTCTCTTATCTAACCAAGCCTCATTGTAATATCTTTAGCTTAGAAACCTCGAGGAAGTTCACATCTTTGTGAAACCATTCTTATTTGTAAGAACTTCCTCTTAGTTGGAGAAGACTCAAACTCTTAAAGTTTGAAACCCTTGTGAAAGTCACTACGACTATAAGTATCGAATCTGTCCAGCACATAGATCACTGAGAACTTGCTCAGTATAAGCTTCAAGTTTGCGTCTGTCCAGTGAACATACCAACTGAGACTTGCTCAGTATAAATATAACAAGTATCCTGCTTTGGTCAGGATAGTGGACGTAGGACCCAGTGTGTCTGAACCACTTTAAAAATTTGCTATGTTGATTTACTGTTTTTCTCTAACTGTTCATATTGCATTAAAACTGTATTTTATCAAACTCAGCATAAAACCTGTGTTTTCTAACCGAGATGTTTGATAGGGCCTACACTTCCGCACACACTCTAATACTGAACGACTGTTCGACTGACTAAAGTCAGTAGAGCTGAACTCAGTAAAAGAATTTCTTGTGCAAGCGATCTGAAGTATATTTGGCTGTCTGACTCAATCAGTAACAAACTTAGTTAGAGCTGACTTCACGTTTGAGAACGAAAATTGTATTCAGATGTATTCACCCCCCCCAATCCCCCTGTACACCTGAACCACGTCTTAGGACCAACATGTTTGATTGCAATTGCGTGCATGATGTTTGGCCATTTTCCAAACACGGAGACCTAGATGACATAGTACGCTTTCTTTACAATCAGTTGCATATATCAGTACATTCGAATATTAAACACACCACATCATCCAGTTCAATAACTATCAGAAACCTAAAAACCATGATAAATTGTTACATGGTAGATCTAGAATCCGTCTTCACTTGTTTGATTGCAATTGCGTGCATGATGTCTGGCCATTTTCCAAACACAGAGACCTAGATGACATAGCATGCTTTCTTTTTTTCTTATCGAATTTGTCGACATCTCCATCATATGCATTCTGCCCCTAACGATTACACAACATGTATTTAAGTAAGACGATTCCATTGGTGTGCTTACGATTGATAGCAAGTCGAACGTCAAATCCACATAAAAGGGCATAGTCACGATAAAATTTTATTCTGTCATCCAACGTCATAAATTTCATCTCAACAAAAGATTTGCATTCAAAAGAACAATCGAGAATAATTTTCTCGACGACATCTACATCATCGTCTTCACCTATGCAAAAATGAAGTTTTATTAAATGTGTATTAAAATTGACTTAAACATGCACTTATTTATGCAAAAAAAAAGTGAGCTGGTCCCAGAACATCAATTACAACAAAAAACGAGCCTATTCTAACACTAGCAGAATCGAATTCAAACAAACACTTTAAGCAGTCGAACCATAAGTGCATTAAAAATGATCAAAAAGTGCATTTATTTTTGCAAAAAAGTAAAATCGATACGGAACATCATTTTCGAACAAAAAAATGAGCTTCTCCTAAAACTACCGCATTCGAATACAAACATGCACTTTAAGCAATCAAAATCTATTGTGATTTCAAAACGACCTAAATAGCATGAATACACTGATGAAAAACGAACATCATCCATACAAGCGAAATCCTACCGAAAAATATTCAATGACTCTAATTTGAAATTGATGAACATTAAGGAAGAAGAATTGAAGAAACAATCACATTAAGCAACAATAAATTGATTAAAATTAGACTAAAATATAGAAATTTGTCATGTTTACACCAATTAGGTTAACCACTCATCCGTCCTTTTCAATAAACGATGGTAAATAAGACTTTTGTAACGAAGAAAGAGATAAAATTGAAGAGTTATTCAACTAACACATTATTATTTATTGGGATTCGAAGGATCCGTAGCTTGAAGAAAAGGCGCCGCCGGAAGAAATACAGAAGAAAGCGTTTCATCGAGAAAGGAGAGAGAGGAATGAGAAAATCTACTTTTTTTCTTAAAATATAAAGTTTAATATTATCAATTTGCCCTTTGTGCAGTTAAATTGTGAAGAAAGTGCACCGAATTTTTTAAAATGAACTACAAATTAGGACCTTCGGATCGCTCGACCAAACGGCTTCCTACAAAAAGAGGCATTCTCATTTGAATTCATACCTACAAAATTATATGTATTTATTAATATTTGATTACTTATATGATGCTAGTGACTTTGTTCAACTCTTTTTTTTTTACAATTTTCTCCTTATATTACTGGATGTTTTTATTTGAAGTGTATATTTATTTATCCTGAATCCTTGATGATAATGATGAAACTAGAGGCGCTAAGATTGGCCTAAAATGACCCTAACCGATAGATTAGTCCGATTTGCCCTTAACTTTCGGATAGGATTTCTTAGGCTAAAAAAGTGCGGCATAATTTATATGCCCAAACAGCCTGACGGGCTTTTTGCCACAAAAGCCATGGACTAAATCTTCCCATTGTTTTCTTACTATAGTTATATAATATTATTGATAATAAAATTGTTATGTGATATAATGGTATACAAATGTTATGGCCATTTGTTACAGACCACTAATGAAGTGGTGCCATATTTCTTTTTAATTAAGCACCACCTGATTGATAGTTATGCAGTGGTCATTGAAAAATGGGCAAAAATGATTCCTAGCGACCTTTTTAATTTGTACATTAACATACGAATGAAACTAAGCTAATCATATTTGGCGAACTGATATTTAATATTGTTAATAGAATTAGAACTTATGACTTCAATCAAAAGATAAAGTATCTTTCTTATTGTCACTATAGGAGATATAATGGCATCTTTCTTGATCCACCGAATTCCGAAGTTGCCATCGGATTCCTCAATCATGATCATTGCTATTATCGTCGTGTTACACGAACTAAAAACTTTCGAAGAAACTTAATATGAATTTGTTATCTGGTCCCAGAAAGAATTTCGGACCATTTTCTTTTTTGTTTTTTTGGACCATTTTCTTTGCAATTGTTATTATTGTGTTACGCGAATTAAAATAAAATTGTAAAGAAGCTCTATACAAAGTTTGGTCCTACTGAGTGATAAATGGGTCCCAAACCAACTACCATATTATTGAAAACATAATCTAATAATAGAGAGAGATATTAGAAAATACAGTAAAAAAAATTAAAATATATATGTATGTGATTCAAGCAATAGATCTACACTTTACAAACAGATGATGAACAATTAATAGATAACGATGCAGCGGGTAAATTAAAATAATGATTGGAACTCGTTAATTCCTCAAAATACTGGAAGATGATTATAAAGTTACATTAAGATTTCGTTGATCCCGCGGAATATTAAAAAACTAATCTTCATCAATCTATTGATTCTAAAAGAATAATTTAGTAATAATCTCGTGCACAAGCAATCAAGAAATGGGAACATTCGAACATGGACGTGCATGTAGCCTCAAATTCTATAATTGGATATTAAAAACTTAAGCACAATAAATAAAATGCCAAAAACCCAAAAACCCAAAAAACAAAAGCACCCAAAATGATTAAAACAAACCTAAAACCTCCTAGCACACCTAACTGGATAACTAATCACCAAATGTTGTGGATTTTGATGATGATTTGGTTCATCTCAAAACAATTAATTAAAGATCTATGTATATTTAGGACTACGACGGTTATTCGAATAGCTCGGGCTCAAGCTCGATACAACTCTGCTCGAATTCGAATCTCATTTGATATTCGTCAACTTTTATTGGCTGAATTCGAGCATGAGACTATTTAGCTCGAAAGATTGTGAGCTCGGCTCGATGAAATTATATTATTTAGTTATATATATAATTTCAAATAAATGAAATAGATATATATTTATTAGTGAATATATATAAAAAAATATAAAAATTATTTAAGCTTTCGACCCGAGCTTGAATACTATACACATCTATTGAGCTCAAATTCGAGCCCAAGCTATATATAACTAATCGTGCCGAGCTTTTGCAAAGCTCGGTTTGGCTCGATAACAACCCTATTTATGAGAGATGTAATGAATAACGGTGAGGATCTTATATTCCATAATTGGAGTCTCACTACATAATCTCCCAATCAGGGGTGCAATGTGTATTTTAACTGAAGTAAATTTAACACAATTAATTGATATTAATATCTAATTTAATAATAAAATAAATTTCGTAAATACACATACTTAATTGGTGGATCATATAGTGAGACTTAAAAAATGGGATATTTGATAACTCTATTAATTCATCATAACCGTGAACAACCAACTTTATTTAATTTGACTATTTTGATGAGAATTGCATACGCTCTCTATCTCATCTCACTTGTCTTGTTTTTTTCGACACAATTATTTCGATTCTAAAAGGAATATAAGAAAGTTATCAGAAAGTTATTTCGACACAATTATTTTTCGACACAATTATTTCGATCCTATACACTTTGAGAAAGTTATCAGAAAAGCTTGAAGTTTCGACTGTTGCTTCAAATGGGTTGTCATCCATCATGCATATTAGAGACAGAGTATGTTATTTCAAAGTCTGAATGCGATTCGGGTTCCGACCTGTACTAATGATTATTGATTAGGATGGACAGTTCTCATCTTTCTCCGCATAAAAGTCTTCGAGTCAATACTCCACCCTATTTAGGGCACATGGATGGTGGGCCAGATTAATTCGTAACCAGCAAGAGCCGGTAATCCGGGACAAAACAGAAAGGAAAGAACAAACCAAAAATTCTCTACTTAGCATAAAACTTTTCTCAGTGTGATAAAACAAATATACTTAACCATATAAAATCTTATGGCTATGATAATATTAGTGTTTGTGCTATTAATATCTAATACTTTTTCTCCCATTCCATTGGTCCTATTTGTTGTCAATATGAAGATTAAGAAATTTATTAATTGTATATATATTTCTATATTAGATTTTATTAGAGTATTATTTTAAAATAAAAAGAAAAATAGACCAACAATATGGAGAACTTGAACATAAATACAGGACGTATGAAGGAGAGACTATTAGTATTAACATTGTCACTTAATTTTAAATTTGCAATTATGCGAAACTCCTAACATTAAAATGCACTCATAATGCACCTTTCAATTGTATATTGTACTTCATTGAACGTTTTTTTTTTTTGTTTGGCGTGTATCATTTCAGTCTAGAAGGCCTTATAATTTGTTAGAATATCTAGAGTCATGATAGAAGAGCAGGGACAAAATAATATGAGGATTTTCTATTTCATTATTTAAGTTTTATTTTAATGAGGTGGTTTAGTGTAATGCTTATTTTAAACTTAAAAAAATCATAAACCAATATACCAACTCAAAGTTAATCCACATATAACCAATATTAAAATACATATGATAGTACCTAATTAGTGGGGTACCAAAATGGAATATATAGAAATCACCCGGAAATTACAAGGAAAAGATCTAACTCAAATGAAATTAAAAATAATATTTGATAGTATTTGTGTTAAATTTCATTGGTTACGTTGACTATAAGATAACGATAGGGATTCTCCAGCATCCCTTCCCATGTCCCTCTCAATATTTTGTGCATAGATGGCTTATGCTGCTGTGATTTCTCTTAAGCAAACAATACATCGCCTTATACATTCTTCAAAGTTTTCTCTCGACTCTTCCGCTCGAGTGATTCTGGGATTAGCGCACAAGGAGGCCACATCTCTACAGCAAGTCATTAAAAGAATGGATGATCACAGTTTGGATGGGAAAATCAGAGAGGCGGTACAAAAACTTGAAGACTTTCTCGAACTTCATCAATCAGATATGTCTTCTTCTCCTAACACACTGTTATTAGACCCGGAACGACTTAGGCAGGAGATCAGTTTGTTCTCTGAAACGGCAAACAAGTTGGCGGAGGATTACGTGGTGGAAGATGAAGAAGAGGATGTTGCCGCGGCTTCACCATCAACTCACCCCCCTCCCACACTGTTATTAGACTCGGAACTGTTGATTTTGTGGATATGGTGTTTAGATCTAGGGTTTCTATTGAATATGGAAGAAGAAAATTTATTGAGTTATGCAGAAAATGTTAACTGATCCATAGAGGGATCAGCCTTATTTATACAGCAGAAATGGAAAATTTCGTTACTAATCTAACTAAAGCATCTAACAGACTGAAAACGTGTTTTACAATCACACGCCTCTATTAGTTTTATTTCTGTCCCTCCGATTTGCTGGTGCGCCATCCGACGGTTGAGATTTACTTCAGCTTAAGATGACAGTTATAACTGCCATCTTCTTCACCGAGTTCCTCTGCAAGTTTGACTGTACGCTTCCCTCCTTTGACTACGCTCCTCGCTCCTTCTCGTTGCTTCTAGAATGATCCACAAAATAATTGAGTAAGAATCTCAACATCCCCCCGCAAGATGGACGCAATGGGGATCCGAGAGACACATCTTGGACAGTAAGAATCGAAACCGAGGCCCGGGTAAAAACTTAGTGAAGATGTCAGCCATTTGATCATTGGTACTAATGGACCGCGGCACAATAAATCCAGCCTTAAATTGATCCCTAACGACATGGCAGTCCATGTCTAGATGTTTAGTGCACTCGTGAAATACCTGGTTTCGGGTGATATGAATCGCGGCCTCATTATCACAGTGAAGGGAGATGGGAAGTGGAACTGAATACTGCAGGTCTTTAAGCAGATAAGACACCCATTGAAGCTCACGAACTGTACTTCCCATGGCCCTATATTCTGCTTCAGCTGTGGAAACAGACACAGTGCTCTGCTTTTTGCATTTCCATGAAACCAAACCGCTGCCAAGAAAAATGCAGTACCCCGTTAAAGAACGCCTAGTAGTAAGACAAGAGCCCCAGTCGGCATCAGAGAAGCCTTGTACAGTAAGATCAACATCCCGGTTATAAAACAAACCAAGTGAAGGTGTGCCCTTCAAATACCTAAGCACATGCATCGCTGCGTCCCAGTGGTGTACGCGTGGGGCAGAGATGTGTTGGCTCAATTGCTGAGTAGCATACAAAAGATCAGGCCTGGTGAAATTGAGATACAGCAACTGCCCAACAAGGCGCCTAAAAGGTTCTGGATCAAGTAGTAGGTCAGTAGAATCAGACTGTAAATTGATCCCAGAAGGAAACGGTGTAGACACAGACTTGCAGCCAAGTAACCCTGCCCTTTCAATAAGATCAAGGACATATTTACGTTGAGTTAAATATGTACCTTGTTCACCCCTAGCAACCTCCATCCCCAGAAAATACCGCGCCGGACCAAGATCTTTAATGGTGAAACGTGAATTCAGATAACCCTTAAGCCTTTCAATCCCATCTAGAAACGGACCAGTTAATAGGATATTATTAACATAAACTAAAACCGCAATAAAACTAGAGCCCGAACCAATCGTATAGAGGCAATGATCATGAGCACTTTGATTGAAACCATAGGATATTAATGTCTTACTCAGCTCATTATTCCACTCCCGAGACGCTTGCTTCAATCCATACAAACTTTTGACAAGTTTACAAACCTCCCCTTTCTTGGCCTTAGCATAGCCTTGTGGAGGAGTCATGTAAATCTCGTTTGACAGAAAACCATGTAGAAACGCATTGTTAATGTCTATTTGGTGCAGAAACCAGTCAAATGCAGTAGCTAAGGCAATAAAAACACGGATGGTCACAGGCTTTGCAACAGGTGAAAACACCTCATCATAATCAATACCCTTCTCTTGTTTGTATCCCTTGGCAACCAACCTTGCCTTAAATCGTTCTATACTACCATCAGAATTCAGTTTGACCTTATAAACCCATTTAGAACCAATGGCTCGTTTACTTGGTGGCAGCTTAGTCATCGTCCAAGTTTGGTTCTTTTCAAGTGCCTCAAGTTCAGTATCCATGGCATCTACCCAAGATTGAAGCTGGCTGGCCTCCTTGTAGGAAGAAGGTTCCTTTACAGCAGAAATATTGGCAAGAAAATGAGCATATTTCTCTGAAAAACACGGTGACAATATATAAGGAAAAGTAGGAGGTGTGCTTACTGCACCCATCTCTGTAGTTGGCAAAGAAAAATTGACATGACTAACAAAGTCATTTAGCCAAGTTGGGGGTCTTGTATCCCGCTTAGGCCTGCATGGGGCAAGAGAGGAATTAGTAACATCATCCTGCTGTGTGAGGGTTGGGATAGAATTATCAGATTCATCTTCAGGTTCAGAATCAACAGACTCTGCATCAAGGTCAGGGTCAGGACTAGATACAGAAGTAGAAGTACTCGAATCTGTCAAAATGACTGGCTCTACAATGGGATTAGGATCCTCAGAAATAGATCTTTCAGTGGACTCAGCTTCTGCAAAGGGAAACATACAACAAAGAAGACGGTGGTGCTTCATCATCAAATCTTTATCTCGAGGGTTCTTTGGCTCCTCCCTTTATCATCTTATCAGAATCAGAACGACGACTGAGGCAAGATATGTGTTTGTTCCTTGAGATGGCAAATAAGTTTGTGGAGGATTACTTGGCGGAATCACACAACCGAAATGAAGATGGTGGGGCTTCATCATCAGATCTTTTTCTCGAAGCTTCTTCTTCTTCTGCTCCTCCCCCACTTTATTTATTAGTCCCGGTAGAACCGATGCAGAAGATTGGTTTGTTAGCTGAGACGGAGGATTACGTGGCAGAATCGGACAACTCCCCTCCAGACCTAAAAGAAGACGGTGGCGCTTCATCATCAAATCTGTTATTAGACTCGGAACAACTGAAACAAGATGGTGGTGCTTCATCATCAAATGTTGGTTCTAGCGTAGAAATGGTTGGGTTTTCCAAGGAACTCGACGATATGAAACATCACGTGACTAAACCCGTAAGACCAGAGGAGTCGGGAGTTGTGGTGATCGTCGGAGGGCCAGGCACAGGAAGATCGTGCATCGCCAAAAGGATTTTCGACGAAATAGGCGAAACCCGACAAGAACTATCTTTCGAGTCAGGGGTTTGGGCGAAGATAGGTTCGAACTATCAACGTACAGAAATCCTGGAGGGCATTCTCACTCGAGTACTAGTAAACGCCGGCTGCCACCGTACTGAGGGACGGATGATAATGCAGGCACTTGGCGAAGAAATGGCGAAGCATGCTGTGAATTCGACATTGGCGGGGCGGAGGTACATGTTGGTGTTGGAAGACGTCTGCGACACCCAAATCTTGGATTACTTGCTTAGTTTTCTTCCGATGCAGAACGGAAGTGTGGACCGGAGAAATGGAGATAGCATTGCATATGAATGGGTTTTGTCTTTCTGATGAAAGGTCGGTTCTATTCTGTATTTGTATTGAAAGGGTGGATGATGTTGACATAAGTTGTGAGGTCCGTCAGAACCTAGGTTGCACGGACACGGACACGGGACACGGTACGACACGGACACGGGACACGGGATACGGCATTTTTTGAAAAATTTAGGACACGACACGGGCGCTGATATAAAAAATATTAAATTATTAATATATATATATATATATATATATATATATATATATATATAAAAATTTAAAAATGATCAAGTCAAGTTTTTCAATATCAAACTCATAGTTCAAATGATCAACTCAAACGACATAGTCATAATTCATAAGTAGATAACCATAGCATAAAAATATAAAATACTAAAATAAGTAGATAATCTAAATACATTAGTAAGCTAAGTAATATTTAATTATTTAATTATATATTTATTTACTTATTACTAATGTAAGGTAAGTAATATTTAATTATATACTTATTTACTTATTACTAATTATATATACGTGTCTCACTGTCCCTTTACTTATTTAATTTTATATTTATTTACTTTTTACTAATTTCTACAAGACTAAATCAAAAAACGTGTCCGTTGTCCCCTTGAGATGGCAAAGTTGGTGAAGGTGGGTAGGCCCGGGACCGATAGGTCCTGAGTTCAAATCATACTGGAAGCAACTTTGTGGAGCCTGTCACCTATAGTTAGCGTAGGATGGTTGAACTCTCCTGTGTGGTTTGCAGACTACTGCACAAGGAGCGGGGTTTACCCAGTGCGCACCGAAGGTAGCGGCTACGGGTTCCACGTATCAAAAAAAAAAAAAAAACGTGTCCGTTCCGTGTCGGACACACAAATCGCCGTGTTCGTTCCGTGTAGGACACATAAATCGTCATGTCTGAAAACGTGTCCGTTTTTTTTAATTTATGGACACGTTTTTGCCGTGTCGGACACGTGTCGGGCGCGTGTCCGTGTCTGACACGTGTCCGACACAATACGGCGGGTTTGTTTGGAGTGTCCGTGCAACATAGGTCAGAACCTCTATTGGGATATTTTGCGGAAGTTGTTACTCCGCTCGCAGCCTGTACCGCCGGAAATGGAGGAAGCTGGAAGGAAGATTGTTCGGAACTGTCAAGTTCTGGACCTGTGCTTTTCAAAGGTCTTGTTGTTCGTGTGGACTGCCGATACAACTACGGAGGCATGGAATCAAATAGCCTATGATCCACACCATCCAATCTTCAACGAGATTGATGATGAATTATCAGAGGTATAATTTTAATTTATGCTCGAAGTCTAACGCCCCAATTTTCAGAACTTAACAAAGAACGCTACTTCATACTTTGAATGCATATTTTAATTCTTTCAAAACACGAAAATAATCATTGCAAAACTCATATTATTTTCATACTGTTGGGAGATGATTCAGTCTTCTCACAATCAGTTGAGACATAACTCAGTAGCCCTGTGCACTGAATATTTGCTGAAGATTTGAAGATCCCAAAACCCTATCTTGACTGATGAACCATTCAATTGTAATGTGTTCTGTTTTGTCTCTGAGGTTTCAGACTCAGTAGACACTCTTCATCTGGTTCAGGCGCTCAGAAGATTATCTGCCTCAGTACCAGACGTAGAAAACTTCGGATCTTGGACTCGGCGGGAGCAGATGTCTCAAAGGAGTCGGTGGAACCGAACTCGGCGAGAGTAGTTCACCGAACTCGAGTTGATCTTCGTTAGAGCCGACTCAGCAGGAGCATGCTACTAAATAGAGATCAGACTCAGCAACGGCTGGACAGTCTTCTGACTGTCATGATTCTCTAAAGTCAAATCAGCATAGTCAATACGAGGAAGAGAGAAGTCTGCTTCAGATCTCATTGAAGTCTGTTCTGTCTCACCTACTTTCCTGAACCTCGACCAATGACAAGCAGCCAGATGTCCATATTCTGATTAAAGCTGCAAGTCAACAACTTTCCAGAAATGGAGGGAAAGGACACTACAACCATACTTTGACAGAGCCATTAGCTACCCAAAAGAGAGAGACACAAGGATCTTCGTCTCCAACGGATCTATCCTTGCCTCTACTCTATAAATAGAGGGATACAATTCAAATTGAAGCTCACGAATTCACGAGTTAACGAACGAACCCAAGAATACACGAGCATTCACGATCAACTAAAACGTCCTAAGTCTTCCGCAAGAAGTTCGAAGAAGTAATCTCCAGCGAAAGACGACATACCTGCTCATAGGAAACCAAGCTGATCCCGAATTATACAACCTCTAGTATCCAAGCGAGTGAACACGAACCCAAGTCTATACTTAACCGTTCGTCGCTCTAGAAGCTACTTTCTCGTTCCCTATCCCTCTAACCTAAGCTCAGCTGATCATATCTACAGCTTAGTAGAAGGAGTTCATATCTGAACTGATTCTTATTGTAAAGGACTCCTTCATAGTTGGAAAGTTTTTTGAACACTTAGTTTGATAACTTGTAAACTGAGACTAGCTCAGTATAGATCTCAAGACCAGTGTTTGTCCAGCATACAAACCAACTGAGACTATCTCAGTATAATACATAACTTCCTGATCATTCGGGACAGTGGACGTAGGATTGTTGGATCCGAACCACTTTAAAAATCGCCTGTGTTCTGTATTCGTTTTTCTGTTTTAACTTTTGCATTGATTACTGTGCATACTGAAAATATCTTTAAAATCATTCAACTAAGTTTCAGCAAGCCTAATCGACTGCACTAACATACTGAAACTATTTTGTTAAAAACATTTTCTAAAGTCAACTGAATTTAGGCCTACACATTTCCGCACTACTGAACTTTATCTGAACGGTACTGAATTCTAAGTCTAGTCAGCTAGCAGGCCTCAGTAAAGTCAGTTACTCTGCCACGCGATTCATAACATCTTATTTGGTCTACTAAACTTGTTCAGTACGACACTCTCTTGAAAAGGACTATTCGCGTTTAAAGTTGAGAAATCGGTTTTCAGGTGTATTCACCCCCCCCCCTCTATACACCTGAACGTTTATTCTCGGGACCAACAATTGGTATCAGAGCAGGAATTCTATAAGACTCTTGTCATTCTGAAACTGGTCTACTTGAACGGATCCAGAAAACGTTTTCACTGCATATCATTCTTAATTCATATAATTATTCACTATATCTGATATGTTAGGAATCAGGATGGTACCATGTTCTCAGTAGAGAACTATGGAGTATGGCTAGTCAGAATGGAGGCTCATCTGACTTCCCTCTACGACAGCATGGCAGAAGTTCTAGAGGACGGACCTATCGTTCCAATGGTTGATAGCGTTGTAGCTCAGGACCCAGTACAAGGAGGAGGAATGGTGACCGGGAAGAAGATCCCTAAAGACAGAAGTCTCTTCACCCCTGATGAGAAGGAACTTCACAACTTAGATCGGGTTGCCAGAAACGCCATACTAACCACTTTGAGCGATTCTTATCTCGGGAGAGTTCAGGATTGCAAGTCCGCGAAGGAACTCTGGGATGCTCTAGCGCTACTGAGTCGGGGGACTCAGAAGATCAAAGCAAACAAACTCGCGCTAGAACTTCAGAAGCTGGAGAGACTGTCTCTCATGCCTGGTGACTCCATTGAAGATCTCAACGTCAGATTCACGGATCTGATGAACTCTATAAACGGGCTGGGAAAGACATTCTCCAACTGAGAGATGAATCTCGAGATTTTGAGGGCACTGCCAGACGGTCATTGGACTCCCTTTGCCACTTTATTGCATCATTCTGATTTAATATTATTACTCCTGACCATATCTTTTCAGAACTTAAAGCTGAGGAGTTGGAGTTTGGCCTACCTCAAAGAAAGCAGCGAGCTGAAGCTGATACCCAAATCGACCATGCTTTTAAACCATCAGTCAGCACAGCAGCTCAGGCGTCTAGCAAGGCTGAACCTTCACTTAGTGATCTACAAGAAGGAAACCTGGCTAAGAAGTACGCGCTGCTTGCCGTAAAGTATCAGAAAGAGAAGGAGAGGCGCAGAAAACTCTCAAGAGTCGTCAGAGACTCCAAGGGTAAGTCTGAATATACACCTAAGCGCACTCCTGACTCACATAATTCTGAATGCAGGAAACAAGATGACTCAGCTCAGTCGAAAGACAGCAAAAGCAAAGAAGAGAGAGTCACTACCTGCTATAACTGCAAAAAGCCAGGACACTATCAGTATGATTGACCTGAGCTCAGCATTGCTAAAAGAGCAGCATGCAAGGCTCGAAGGGAGAAGTTCATCAAGAAACGACAAGCATATATTGCCGGTGAACTCTCAGACGACTCAGATGAAGTTGACTCCTTCATGGATTCATCAGATGATGAAGGGGCATTCATGGCCGTAGAGCTTGAAGAAGACACTGAAAAGTGTCTCATGGCAGGAGAAGAGGATGAGGTAAATTCTCACGCTCCATTTAACTCCTCTTCACACTACACACACGACACTATTTCAGGTGGAGATGAGAATCTAGACGTCGCGATCGCATACGAAGAACTACTCGACGAGCAGATTCTGATGAGTCTGCAACTCAGTAAGACTCTTCAGGAGTTGGATACCCTGAAAGTGGAGAATCAGAGACTTTCTCAGGAGAGTCGGGTTGCTACTGAGTCAGAAGGACTTGTGTTGAGACTCAGGGAGGAGATAAACTCTCTGATGGCCAAGTCTCAGCATCAAGAAGAACAGATCTCAGTACTGACCAATGACTTGACTCAGAAAGATACTGAACTGAGTCTACTGAAGCAAGAGTTATCAGGACTTCAGGCCGAGCATGAGCTGCTGAAGAAAAGTGATGATGTCTGGAGGAACCTGATGACAGAGCGTTACATGGGTGCTGAAAAGAATCTTGAGGCGATGCTAGTAAGCAACAAGCCTAAGCACTGCAAGGGGGGACTTGGATTCAGCCATGGAGCCTCCTCATCTGCCCCCGTACGCTCAGAAAATCGGCTAGCTGATAGGTTTGTTCAAGGGGAGACCATCAACGTAGAGATTCTGAACCCCCTAGCCAAGAACAAACAAAAGATGAAGGCACCTCATCCCAGCTATCAGCACTCTGACAAGAAGATCAGTACCAAATCACCCCAGTTCAGTCAAGGGGGAACCAACAAAGCTAAGTGGGCTGATCAGTATGGACATCCACATCTGACGCATCCAGCTCAGTATGGGTCATACTACTATGATCCTATAGTCAGGAGAGGACCTAAGAGTCAGAAGAAGAAAAAGAAAGCCGTACAGAAGGCAAAGGTCAGCAGTCCACCTACTCAGAAGATCAGGACTCCTGAACCTGTAAAGCCTCAGAAGTCAGCATCGACCAGTCCAGTGGTCAAATATGTTGATCAAAGTGGGAAGAAACTGTCTGAGACCACCAGGGTCGTAAGACAAATCTGGGTTTCCAAAACTAACATCTAAGGACCCAAAATCAAAAATAAAGGGTACCTAAATATAATTATATATTGCAAGTGCACAAGGACCCTTGGTATGTGGATAGCGGATGCTCGAGGAATATGACATACCAAAAGGACCTACTGAGAATTATACTACTGAAGAAGGACCCCAAATCGAGTTTGGAGACAACGCAAAAGGATATACCAGAGGCTATGGAACACTCAGCATTGGAACCGCAATAGTTCCAAGAGTATCATATGTTGAAGGACTTCAGTATAATCTTCTCTCTGTTAGTCAATTTTGTGATAACTCGAATAGAGTGATTTCTTACGCTGGTTTCTGTGATGTCATTGATAAATCTACCGGGAAAATAGTGTTGTCAGGTTCGCGCAAAAAGAATATCTATGTAGCTGACTGGAACTCAGCTGAACCTGAAGCTTGTTTGTTGGCGAAGAACGACAACAGAACGGGGTGGCTCCGGCACAGAAGACTCAGCCATCTCAATTTCGAGATGCTCAACAAACTAGCTAGAAACACTCTAGCAAGAGGACTTCCAAATGAAGTATTCAGCAAAGACACTCAGTGTGAAGCATGTCTGAAGGAAAAGCAAACAAGGAATCAAAATCCTCCTGTTCCATCTCCTTCCACTGATGGAATCCTTCAGTTGCTACATATGGATTTGTTCGGTCCAGTCTCTCCTGTGTTGATCAAAGGCAAAAAGTATGCTTTAGTGGTCATTGAAGACTACTCGCGCTAGACATGGGTCATATTTATTGCCAAGAAGTCTGATGTCAAAACAGAGTTACCAACGCTTCTGAAAAAGCTCACTGTCGAGAAGAACACCAAGATCATCAAGATACATTCAGACAGAGGAACTGAGTTCCTGAATTCTATGGTGGAGGAGTTCTGCAAAGCAGAAGGCATAGAGCATGAGACGTCTGCCGCGCGCACGCCTCAACAAAATGGGGTTGCTGAAAGAAAGAATATAACACTCAAAGAAGTAGCAAGGACCCTGCTCGCAGACTCAGGACTACCAACCAAATTCTGGGCAGAAGCTACTGATACTGCATGTTATACTCGGAACAGATCTCTACTGACAAAGCAACATAAGAAGACACTATATGAATTATGGAATGACAGGAAGCCTTCTTTATCTTATTTCCATATTTTTGGGTGTTCGTGCTTTATCCACAATAATGGGAAGGATCAGTTGAAGACTTTTGATAGCAAGTCAGATCAGGGAGTCTTCTTAGGATACTCCCGGGTCAGCAAAGCCTTCAGAGTCTTTAACTATCGGACCCTTTGCGTGGAGGAAAGCCTTCATGTTGTTTTTAATGAGTTTGCTACTGAAGACAGGAGCAGGAACTCTAAACCTGAATCTGAGGACATCAGTAAGCAGCTATAGGATCTGAGCTTGAAAGATAAAGTTGAAAAGATCCAGCTGTGTTGGGATGATGATTCAGATGAAGAAACTGAAGATAAGTCCACTGAATCTCAGCCAGCAGCAGAAGTAGCTGAACAGATTGACTCTACTGAACAGAGTAAATCCCAGGTAACTCAGGTCGATGAAGAAACACAAGTGGTAACTGAGACCTCTACCGAGAACAATAATTCAGGGGGAACAAATGAAGTTCCTGAGCTAAATGCCCCTGAACCTGCTGACTCAGTAGATCCTACTCTTGTAACTGAATTGCTTCAATCTCAGAATAGTACGACTGAAATTCCTAACTCACCTACTATCTGTGTTGAACAAATCTCAGATGAAGAGTTGAAACATCGTAGATCGTGGCTGGATGCTCACACCTCTGATTTAATTATTGGAGATCTTTCAGCAAGCGTAAAGACAAGATCCAGATTCTGTCAAGGAGAAAGCGCTTTATATTCCTGCTTATTGTCTACTAAAGAACCTCAGTCAGTTGAGGATGCACTTAAGGACGCTGATTGGATCATAGCCATGCAGGAGGAGTTGAATCAGTTCACGAGAAACGAAGTATGAGAGCTTGTTGACAGACCCTGACATCAACATGTGATTGGAACTAAATGGGTCTTCAAGAACAAGCAAGATGAAAAAAATGTTATAGTGAGGAACAAGGCAAGACTCGTGGCAAAAGGCTACTGTCAAGCTGAAGGGATAGATTTCGATGAAACTTTCGCTCCAGTCGCAAGGTTGGAGGCAATCAGACTATTCCTATCCTACGTAACACATCAGAGATTCAGAGTTTATCAAATGGATGTGAAGTCTGCGTTCCTAAACGGCGTGCTGAAAGAAGTCTATGTAGAACAACCTCCCGACTTTCAGCAGGGACATCAGGTCTACAGACTCAGAAAGGCTCTGTATGGGTTAAAAAAAGCACCAGGGCTTGGTACAATACCCTGTCTGAGTTTCTTCTTCAGAAAGGTTTTCAGAAAGGCACAGTAGACCGCACATTATTCAGCATTCGACTGGAAGACGACATTTTACTTGTGCAGATCTATGTAGATGATACAATCTTCGGATTTTAGAACGTCATCATGTGTCAGCAGTTTGAGAAAATGATGAAGGACAAGTTCGAGATGTCAATGATGGGAGAGATGAAATATTTTTTCGGCTTTCAAGTCAAACAATCTGAGAAGGGAACATTCATCAATCAAGGCAAATACACTCGAGACCTCATCAAGAAGTTCGGTTGCACATCTGGCAAACCAATCAAGATCCCGATGAACACGAACATGAAAATTGATCTTGATAAAGAGGGAGTATCAGTAGACCATACTGAATTTCGTGTTATTATAGGTTCTTTATTATATTTAACAGCTACTCGTCCTGACATAACTTATGTTGTAGGTGTCTGCGCTCGATTTTAGGCGAATCCTAAGCAGAGTCACATGGACTCAGCAAAGAAGATTCTCCGCTATCTCAGAGGAACACCTGACATGGGTTTATGGTATCCAGCTGATGATAATATTGAACTAACTGGTTATTTTGATGCTGACTATGCAGGATGTAGAATTGACCGAAAGTCAACTTCTGGAACGTGTCAGTTCCTTGGCACTAAGCTGATTTCATGGTTTTCAAAGAAACAGCATTCAGTAGCGATGTCAACTACTGAAGCTAAATATATGGCTGCCGGAAGTTGCTGCGCCCAAATCCTTTGGTTGAGACAGCAGCTACGCGACTATGATGTTATTCAGAATGAAGTGCCGATCTTCTGCGACAGCACCAGTGCAATTGCAATCACTCAGAATCCTGTACTTTGTACAAGATGCAAGCACGTGGACATCAAACACCTCTTCAGTCGTGATCATGTCGAAAAGAAGGATATCAGGATGGAAAAGATCCATACTGACCACCAAAGGGCAGATATACTGACCAAGCCTCTAGCTGAAGCCAGATTCAGAGAACTTTCAGTAGAGCTAGGTCTGCTGGACCCTACTGACTTCAGACAGTAAGTGGATTTAGGAGAGGAGCATTTAGCAAGGGGGAATTTTCACTCTCAGTACTGAGTAAATTCAGTACGAAGAGACTCTGCAACCATCTACACGAGGCATCAGCTGACTACGATGTTCAGCTGACATGTTTACGTAACATCACTGTTGTTTAGCCTTGACAATTCCTTATTGTCTATATGGCCTTATTTTTCTTTATGCTTAACACACAGAATCACTCAAGTGATTACGGACTCACACACTCACTGAGTACATATTTATTCTGTCAGTTTTAATTAGTTAGATTATGATCTGCTAGATTGCTTAGATGGGGGAAAATGTTGTTAGACAGGGAGAATTGCTGATTAGTCTTCTCACAATCAGTTGAGACATAACTCAGTAGCCCTGTGCTCTGAATATTTGCTGAAGATTTGAAGATCCCAAAACCCTATCTTGACTGATGAACCATTCAGTTGTAATGTGTTCTCGTTTTGTCTCCGAGGTTTCGGACTCGTGAGACACTCTTCATCCGGTTCGGGCGCTCGAAAGATTACCCGCCACGCACTGCAAGTAGAAGACTCAGTAATATTGGACTCAGCAGGAGCAGTATTCTGAAAGGAGTCAATGGAACTGAACTCAGCAGGAGTAGTTCGCTGAACTCAGAGTTGATCTTCAGTAGAGCCGACTCAGCAGGAGCATGCTACTAAATAGAGATCAGACTTAGCAACGGCTGGACAGTCTTCTGACTGTCAAGTTTCTCTAAAGTCAAATCAGCAGAGTCAATACGAGGAAGAGAAAAGTCTGCTTCAGATCTCATTGAAGTTTGTTCTGTCTCACCTACTTTCTTGAACCTCGACCAATCACAAGCAGCCAGCTGTCCATATTCTGATTAAAGCTGCAAGTCAACAACTTTCCAGAAATGGAGGGAAAGGACACTACAACCATACTTTGAAAGAGCCGTTAGCTACCCAAAAGAGAGAGACACAAGGATCGTCGTCTCCAACGGATCTATCCTTGCCTCTACTCTATAAATAGAGGGATACAAGTCAAATTGAAGCTCACGAATTCACGAGTTAACGAACGAACCCAAGAATACACGAGCATTCACGATCAACTAAAACGTCCTAAGTCTTCCGCA
The DNA here is from genome assembly GCA_028984105.1 of Lavandula angustifolia. Classification (NCBI taxonomy): domain Eukaryota; kingdom Viridiplantae; phylum Streptophyta; class Magnoliopsida; order Lamiales; family Lamiaceae; genus Lavandula; species Lavandula angustifolia. The sequence continues at coordinate 17,912,612 of CM054816.1, read as the reverse complement.
AGAAGTTCGAAGAAGTAATCTCCAGCAAAAGACGACATACCTGCTCATAGGGAACCAAGCTGATCCCGAATTATACAGCCTCTAGTATCCAAGCGACTGAACACGAACCCAAGTCTATACTTAACCGTTCGTCGCTCTAGAAGCTACTTTCTCGTTCCCTATCCCTCTAACCTAAGCTCAGATGATCATATCTGTAGCTTAGACGAAGGAGTTCATATATGAACTGATTCTTATTGTAAAGGACTCCTTCATAGTTGGAAAGTTTTTCGAACACTTAGTTTGATACCTTGTAAACTGACACTAACATACTGAAACTATTTTGTTAAAAACGTATCTTTAAAATCATTCAACTAAGTTTTAGCACTAATTGACTAACATACGAAACTATTTGTTAAAGTCAAAGTCTGAATTTAGGCCTACACATTTCAAGCACTACCGAACTTTATCCGAACGGTGCCGAATTCGACTCTAAGTCGGCTAGCGAGCCCTCGGTAAAGTCAGTCACTCTGCCGCGCGATTCAGAACAGCTTATTTGGTCTACTGAACTTGTTTAGTACGACAGTCTCCTGAAAAGGAATGTTCGCGTTTAAAGTTGAGAAATCGGTTTTCAGGTGTATTCACCCCCCCCCCTCTACACCTAAACGTTTATTCTCGGGACCAACACATACTCATCATAAGTCTTAAGTAAAAATAACTACGATTACTAGTTCTCTAAAATAAAATGCACAGTTCATTATAAAACTAGTTTAATGCAATAATGAGTTTCATAAATCCTTCATCGTATGACCATCACCACCAACACCTCTACGCATCGGCTATGCCATTTCCTGAAAAATGTTATAATGATAGGGATGTGTACGACTACTTAGTGGGGAAATACATTTATCCAGATTATAAACGATACTGAATTTAAACATGATAACATAAACATGGTAACATAGCATAGTTTTTTGTCCGAAGACCTATAGACATAGCAGCCCGTAGGCTTGACCCGAAGGTCCCTCGTTGATACAAGACCGTCGACCTTATATCCATTGTTCATAGCTTTATTGATCATGTACTATAGTCACATGGGAATTCAAGTAAAGAATATAATAAGGATAAACATAAAAATTCTCCACCTTAACCTTAACTTGATGAAGATAATGAATATCAATGTTTAAGTCCTGCGTACCTGACCTAAATATGAAAGTTTATCTTAATGACTCGTACATGGAATGTAATGCATCAACAATTCAAATAATTCATAACTACACATAGATTATAATAATCAAACAATGTATGTTATGCATGATCTACTTATTAACATGCAATAATCTTAAGTATATTAAACATAATATTATTTCTATTGACAATTTATTCATGCATTGAGTAATTCGGCAACTCATGAAATGAATGATAAATCATAAAAGTTTTGTCCTAAAAATTATAGATCTCTAACATTAACAACATATTATCTATTCCATCACAATAAAACTTATCATGATCAATATTACCTATTCCATCACAATAAAACTTATCATGATCAAGAATTCATTTAATAGTAGCATGAAAACTTTTGTTTTTCAATCTACATGCATGTTGACAAAAAAATTGGTACATCAAGAAATAAATTAATAAATAAATAAATAGTAAACGTATTCTAAAAAATTTATATTTTTAACATGAATGACCTAACATATAGTATATCCCATTAAAATTCATCATGGTCAAAAAAACATAAAGAAAACATCGAAAATAATTTTCCTATAAAGTTCATAGACATATTGTCAAAAACTGGCAGGTTACGAATAACAATTTTTAACGAATACTTATCATACTTGTAAAATTCTACAAAAATAATAGAGTATACTAGACATACCGAGGAAGATTCTTCTAAATTCACGATGATATTAGGATAGGAAAATTTGTAAATAGTTCTTGAAACAGTTCCTAGATATGTTGTCAGATTTTAGAAAATTTTATATGATGCCATATTATGATCGACCAAGGGTATTTATAGCTCTAAAATAAATTATCTAAAGATCCCTAATCATAAAAGGTATCAAATATATTTTATCCATAATTATTTCGTACTTATACCATTTAGATAGAATTTAGTCTATCACTTATTACATAAGAGATTCAATCATAGATAAATTAGGATATGGATAAAAAGATTTGATCATAAAACATGTACATCGCACATAAAATATCTATTTCAATCATAAAACATAATCTAAAACGATCTCATAATGATTTAAAACAAATATAAAATATTATTGGCAAATTGGACAGTTCAGTCCCCAAGCTATGACTGTTTGGCTAATTTGGTTCCTTATTTTTTTAGTTAATTGATCCCCAAACTATAGAGTTTTGAATGATTTGGTGTTGGTCCCAAGATAAACGTTCAGGTGGGGGGGGGTGAATACACCTGAAAACTTTTTCAACTTAAAACGCGAACAGTCCTTTTCAGGAGAGTGCCTTGCTGAACAAGTTCAGTAGACCAAATAAGTTGTTCTGAATCGCGTGGCAGAGTGACTGACTATACTGAGGCCTGCTAGCTGACTGAAGTCAGAATTCAGTACCGTTTAGTAGAGTGCGGAAATGTGTAGGCCCAATTCAGTTGAGTTAGAAAACGTTTTTAGTAAAACTGTTTCAGTATATTAGTGAAGTATTTTAAGCTTTGCTGAAACATAGTTGAATAATTTTGAAAGATATTTTCAGTATGAACAGTAATCAATGCAACAGTAAAACAGAGCACACAGAACACAAAGATTTTTAAAGTTGTTCGGATCCAACAATCCTACGTCCACTGTCCCGAAAAGATCAGGAGACTATTTTATTATACTAAGTTAGTCTCAGTCGGTTTGTACACTGGACAAACACTGGTCTTAGTGATTATACTGAGCAAGTCTCAGTTTACAAGATATCAAACTAAAGCGTTTGACAAACTCTCCAACTATGAAGGAGTTCTTTACAATAAAGAACAGTTCAAGAATGAACTCCTTCGATCTAAGCTATAGATATTGCCAGCTGAGCTTAGGTTAGAGGGAAGGGAACGAGAATGAGGCTTCTAGAGCGACGAACGGTGAGGTATATTCTCTGGGTTCGTGTTCAGTCGCTTGGATACTAGAGGCTATAAGTCTAATTCAGCTCGGTTCCCTTTGAGCAAGAATGTCGCCTTTCGCTTAGAGTAATTCTCTAAAGATCTTGCGGAAAGCTTAAGTCGATGTGAGGTTGCTCGTAATTTCTCGTGTGTTCTTGATTTCGAAGTTCATGTGTGAGCTTCGATTTGAATTCTTCCCTCTATTTATAGAGAAGTGTCATGGAAAGATCCATTGGAGACGATGATCCATGTGTCACTCTCTTTTGGGTAGCTAACGGCTCTTTCAAAGAATTCTGGTAGAGTCTTTTCCCTCCATTTCTGGAAATATGTTGACTTGCAGCTTTAATCAGAAAGTAGACGGCTGGCTGCTCGTCATTGGTCGAGGCTGTAGAAAGTAGGTGAGACAAACAGACTTCAAGGCAGATCTGAAGCTGACTTCTCTGTACCTCGTATGACTCTACTGATTTGACTTATAAGATTACTGACAGTCAAGAGACTATCTGGCCGTTGCTGAGTCTGATATATGTTCAGTAGCATACTCCTGCTGAGTCCAGCTCTACTGAAGATCAACTTTGAGTTCAATGAACTGCTCCTGCTGAGTCCAGTTCTACTGACCCCTTTTAGTATGCTGCTCCTGCTGAGTTCAACACTACTGAGTATGAAGGCCTCTCAGTATGCTGCTCTTGCTGAGTCCAGCACTAATGAGTCTTCTCTCCATGGTACTGAGGCTGATAGTCTACTGAAGAGTCAGCAGACATAACTGAGCGCCTGAACTATGCTGAAAGAATGTCTACTTAGTCTGAAACTCTCAAAGACAGGCAATACAAATACAACTTAATGGTTCACCAATCAAAGTAGGGTTTTGGGATCATTCAAATCTATTAGCACTAAGCTACTGAATCATCTCTCAACAATTTCCCCCTATTTAATGATGCCAAAACCTAACACTACAAACTATCAGGAACAAACTCCTTACAAATATTACAAGTAGAATCAGTGGAGTTGTTCATCAAGTTCTAAACTACTGAGGGAATACATGAGAGAAATATCAGAACCTATACAGAAATCTAACAGCTAGTTCCCCCTGAACATCCTTATATAATAAATTTCCCCCATGCTTCTAATACAGACAGATCTATCAGCTAAGCAAAAATAGACAGACACATATATCAGCAGTGAGTGCGTGAGTCAGTAATCACTTAGGTGATTATGAGTGATAAGCTTAAATAAATAAGGCCATGAAGACAATAAGGTATTGTCGGGCCGAACAACAAAGATGTTTTATATATGATAAGAAATTCAGTACATTACATCACTTGCTATTCTAAGAAACAACACAGAGAACGATACAAAGAAGCAATCTATCTATCTCCTGAACTGCTGGATCCTTTCCTTGAAATCTCTGGACTTTTCTTTTGGCAGAGGCAATCCATACATCTGGAAGGTATCTTTCCTGAGCTTCTGTATCTTCAGCATAACAGCAAGGTCAGATTCATCGAGATCTAAGGCTTTGATAGCACTGCTGACTTCTCCTTCTATGGCTCTAATATGTAATGATCCATCAAGCTTCTGTGGAGGAGGCAGAGGTCTAGGAACAGGAACTCAGACATCTACTTTTTCAGCTAAGTCTCTCTGGACTCTGGCATAAATTTCAGGGTCGCTCACCAGAAGCCATTCAGCAAATGCATTTATCTTGCTCATGGCAGGCCAATACTTCCAAACGAAGTACCTCTTAATGAATTCGGCTTTGAGAGTTTCCCATGGCATCCATTGGTCAATCCTTGGCCATCTGTGAATCTTCAGATCAGTGACTTCTTGCCTCGTCTATACCTATAAGGAATTTCAGCTTCCTTATTCGGTACCCTCTCTCGAGCCTCTTTATCTGTCCTCAGTCGTAAGGCTTCTAAGTCAGTAAGGCTGAGCCTCTCTCTGGCTTCACTAATTTGCCTTGCTTCAGCCGTTCTGTCTAGAGCTCTGTCCATAGCGTCCCAAATTTCTTTCATCTCCAGTTCTTGTTCCTTTGAAGGGACGTAGGAGGGAATGTGTTGTTCTTCTTCTGTCTCAACAGGTGATTGAGATTTAGACTTGGTTTCACCCTGCTAGCCAGTCTGCTGCTGTTGTTGTTCAGCTTCCTTCTCCTTGTCGGCCTCATCGCCGATCTTTAATTTCCTTGGGGGAAGCCTTGTCCCTAGCCTCTTTCCCCCTAAGACCTTGGTCTTACCCTTTGCAGGAGCTTTTTTGGGTTTGTTGGATCTCCCGGGCAACTTTTTTCCTCGGCCTCAATCTGAGCTCTTTCCTCAGGGCTTATATATCGTTTAGCTCCTTTCTCTGGTGGGGTTGGGAGTTTCAGCTTTTTCTTCCCCTTACCCGCCGCTGGAGGAGGCAGAGGAGTCTCATCCTCGTCTGAATCCTCCTCAACGAATTTAGCAATCTCCTGAATATAGTCCGGAAGGGTTGCAGGTTCTTTGAATTCTTCGGTCCTGAGCAATTTGGGCCGGTCTCAGCAGGCTCTACAACACCCACTGCTGAGACACCCTGGGCCTGACCTGTGCCTCAGGGGTCAGTGGGAGGTGATTGACGTCCAGCTGCTCCTCTTACTGATCTAGTCCCCCTTGGTGTCAGTGTCCTTTCCCCCTTTTTGGCATCATCAGCTGAGCCAGGGGTAGGAACCTGAACTTTCTTATTCAGACCATCAAATGCAGTAGCCAGCTTATCCAGAGCTGTCTGCATGGTCTCAAGGCGTAGATGGAGGTCATTCCTCTCTGTGATGAGATCATCACCGTACTTCTTATGAGAAGAATCCACCGAGGTCTGAATATCTTGCAACTTAGCATCCATCTTTTCTTCAAGAGTCTTCTTAATGGATTTGAGTCTGAGCTCTGAGGCTTAACTCAGTGAAGAAATGGATTCAGTGTGTGCTGAGTGGGCTGCCTTAAAATCTTCCAATAGTTTCTTCTGGGCAGCTTCCAGTGATGCTTGTTGCCTTTCGAACTCTGCTCTCTAAGTGGATAGGGCATTGGTGAGTATAGTCGAGAAGTCAGGAGCTGCTGAGTTTTGAATGGAAGACCTCATCTCCTTCATCTCCTCACTTGAGCGAGAGTAGACTGTTTCCATGTTTTATGGACAGCCTTGGCCAGAAGTCTATTCTGAGCTCCTTGACTTCTGAGGGCCTTGGCTACAGTCTTGGATCGTCGGCTCTTCGGGCTGGGCGCTACCTCGAAAGTAGACCCCAACAACAGTTGTTCTGGGTCCGCAACCTGAGAGGTACCAGCCACTGACTTTACTGGAGGGAGGATGCTGAGTGGAACTTCAACAGTTGAGGGTTGGGCACCCTCCTCTAGTTGAGTTCCCTCAATAGGCTTCTCAGGGCCTGTATCACTGGGTGGGTCCTGATCATCAAGATTAGACCCATCAGAAGGCGCGACTGCTGTAGAAGGAACACGATCATTCAGCATGGCCATCATAGCCGGCCTTAAATCTTCTATGGACTGATGTCCGCAGGCTCAGAATAGCCTATCTTCTCGCAGATTATCAACTCCTCATGTAATTGCTCGCAGGTATGGTGTTGGATCAGCTTGTTAAGAGAAAACCATTCCTGGAACCTGATCAGCATGTGAAGCCTGGCCTGCTTTGCGAGAGAAACCAAGTCAGAGTGATTTGATATCTCTAGTATGGCCTCTGAGACTCTGGTCTGAAGAACTGCAGCCTCTATCTCGATGGTCTCAGCTTCTGAAGCTGTCTCCGAATCTTCTTCTTCAATTGGAGACGTAGCCTTTTCAGCAGAAGAAACGCTGCTGATGGGTGGAACGTCCAGTGGGGTCTGAGTAATAGGAGTAGTCGGCTCAGCATCAGACCCCTATTCCACTGTCTCTCCCCTTTCCGCAGAGACTGCCTTCTCTGCTGAGACAGTCTTCTCAGAAGAGTCTACTTCATCGCGCAATCTGAAAGGAGGAACAATCACTGCCTTAGAAACCTTCTTCTGCTTCTTCGACGGAGTCTTCTGAGCAGCTTTGGTTGGCGACCTCTTCTTGGTTGGAGTGAACTTCTTTCCTTTCTTAGGCTCAGCAGGCCCTGCCCCAATCTGTTATAGGGCTGCTGCCTTGTTGTGAAAACGGACCTTCTTAGGATTAAAATAGGCCTTGTCCGCATAGGTGATGTGATCAGCACCACAGAAGTCCTCGATCATCACTGTCAGCTTCATTCCGTAGAGAAGCTTTCCTTTGACAGTGAGACTGTTTGTGATCTTATCAAACTTAGTAGCCTGGGTCTTGAATTCATTTAAGAAGAATTCTGTCCAATTGACCTGAGCTCTGTCGTAGATTGCCATCATCATCTGGAGCTTCGGTCTGGACACTTGGTCAAAAGAGCCCGCCTGGCTAGTCAGAATTTGAGTGACTATATAAGCCAGTGCTCTGTACTTCGGCAGCATTGAGTTTTTCGGAAATGCGGCCCTGAAAGTCGTCGGCTTGCTGCAGAAAATCTCTAGATATTCGTTAAGTAGATAGTCCTTGTATCCAGTCACACTGATCCCCGTGCTGGGCAACTGAAAGCTCCTCTGAAGAGCTTACTTTAAGGACATCTTTTTAATTTATGAGTCAGCACGGGTGGGGTCTATGACATGGTGAATGATGAACCTCTCCACAACGTCGCCTTCTACTGAGTTGGAGTTCAAGTAGAGTTCCGAAACTTGTCGCAGGAGGAAGAAGGCTAGCTTCCTCGACAAGAAACCTTCTATGCCTGACTCCCTCAGCGCCTCGAATATGTCGGTCATGAACTCAAGTTCGCACGAGTCGAACTCCATGATTGGCTCGCACCAAACACGGTCTTTCTCCAATATCTCTACGATGTTGGCCCAGGTAGCAACAACAACATTTTTTGATACCATGACTATGATCTGCAAAATGAAATATTAGAAAAAAATATTACAAATAAACACGAGATACTGAATATGCATGTAAATTTTACCGCAATAATTTCTGAGAAGTTTTGAAAGCAGTGTGCAAAATGATAGATTGAATTCTCAGAAAATTAAGGTTTTAAATTGCAGAACGAAAATGGCGGTTTTTCAGACTTTGAACGTGTTTTATATGATCAAGAAGATGATCAGTTTTATATCAACGGTTCAGTTTAAAATTTGCTTTATGAGATGGACGGCCAGAATTTAATGTTATAAAATAGGTAATGATCAAACTAGCCGCCTAAGTCAATTTACAGTTGTAAATAGCCAAAGAAGTAACTTGATAAGACAATCATTTAATGTGCGGCCGAGTTCAGCAAACTTGGCATAGAATGTTGTGTATTAAATGGAAACCGTTATATTAAATGACATTCTCTTAAGGCAATGAATACGATGCTGAATCTGATTCATTAATGTATTAAATATGATATTGGCTACTGAGTAGAGATACGCAAACCTGTCAGTTGAACATCGTAGTCAGCTGATACCTCGTGTAGATGGTTGCTCAATCTCCATGTACTGAATGAGTCCAGTACTGAGAGTGAACATTCCCCCTTGCTGAATGCTCATCTCCTGAATCCACTTACTGACTGGAGTCAGTAGGGTCCAGCAGACCTAGCACTACTGAAAGTTCTCTGAATCTGGCTTCAGCTAGAGGCTTGGTCAGAATATCGGCCCTTTGATGGCCAGTATGGATCTTCTGCATCATGATATCCTTCTTTTCGACATGATCACGAATGAAGTGGTGTCTAATGTCCACGTGCTTGTATCTAGTATGAAGTACAGGATTCTGAGTGATTGCAATTGCACTGGAGCTGCCGCAGAAGATCAGCACTTCATTCTGAATGTCGCCATAGTCGCGTAGCTGCTGTCTTAGCCAAAGGATTTGGGCGCAGCAACTTCCGGCAGCCATGTATTCAGCTTCAGTAGTTGACGTCGCTACTGAATGCTGTTTCTTTGAAAACCATGAGATAAGCTTACTGCCAAGGAACTAACAAGTTCCGGAAGTTAATTTTCGGTTAATCCTACATCCTGCATACTCAGCATCAGAATAACCAGTTAGTTCAATATCATCATCTGCTGGATACCGTAAACCCATGTCAGGTGTTCCTCTAAGATAGTAGAGAATCTTCTTTGCTGAGTCCATATGGCTCTGCTTAGGATTCGCCTGAAATCGAGCGCAGACACCTACAACATAAGTTATGTCAGGTCGAGTAGCAGTTAGATATAATAATGAACTAATAATAGCATGAAATTCAGTATGGCCTACTGATACTCCCTCTTTATCAAGATCGATTTTCATATTCATGTTCATCGGGATCTTGATTGGTTTGCCGGATGTGCAACCGAATTTCTTGATGAGGTCTCGAGTGTATTTACCTTGATTGATGAATGTTCCCTTCTCCGATTGTTTGACTTGAAATCCGAGGAAATAATTCATCTCTCCCATCATTGACATCTCGAATTTATCCTTCATAATTTTCTCAAATTGTTGACACATAATGACATTCTTAGATCCAAAAATAATGTCATCTACGTAGATCTGCACAAGTAATATGTCGTCGTCCAGTCGAATGCTGAATAATGTGCGGTCCATTGTGCCTTTCTGAAAACCTTTCTGAAGAAGAAACTCAGACAGGGGTATCGTACCAAGCACTGGGTGCTTGTTTTAACCCATACAGAGCCTTTCTGAGTCTATAAACTTGATGTCCCTACTGAAAGCCGGGAGGCTGTTCTACATAGACTTCTTCTTTCAGCACGCCGTTCAGGAACGCAGACTTCACATCCATTTGATAGACTCTGAAGCGCTGATGTGTTGCATAGGCTAGGAATAGTCTGATTGCCTCCAATCTTACAACTGGAGCGAAAGTTTCATCGAAATCTATCCCTTCGGCTTGACATTAGCCTTTTGCCACAAGTCTTGCTTTGTTGCTTACTATGACGTTGTTCTCATCTCGCTTGTTCTTGAAGACCCATTTAGTTCCGATCACATGTTGATGTCGGGGTCTGTCAACAAGCTCCCATGATCATGAAAAGTTCAGAAATCAGTATCGAACTAAAAAATATTGAAATTAACATATACGATACTGAATGATCATGAAAAGTTTACCAAAGATTTTTTTTGAGAGTTTTGGAAATGAGTTTTGCAAGGAGGCAAGGCTTTTCTCAGAAAAACTAGGGTTGGAAAATGTGCAGAGTAAAAATGGCGGTTTCTAAACTTTGAACGTGTTTATATATGTTAAAGAAGATGAACAGTTAATAATCCACGGTTCAGTTTGAAATAGCTTTTTGAGATGGACGGCTAGGATTCAATGTTATAAAATAGGTAATGATCATTTTAGTCGCCTAAGTCAAAATACAGTTGTAAATAGCCAAAGAAGTAACTTGATACGGCATGAATTAAATGTGCCGCAGAGTTCAACATACTTTACATAGAATGCTATTGAGTAGAGATATGCAAACATGTCAGCTGAACATCGTAGTCAACTGATGCCTTGTGTAGATGGTTGCAGAGTCTCTTCGTACTGAATTTACTCAGTATTGAGAGTGAAAATTCCCCCTTGCTAAATGCTCCTCTCCTAAATCCACTTACTGTCTGAAGTCAGTAGGGTCCAGCAGACCTAGCTCTACTGAAAGTTCTCTGAATCTAGCTTCAGCTAGAGGCTTGGTCAGTATATCTGTCCTTTGGTGGTCAGTATGGATCTTTTCCATCCTGATATCCTTCTTTTCGACATGATCACGAATGAAGTGGTGTCTGATGTCCACGTGCTTGCATCTTGTACAAAGTACAGGATTCTGAGTGATTGCAATTGCACTGGTGCTGTCGCAGAAGATCGGCACTTCATTCTGAATAGCATTATAGTCGCGTAGCTGCTGTCTCAGCCAAAGGATTTGGGCGCAGCAACTTCCGGCAGCCATATATTCAGCTTCAGTAGTTGACATCGCTACTGAATGCTGTTTCTTTGAAAACCATGAAATCGGCTTGCGCCAAGGAACCGACACGTTCCAGAAGTTGACTTTCGGTCAATTCTACATCCTGCATAGTCAGCATCAGAATAACCAGTTAGTTCAATATTATCATCAGCTGGATACCATAAACCCATATCAGGTGTTCCTCTGAGATAGCGGAGAATCTTCTTTGCTGTGTCCATGTGACTCTGCTTAGGATTCGCCTAAAATCGAGCGTAGACACCTACAACATAAGTTATGTCAGGACGAGTAGCTGTTAAATATAATAAAGAACCAATAATAACACGAAATTCAGTATGGTCTACTGATACTCCCTCTTTATCAAGATCAATTTTTATGTTCGTGTTCATCGGGATCTTGATTGGTTTGCCGGATGTGCAACCGAACTTCCTGATGAGGTCTCGAGTGTATTTGCCTTGATTGATGAACGTTCCCTTCTCAGATTGTTTGACTTGAAAGCCGAAGAAATATTTCATCTCTCCCATCATTGACATCTCGAACTTGTCCTTCATCATTTACTCAAACTGCTGACACATGATGACGTTCTTCGATCCGAAGATTGTATCATCTACATAGATCTGCACAAGTAAAATGTCGTCTTCCAGTCGAATGCTGAATAATGTGCGGTCTACTGTGCCTTTTTGAAAACCTTTCTGAAGAAGAAACTCAGACAGGGTATTGTACCAAGCCCTGGTGCTTTTTTTAACCCATACAGAGCCTTTCTGAGTCTGTAGACCTGATGTCCCTGCTGAAAGCCTGGAGGTTGTTCTACATAGACTTCTTCTTTCAGCACGCCGTTTAGGAACGCAGACTTCACATCCATTTGATAAACTCTGAATCTCTGATATGTTGCGTAGGCTAGGAATAGTCTGATTGCCTCCAACCTTGCGACTGGAGCGAAAGTTTCATCGAAATCTATCCCTTCAGCTTGACAGTAGCCTTTTGCCACGAGTCTTGCCTTGTTCCTTACTATAACATTTTTTTCATCTCGCTTATTCTTGAAGACCCATTTAGTTCCAATCACATGTTGATGTTGGGGTTTGTCAACAAGCTCTCATACTTCGTTTCTCGTGAACTGATTCAACTCCTCCTGCATGGCTATGATCCAATCAGCGTCCTTAAGTGCATCCTCAACTGACTGAGGTTCTTCAGTAGACATGAAGCAGGAATATAAAGCGCTTTCTCCTTGACAGAATCTGGATCTTGTCTTTACACAAGCTGAAGGATCTCCAATAATTAAATCAGCAGTGTGAGCATCCAGCCACGATCGACGATGTTTTAACTCTTCATCTGAAATTTTTTCAACACAGATAGTAGGTGAATTAGGCATTTCAGTTGTACTATTCTGAGATTGAAGTAATTCAGTCACTAGAGTCGGGTCTACTGAGTCACCAGGTTCAGGGGCATTCAGCTCAGGAACTTCAGTTATTCCCCCTGAATTATTATCCTCAGTAGAGGTCTCAGGTACCACTTGGGTTTCTTCATCGACCTGAGTTACCTGGGATTGGCTCTGTTCAGTAGATTCAATCTGCTCAGCTATGTCTGCTGCTAGCTGAGATTCAGTAGTCTTATCTTCAATTTCCTCTTTTGAATCATCATCCCAACACAGCTAGATCTTCTCAACATTGTCTTTCAAGCTCAGATCATGTAGCTGCTTACTGATGTCCTGAGATTCTGATTTTGAGTTTCTGCTCCTGTCTTCAATAGCAAACTCATTAAAAACAACATGAGGGCTTTCCTCCATCTAAAGGGTCCGGTAGTTAAAAACTCTGAAGGCTTTGCTGACTCGGGAGTATCTTAAGAAGACTCCCTGGTCTGTCTTGCTATCAAAAGTCTTTAACTGATCCTTTCCATTATTGTGGATAAAGCACGAACACCCAAAAATATGGAAATAAGATAAGAGAGGCTTCCTGCCGTTCCATAATTCATATGGTGTCTTCTGATGCTGCTTTGTCAGTAGAGATCTATTCTGAGTGTAACATGAATTGTCAGTTGCTTTTGCCCAAAATTTAGATGGGAGTCCTAAGTCTGCATGCAGGGTTCTTGCTGCTTCTTTGAGTGTTCTGTTCTTCTTCTCAGCAATCCCATTTTGTTGAGGCGTGCGCGCGGCAGACGTCTCATGCTCTATGCCTTCAGCTTTGCAGAACTCTTCCACCATCGAATTTAGGAACTCAGTTCCTCTGTCTGAACGTATCTTTATTATTTTGGTGTTCTTCTCGACACTGAGCCTTTTCATAAGCGCAGACAACTCTGTTTCGACGTCAGACTTGTTGGCAATAAATATGACCCATGTGTAGCGCGAGTAGTCATCAATGACCACTGAAGCATACTTTTTGCCTCTAATCGTCACTGGAGAGACTGGACCGAATAAATCCATATGTAGCAGCTGAAGGATTCCATCAGAGGAAGGTGATGGAACAGGTGAATTTTGCTTCTTAGTTTGCTTTCCCTTCAGACATACTTCACACTGAGTGCTTTTGCTAAATACTTCATTCGGCAGTCCTCTTGCTAGAGCGTTTCTAGCTAGCTTGTTGAGCGTCTTGAAGTTGAGATGGCTGAGTCTTCTATGCCAGAGCCACCCCGTTCTGTTGTCATTCTTCGCTAGCAAGCATGCTTTAGGTTCAGCTGAGTTCCAGTCAGCTACATAGATATTCTTTTTGCGCGAACCTGATAACACTGTTTCCCTATAGATTTATCAATGACATCACAGAAACCAGCGTAAAAAATCATTCTATTCGAGTTATCACAAAATTGACTAACAGAGAGAAGATTATGTTGAAGTCCTTCAACATATGATACTCTTGGAACTATGGCAGTTCCAATGCTGAGTGTTCCATAGCCTCTGGTATAGCCTTTCGCATTATCTCCGAACTTGATTCTGGGTCCTTCTTCAGCAGTATAATTCTTCAGTAGGTTCCTCTGGTACGTCATATGTCTTGAGCATCCGCTATCCACGTACCAAGGGTCCTTGTGCACCTGCAAAACAGAATTATATTCAGGTACCCTTTATTTTTGATTTTGGGTCCTTAGATGTTAGTTTTGGAAACCCAAATTTGTCTCACGACCCTGGTGGTCTCAGACAGTTTCTTCCAACTCTGATCAATATACTTGACCACTGGACTGGTCGATGCTGACTTCTGAGGCTTTACTGGTTCAGGAGTCCTGATCTTCTTAGTAGGTGGACTGCTGACCTTAGCCTTCTGAACGGCTTTCTTCTTCTTCTTCTGACTTTTGGATCCTCTTCTGACTGTAGGATCATAGTAATATAACCCATACTAAGATGGATGTGTCAGCTGTGGAGGTCCATACTGATCAGCCCACTTAACTCTGCTAGTTCCCCCTTGACTGAACTAGGGTGATTTTGAGCTAATCTTCTTTTCAGAATGCTGATAGCTAGGATGAGGTGCCTTCATCTTCTGTTTCTTCTTTGCTAAGGGGTTCAGGATCTCAGCCTTGATAGTCTCCCCTTGAACAAACCTATCAGTCAGTCGGTTCTCTGAGCGTATTGGGGCAGAAAGGAGGCTCCATGGCTGAACCCAAGTCCCTCCTTACAATGTTTTGGCTTGTTGTTGGCTAGCATTGCCTCAAGCTTGTTCTCAGCTCCCATGCATCGCTCTGTCATCAGATTCCTCCAGACATCATCACTCTTCTTAAGCATTTCATGCTCGGTCTGAAGTTCTGAGAACTTTTGCTTCAGTAGACTCAGTTCAATATCTTTCTGAGTTAAGTCATTGGTCAGTAGTGAGATATGATCTTCTTGATGCTGAGACTTGGCCATCAGAGAGTTAATCTCCTCCCTGAGTCTCAACACAAGTCCTTCTAACTCAGTAGAAACATGATTCTCCTGAGAAAGTCTCTGATTCTCCACTTTCAGGGTATCTAATTCCTGAAGTGTCTTACTGAGCTGCAGGCTCATCAGAATCTGCTAATCCAATAATTCTTCGTATGCGATCTAGATGTCCAGATTCTCTTATGTACCTGAAATGGTGTCGTGTGTGCAGTTTGAAGAGGAGTTAAATGGAGCGTGAGAGTTTACCTCATCCTCTTCTCCTGCCATAAGACACTTTTAAGCATCTTCTTCAAGCTCTACGGCCATGAATGCCGCTTCATCGTCTGATGAATCCATGAAGGAGTCGACTTCATCTGAGTCGTCTGAGAGTTCACCAGCAATATATGCTTGACGCTTCTTGATGAACTTCTCCCTTCGAGCTTTTCGTGCTTCTCTCTCAGCTGTACTGAGCTCAGGACAGTCATATTGGTAGTGTCCTGGCTTCTTGTAGTTGTAACAGGTGGTGATTCTATCTTCTTTGCTCTCGCTGTCTTTCGACAGGAGTGCGCTTGGGTGTATATTCAGACTTACCCTTTGAGTCTCTGACGACTCTAGAGAGCTTTCTGCGCCTCTCCTTCTCCTTCGGATACTTTACGGCAAACAGTGCATATTTCTCAGCGAGGTTTCCTTCTTGTAGATCACTGATTGAAGGTTCAGCCTTGCTAGATGCTGGAGCTGCTGTACTGACTGATGCTTTGAAAGCATGGTCGATCTGGGTATCAGCTTTAGCTCGCTGCTTCCTTTGGGGTAAGCCGAACTCGAACTCCTCAGCTCTTAATTCTGAAAAGATATGATCAGGAGAAACAATATCAAGGTCAAAGTATCTAAGCAATGAAGCGAATGGAGTCCAATGTCCATCTGGCAGTGCTCTCAATATTTTGAGATTCATTTCTCGGTTGGAGAACGTCTTTCCCAGCCCGTTGATGGTGTTCATCAGATCCGTAAATCTGACGTTGAGATCTTCAATTTTGTCGCCATGCATGAGAGACAGTCTCTCCAGCTTCTGAAGTTCCAGCGCTAGTTTGTTCACCTTAATCTTTTGAGTCCCCCGACTCAGTAGCGCCAGAGCATCCCAGAGTTCCTTCGCGGACTTGCAGTCCTGAACTCTTCCGAGATAGGAATCACTCAGGGTGGTCAGTATGGCGTTTCTGGCAACCCGATCAAGATTGTGAAGCTTCTTCTCTTTAGGAGTAAAAAGGCTTCTGTCTTTCGGTATCTTCTTCCCAGTCACCATGCTGCCTCCTTGTGCTAGATCTTGGACTTCGACGCTATCAATCATATGAACGATAGGTCCGTCTTCCAAGACCTCTATCATGCTGTCGTGGAGGGAAGTCAGATGAGCTTCCATTCTGACTCGCCATACCCCGTAGTTCTCTACTAAGAACATGGGTACCATCCTGATTCCTGACATATTAGACATTGTATATTGTGATATGAATGAAGAAAGATATGCAGTGAAAACGTTTTCAGGATCCGTTCAGTTAGACCAGTTTAAGAAAACAGAGTCTTAGAGAACTCCCGCTTCTGATACCAATTGTTGGTGAATCGCGTGGCAGAGTGACAAACTATACTGAGGCTCGCTAGCCGACCAAGTCGAATCCGCACCGTTCGCAAGAGTTCAGTAGAGTACGGAAAATTGTAGGCCCAATTCAGTTGAGTTAGAAAACGTTTTTAGGAAAATTGTTTCAGTATATTAGTGTAGTCTTTTAAGCTCTACTGAAACACAGTTGAATGGAAAGATATTTTCAGTATGAACAGTAATCAATGCAATAGTAAAACAATGCACACAGAACATAACTATTTTTAAAGTGGTTCGGATCCAACAATCCTATGTCCACTGTCCCGAAAAGATCAGGAGTCTATTTTATTATACTGAGTTATTCTCAGTCGGTTTGTATAGTGGACAAATACTGGTCTTAGTGATTATACTATGCAAGTCTCAGTTTACAAGATATCAAACTAAAACGTTTGACAAACTCTCCAACAATAAAGGAGTTCTATACAATAAAGAA
Source organism: Lavandula angustifolia (assembly GCA_028984105.1). Classification (NCBI taxonomy): domain Eukaryota; kingdom Viridiplantae; phylum Streptophyta; class Magnoliopsida; order Lamiales; family Lamiaceae; genus Lavandula; species Lavandula angustifolia. The sequence goes on along the minus strand of CM054816.1, from coordinate 17,895,756 downwards.
CAATTCAGGAATGAACTCCTTTGATTTAAGCTATAGATATGGTCAACTGAGCTTAGGTTAGAGGGAAGGGAATGCGAATGAGGCTTCTAGAGCGACGAACGGTGAGGTATATTCTCTGGGTTCGTGTCCAGTCACTTGGATACTAGAGGCTATAAGTATAATTCAGCTCGGTTCCCTCTGAGCAAGAATGTCGCCTTTCGCTTAGAGTAATTCTCTGAAGATCTTGCGGAAAACTTAAGTCGATGTGAGGTTGCTCGTAATTGCTCGTATGTTCTTGATTTCTAAGTTCGTGCGTGAGCTTCGATTTGAATTCTTCCCTCTATTTATAGAGAAGTGTCATGGAAAGATCCGTTGGAGACGATGATCCATGTATCACTCTCTTTTGGGTAGCTAACGGCTCTTTCAAAGAATTCTAGCAGAGTCTTTTCCCTCCATTTCTAGAAATATGTTGACTTGCAGCTTTAATCAGAAAGTAGACAGCTGGCTGCTCGTCATTAGTCGAGGCTGTAGAAAGTAGGTGAGACAAACAGACTTCAAGGCAGATCTGAAGCTGACTTCTCTGTACCTCGTATGACTCTACTGATTTGACTTATAAGATTACTGACAGTCAAGAGACTATTTGGCCGTTGCTGAGTCTGTTCTATGTTCAGTACCATACTCCTACTGAGTCCAGCTCTACTGAAGATCAACTTTGAGTTCAGTGAACTGCTCCTGCTGAGTCCAGTTCTTCTGACTCCTTTCAGTATGCTGCTCCTGCTGAGTTCAGCACTACTGAGTATGAAGGCCTCTCAGTATGCTGCTCCTGCTGAGTACAGTACTACTGAGTCTTCTCTCCATGCTACTGAGGCTGATAGTCTACTGAAGAGTAAGCAGACAGGACTGAGCGCTTGAACCATGCTGAAAAAATGTCTACTGAGTCTGAAATTCTCAGAAACAGGCAATACAAATACAACTAAATGGTTCACCAATCAAAGTTGGGTTTTGGAATCATTCCAATCTGTTAGCACTAAGCTACTGAGTCATCTCCCAACATTTGGTGATTCTGTTAAATTTTTGGTTAGTCAACCATTAGTCAAAGATTTTTAAAGGGCATTTTCGGTATAATTTTATTAAGAACCAAAACATCCAATACTGAAAGATTGAGGACTAATTTGGCCATTTTTTTTAATTTGTCAAAAATCAGAAGATATTTTAGTCATTTTAATTTTTTAAGGACCTAATACGCCAATTTTAAATAGGTTGAGGACTAATCTCGCCAATTATAATATATTCTGGGATCATAATTGTCAAATTTTATAGCTTTGTAATCAAAATTTCGAATATATTACTATGATAACGCGGAATTAAAATGTATAATATTTGAAAATCAATGAATAAAACTATACTAGATTTCCATTCAAAACTTGTTTTCGTTCTAATAGGATTTATTCCTTAATTTTTAAATATTCTATATTTTAATCCCTCGTTTTCATAGTAATATTCGAATTTTTAATAGAAAATCCACGACCTATAAGGGAAGATAATTCACATCTTCAGGGAGTTGAACCCACGACCTATAAAAATGATCAAATTACCTTACTGCTAGAACAAAGTTCAATTTCTAATAGAAAATCACAGTTAAATGTCTCAAACTCAGTGAGGCCATTGCCCCACCCTTGCCTACACCATTGGATGGAGTACTATTTAACACATAATTGTTATTATATGATATATTTATGTTGAGGGAGTGGATCATGTTGAAGGAATAATAGGAGAGGAAGAAATTGTACCTTCCTCCACGTACGTTGTAGTCGCTTTGAATGTTGCTCCTGTTCAGATCTTCTGATCTGTGTCCCGACCTTTTCCTTCCTCCGGGTGGTTAGAGAACTGAAGAAAATAATTTTGTCTCTCTCAACCTCGAGTGTGCGCTTATGTGTTATGAATGTGTGTGTTCTGATTATGAACAGAATACTAATATATATAGGCTTCAAGGGCCAAAATAATATTAGTATTTGCAGTCCATTAATTTAATTATATCCTTAATGGACTTCTACATAATTAGTCCATAATATGATTAATTAATCTATTGGACTACTAACATTTATCAATTAATTGACCCAACCAATTAATTACAGATAAATAACATTATTAAATAATGTAAAATACATTAATATATTAATAATGATTTCTGAGAGACAACAAATAACTATGCAACTAATTGGGCCATATCAGGAATCTAATACAAGAAATAAAGTTGTGCCTCAGATTAATTAATCATCTATGCTCAGCCCATAGCAAAATTAATTAATAAACACAGATTCATTTCATTAGAGAATCCGTGCTCACTTACCCCTTTATCCCAAATTGAGCAAGGGCTCGTATTTTAGACTTAATCGATCCCCGTATTTAAGATAGAAATATCCGTTAATTAATTAAGCTCACTGACAACTTAAATTAATTAACATCTTATTATATTCCTGAGTAGTACCACTCGACCTCATTTACACACCTGAACTTAATCAACCAGCTGGGTTTAGTGTGATAATCCTTACGAGTTCCGCAGAGGATATTATCAACAAATTTTACTAGGATATGGTTGCAAGATACAGACAACCAACCAGAGACACAAATAACTACTAACACCCAAGATACGTAGATCCGGTTGCGATGACGTTCACCATAGTAGGTTAAAGTGATAGATAGCCAAATGCACTCAGCTGAAGTCTTACCAAGCTTAAGACCAGCTAAGTCACTGAGATTTTGGTTCTCCACTAAGGTCAGTCAGGAGAACACATCTCACTGTGATCCATCAATACACCACCTTAAGTGTACCAGTAAAGACAAGCAGCCAAAACAAACCACTTCTTATCTAAACTGCGGCTTAAAACGACAACTTCTCCTTATGTTGTCTCAGCTATGATAACTGTTTATATCTTGTCAGTTCAACAGATTTGTGTAGTTTCTGTGATACTCGATACACTACACAAATCTAACTTTTATACAAGATAAAGGATTACATGTGCAAATATATATATTTATCAGATATGAGAATAAAATAGTGTTAAGGACAAAAACACATTGTATACAAGCATAAAACTTGCTTCCAGTATACAAAATCCCAACAATTCTCCCACTTATACTAAAGCAAACTTTTAGTATACAATGTGTCTGTGCTAGATTCAAACTAGTACTCAGCTATCTATCCTATCTATCACTGCATCTTCTCCCACTTATACAAAAGTTTATGCAGTCCTAAGTGGAGGGCATCTCTACCCCTCCTAAGCCACGAACATGCTTCTCGTAAGCCGAAATTGGTAAGTTCTTCGTGAATGGATCAACTAGGTTGTCTTAAGTTCCAATTTTCTCAATGAGCACGTCTCCTCGATTTACGAATTCTCGTATAATATGTTACTTCCGTCTATGTGTTTAGACGCCTTGTGAGATCTAGGTTTCTTATAATTTGCCACTGCACCTACATTATCACAATAAATAGTGATCGCCTTAGGCAAATTCTGAACAATATCAAGATCTAGGAGGAAATTCTTGAGCCAAACTACCTCTTTTGAAGCTTCTGAAGCAGCCACATACTCTGCTTCCATGGTTGAGTCCGCAATGCATTTCTGCTTTGCACTCCTCCATGAAATGGCTCCACCTCCCAAGGTAAACATATAACCCGAGGTAGACTTTTTCTCATCTCTGTTAGCCTGGAAATCCGAGTTTGTATAACCCAAAGGCACGAGACTGTCTGACTGGTAGATAATTCTATAATCCCTAATCCGTTTAAGGTACTTGAGAATATTTTTTACCACAGTCCAGTGCACTTGTCCAGGATTAGACTGATATCTTGAGACCATGCCCACAACATATGAGATATCTGGCCTCGTACAAAGTATTGTATAGATGAGGCTACCGACAGCGGAAGCATATGGTACTAGCCTCATACTTTCTATCTCTTCAGGCGTTTTAGGGCACTGACTCTTTGATAGAAAAATGCCATGTCTGAAAGGTACTGAACCTCTCTTGGCATTTTGCATGCTAAAACGAGCATTAACAGTATTAACGTAGGACGCTTGTGACAAGCTTAACATCCTTTTCTGGCAATCTCAGATAACCTTGATCCTAAGGATGTAAGCAGCTTCACCTAAGTCCTTCATTTGAAACTGCTCGGATAACCACGTCTTTACGTCTCATAACACTTCAACATTGTTGCCAATGAGAAGGATGTCATCTACGTAAAGTGCAAGAAACACCACTGATCCATTAACACAGATACGATACACACACATCTCATTAGGACAAGATACAAAACCATAGGATTTGACTACCTCGTGAAAACGTTGGTGCCATAATCGGGAAGCTTGCTTAAGTCCATAAATAGAATCTTAACCTTCCAAACTAGATGCTCTTCGCCCTCCTTCATGTAACCTTCTGGCTGTTTCATGTAGATGTCTCTTATTTTTTCAAGGTGACCGTTTAGGAATGCGGTTTTGACATCCATTTGCCAGATTTCTAGGTTCATGTGAGCTGCTACGGCAAGGAGAATCCGAATGGACACTATCATTGCTACAGGCGAGAAGGTGTCTTCATAATCGATACCTTCCTTCTGGGTAAAACCCTTCGCCAGTAGCCTGACCTTAAATGCCATGATCTCGCCATTCGTTCCTCTATTTCTCTTGTATACCCACTTAGAACCAATAGCTTTGCAGCCCTCATGTAGTTCATTCATCTCGTATACATCCATATCAGTTATGGACTTAAATTCCGAGTTCATGGCAATTTGCCATGAATCTGCATCTATATCTCCCACTGCCTTGTTGTAAGTCCAGGGATCCACGGTCTCTTGTTCATCTGCCGGGAGATGATCAGACGTCTCCCCAGTGAACATAAACTGATCAGGTGTAAATATCACCCTCCCACTACGTCGAAGAGTGTCAGGCGCTGTGTTAACAGATTGTTCAGTTGCTCCTGGGGCTCTATCTAGCACAACTGGCTCTATGAGTGGATCTCGATCACCTTGTAATTACTCAAGGACGATCTCGACTTGAGACTTGTGATTACTAATATAATCCTCCTTTAATAACCGAGCGTTGGTGCTGACAATGATCTTCTATTATTTAGGATCATGAAAATAACCACCCTTCATTTCCTTTGGATATCCTATAAATAACATAACCTCTGAACGTGGCTCCAACTTGTCAGCCTGCTTATTCAGCACATAAGTAGGACAACCCCAAATCTTTATGTGGTGTATACTGGGCTTGTGCCAGCTGCACAACTCGACCAGAGTCATGTTAACCGACTTGGATGGCACACGGTTCAGTAAATATGCTGCAGTTTGTAGGGCATATTCCCAAAAGGAAATCGGCAATGTTGCATAACTCATCATTGACTGAACCATCTCTAAGAGTGTTCGGTTTCTTCTCTGTGACACACCATTCTACTGAGGTGTGCTCGGTGTTGTCAGTTGGGGTGTAATCCCACATTCTGTCAAGTAGTCCTTGAACTCGTTGGACATGTATCCCCCCCCCCCCACGATCAGATCGCAGGGTTTTGATTTCTTTACCACTTCTCCACTTCTGCCTTGAATTCCTTAAAGGTTTCAAAGCAATCCGACTTGTGGCGAAGAAGGTAAACATATCCATACCTCGAGTAATCGTTAGTAAAAGTAACGAAGTACACATACCCTCTACGAGCTTGTGTAGACATAGGCCCACACAAGTTAGAATGTATCAAACTTAATGCTTATGTGGCTCTATAACCCTTTGCCTTGAAAGGCCTAGTCACCGTCTTTCCTTCCAAATAGGGTTCGCAAGTTGGAAATGGTTCAACTTGGAGAGACTCCAATGATCCATATTCCACCAACCTTTGAATCCTATTAAGATTGATGTGACCTAGTCTTAAGTGCTACATGTAAGTTTGGTTTACCTTAGAAGATTCTTTCCTCTTCTTAGGATTTGATGATGAGGAAGCAACATTAACAGAATTACGCGGTTTAGAAGTAATAATATAATAAGATATTATGATAGAAACTTCACTATCAAAACTCGATTTATAACCATCCATGGTGTAGAGTTTTGAAACAGAAATTATGTTTCACCTAAACTCATGCACATATAAAACATCTTTAAGTACTAAAATAGAAGTATCAAAAGATAGATATAAATCTCCAATGGCAATTGCAAGAACTCTCGATCCATTGCCCATGGAGACTACAACCTCGCCATCACTCAATTCCCTTTTCTGCAAGAAACCTTACAAGGTGTAACAAACATGATCAGTTGCCCCCGAATCAACTACCCATTCATAGGTAGAAGAAGAAACTAGAACAGTCTCATTTACAAGAGCGATTCGTGTCTCTTTCTGTTTAGCCTTGACATCTGGATAACAATTCTTCCAGTGTCATTTCTTACCACACTTGAAGAACCTTCCTTTCTCCTTTGGCATTCGCATGCCGCCGGTAAGGACCGTCTTCTTACTCCCACTGCTCTTCTTGAAATGACCACCATTTCTGCTCTTTTTTTGGTTTCCGCCTTTCGGAGGATTCCTTGAGCTACTAGGGATATGCAAAACTTGAGCACTCTTGCCCTTTCCTATAACCTCTTTGACCGCTACCAAAGACTTGAGTAACTTACTCATAGTAAACATGTTCTTAGACACAGCGGTCCTAAAACAGAAATTCTAATAGGACATTTGCAGAACATTTATTGGGAAGGTAAGATATCTCTTCCACTCTATGAAATTATTTAAAATTGTTAAACCCGTTAAGGTTTGGATATTGAGACTATTTAGGAATTCGAAAAATATTCGAATAGATATATCTGAAAAATGTAATTTAAAATAAAGGCATGTAAGAAAAATATATTTGCGCGTAATTCGTAATTCACCATTATTGTAACCTTTTGAAAAAATAATGATAGTTAAATACTCGAACAACTCTAGGAATTCCACTCGTAAGCCACACATGTGGACGTTTACTAGCGTAACCCTAAACCAAGCTATTTACCTAGTTCTTTAATTCCAATCTACACCTAGGTTCTTAAGTCGAATGGAATTAATAGTTCGATATTCTGGACCATGTCATTATTAAAACACAAGAGGGGAACTTCGAGGGAAGTGAATTGTACCTGCAGTGACATCTAAACATTGACCAATAATTTGACCAAATTCTAATCAAATTATTGAAATTGACATACTTACGAGAACCATCCCGCATTCAATTTTATCTAATTAGCCATCCTATTTAATTATTATCTTCTAGAGTACTTGTGTTTACTAGGCACGCAAGCCACGCAGGTGGACGTTTACGGCTTCGCTCCCACTACTGAATAATAATTAAATATTATTTTGGAAAACTCATCTCACAAAACTGGTAGCTCAAAGATGCAAGAAAGCCACACAGATGGACGTTTACTCATATAATCTTACTACTTTCGTGTAGAGTCCAATTAATGGAGGTCCAATTAAGTGTTTAATATCCAAATTAATGAAATCTAATTAAACGCTTAATTTAAAATTGCTTAGTCTTTTTATTCAAAAGGTTTGTTATGAATCATGCATCATCACATAATTCCTAAAGCATGCTTTAAAACGAATTAAATCCTATTTACATGCTTTTCTAAGCGCAATAATCACATAATCGCATGCTAAAACATAATAATAAATAAATGCGCAAATAGGAAATAAAACATCGTTACTGGGCTTTAAAACACAAATAAAATTAAATCTATCAATACAAAGCCCGATCAAAATACAACTCTTCAAAATCTTCAAATCTGAAAACTGCATCGAAAAACTACTTCAAATATGCATTAGTGCCATGTTAGCAGGGTGATTGCCACGTGTCATCCACGTCAGCAGCTATGTCTAGTCAGCGCGGGCTGACGTCAGCAATCAAGGACTGACGTCAGCCCCTTCTTCTTCACGCAGCAGAACGCCGCCGCGCCCTCCCCGCCGCCGCTGGAGGCCTGCTGCCGCCTTCATCTTCTCCGCCCAGCCACCAGGAGTCCGTCGACGAAAGCGTCGTTGCCTGAGATGCGCTGCAGCGTCGCCGGCCGGCGCTTGAGGCAGCAGCGTACGGCCGCGACTGCAAGTAGTAGACACGTGCCGCCACGCCTTCTCTGGCCATCCCCTGCCCTCCGTCGCCATCCCTACTGCCACCAGACGTCACCCAGACATCTAGGCCTGGACCCGCCGCCGCGACCTGGTGCTGCGAAATTTCGCAGCCCGTCGCTGGCGAGCTCCCCACCCAAATTCTCCATTTTCGAGCCGCGATTTCGATCAATTGAAAGAGGGAAAACGTAATTGAAACACACACGACCACCGTGTAACGGATTCCGGCCGAGATTAATACCTCAATTTCCCGAATTTCAAACAATTCACTGGAAATAATTTATTATGAGCAGCAAACTTCACACGTCGATTTCGGTCGCATCCGGGATCAGATTACCCCTTACGACCTATCAATGCGAAGCTCGTGACAAGACGACCAAACGACGCAAGCCGCTTGGCCGAAAGGGACCGGACGCACTGCTACTCGCCACCGCAAGTGGCGGCAGAACCCTAGAAAATTAAGGTTTCGGCTGCGTTAGGGTTTCTTCTTCGTCTCGATCTTCGTGCCTCTCGAACCAAAATAACAGTAAAAAATAGCAAATACAAGCATGCACATTGATCCTATCAACTACTCGTGGGTTTTCTCACGAGAAAAACGTTACAACGGGGTAAAAACAGTGGCTCGCGGGCTGCCCCAAACACGAAAATAGCCCGATAACGACGGAAATAAACCCTAATTATGCTCCTAAAAGCAACAATCAGATTCTAAAACCTGGCTCTGATACCAATTGAAGGAATAATAGGAGAGGAATAAATTGTACCTTCTTCCACGTATGTTGTAGTCGCTTTGATTGTTGCTCCTGTTTAGATCTTCTGATCTGTGTCCCGACCTTTTCCTTCCTTAGGAAAAAAATATATGACTTAATTGCTAAAAATTAAAATTAACTTCATACTTTAATTCGTCAAGTTTACAAGTACGTGTCAAAATTGCAAAATTGGAAAAGTTAGTATTTTATTTGATCATTAACCCTAAATCAAAATTAGAGTTATACTACTAAGGCCCCGTTTGGTTCACAGAAAGGAATGGAATCGGAATCAGGAATCAAACATGAAGGAATGAAATGAAAGGAATGATTCCTGAATCACCTGTTTGGTTTGCTGAAGGAATGAACTTGATTCCATTCCCTATTTGGTTTAACGTAAGGAATGAAATGAACTATTTTTTTAATTAAATATTTTTTATGTTAAACAACATAAGAATAGATTGAGCAAAAATTTAACAAAGCCGAGCAAAATTCCAGCAATCCATTGAGCAAAATAAGAATAGATACAGCAAAATTCCAGCAAAAAGCCGAGCAAAATTCCAGCAACATCAAACAACATACAACCAAGATAAATACAAACAATCTGCCAATTATCGTCTTCTGGGGCGTCCAATTGCAACATCAAAATCAAAATGGAAATTCGAAAATTTAACTATGCATATATGTGGGCAAGAAATCCGAGCAAAATTGAACCAGAAATCCAGCAAAATTTAGCAACAATTGAATAGATACATATGAATAGATACAACAAGAAATACAACAAAATTGAAACAGAGCAACAATTGAGCAAGCGGCGGCGAAAGAGCGGGCGAGCGAGCGGCGGCAAACGAGTGGGCGAGCGAGCGAGCGGCGGCGGCGAGGGACGGCGAACCAGCGGCGGCGGCGAGGGACGGCGAGCGGCGAGGACCGGCCAGGAGCGACGAGGGACGGCGAGCGGTGAGGGACGGCGAGCGGCGAGGGACGACTGAGAGAGATGGAGTGGGAAGAGAGAATTTTTTTTATCATGAGATGGAGGGAGAAGAGGGGAGGGGAATCATTTTCTCAACCCCTCGATTTGGAGGGGTTTGAGTAAAGTCCCAAAGATGAGGATGGAGAGGGGTATGGCATTTCAATCCTTTCGAGAATTTTACGAACCAAACACTTAAAATAGAATCATTCCTTTAATTTGATTCCTGATTCCATTCCTTAAATGCAACCAAACGGAGCCTAAATTATCTAAGGTTTCACCCCTACAACTTTATATATTATTATAAATGCATTTAGTGTCTTGAATATTGTATATCGACAAATATTGTATGCCTTATGATAACCGCAAATTTATCTTTGTGGCAGATGCGTAAAATCAAAGAAGATTTCGCAAATTTAACCGTTGAACCAACTAGAGACAAGGCACTCTTAGCTCCTTTTGTTGAAGATAACGGTATGTCAGTTGTTATCGAAAGAATAAAGGAGTTGTTCCCAGAAATATACTTTCCGAAAATGGAAGTGATCTCATTCGTTGGAATGTCGGGCATCGGCAAGACTAATTTTGTCAGGGAGGTTTTATAATATCTACAGACTTTGGATAAATTCAACCACTACACCTATGTGTGGATCACTCTAGGCCCTAAATATCGGCCTAAAGATATATTGGTGGATATTCTTATTCAAATATATCCAAACCTTGAAAAAATGGATATTCAAGGAGAGGCTGAAGTGGAGTTGAGCAGAACGTTATCGGACAAGAGGTTCCTCATTATGTTGGATGATGCATGGAACACAGAACCGTTGCATTACTTGGCAAAGTCATTCCCAGACATCAGAGGTAGAGCTTTTTGGACAACCAGGCTAGTAAATGTAGCAAATTCTGAACAAATCACCCGAGTTCGTGAAATGCGGTTGCTGAATAAAGAAGAAAGTTGGGAACTTCTTCGCCGAAAGGTGTTTGGTGATGGTGTATGCCCTTATGAGTTGGAGAAAGCCGGAAAGAAAATTGCTGAGAATTGTGATGGTCTTCCTCTAACAGTTGTAAATGTAGCCAACCTCCTGGCACAAAATGTTTCTCTACAGTTTTGGAAGGAAGTAGCAAACAGGAATTCAGATTGCATTGCTGCGTTGAAAGAATTATCCGAAGATCTACTTCCATGGTATGAGAGCTTGCCTCAATATCTAAAGCCGTGCTTTCTCTACATGGGGATTTTCCCTCAAGAGTAAGAGGTTTCTGCTGCCAAGGTTATTGATCTTTGGATTGCCGAGGGTTTTCTGGAACCAAGTATTGATCAAAGTGTGGAAGATCTTGCTGCACATTGTTTGCAAGAGCTTGTCAACAGAAGTTTTATTATGGTATGCCAGAAGGGCACCGGTAATCATGGAGTTGAGACTTGCCGCCTCAATTCTGTTTTGTGGCATCTCTCCAACAGTGAAGCTTTCAAGAGCAAGTTTTTCTATGGCTTGAGTACTCGTGATTCAAAGAAAAGTCATGAAGGGAAGCAACGAAGAATCAGCATTCGGAATTGCATTTTGCTCACGATTAAAGAAATTAATCACGACTTGATGATGGACTCTGTTTCAACTGCACATTCTCTTCTTTGCACCAGAAAGTATCATCGATATCAACTGCCAGTGTGTTTCGAGTTGAGGTTGTTGAGGGTGCTCGATACTGAAGCAATCTGTTTCTATGAGTTCCCAGTTGAAGTAGTGATGCTGATTCATCTAAGGCACCTTGCCATCAGTTGTGATGGACAAGTTCCTACTTCCATATCCAAACTGTGGAATCTTCGGTTCTTCCTTGTTAGTCCACATTTGAGGATCCGAGATCCTTGTAGATATTTGCCTTTGGAGATATGGGATATGAAGGAATTGGAGCATCTTCAGGTTGTGGGAAGCAACCTGCCTAATCCTAGTTGTGGCGCTGTCTTGCCAAACCTGGTTACTCTCTTACATGTGGGCTTACAAAGTTGTACTGAAGAAGTTCTTAAAAGGTTAGGAATTGAAATTGAATTTGCACCTGATTTTGATGGTCCCTCCATTACTTAAACCACATTTCTGATACTCTTAGCAAATTTGACTCACTTGAATCCCGAGGTTGTAACTCTCCCACCACCTCCTGTTTCGATGTTCCCGTCGAAGCTTGGAATGTTGAGTTTGAGTGGACTAGGGTATCCGTGGGAATACATGAATATAATTGGGAGACTGATAAATTTGAAATCACTTGAATTACGATGCTACGCCTTTCAAGGACACGAGTGGGAAACAGGGAACAATGCCTTCAAGAAACTCGAACATCTTGTGATTGAAGACACAGATTTGGTGAGGTGGAAAAGTACTCTTTACAGCTTTTCAGAACTGAGGCATTTGAGCATTAAACACTGCTACAACTTGGAGGAACTCCCTTATAATTTAGTTTATAGCGAAACAATTGAAGTTGTTGACTGCAATCCATTCACTGAGAATTGGGCAAACCAAATGGTACCGCCCAGTTCCTAGAACTGACGACAGAGTCTTGACAACTCATGTGGAGTCTTCTTGGAATGTTGGCCGACGTTGATGTCACCGTTCTTTGTTGCTCATACTACATGCTTAGTTTCTATTTTTCTTTTTTCACTATTTGTCTTTGCAGACTTTTTAAGCTGCTCGAGTTATCCTCATAATAAAGAATATGAATAATTTCTCATTTGTTTCCCATTTGTTTTGAACTACTTAAAATGGTAGGATTGTTACTTTGTCCCTCAAATTAACTCCCTTAAAATGGTACATACAAGTCGCTCCGCAATTAATAATAGCAAATTATCTCGTACATCAACCAATTTTAACTACTTCATACAAAACGCAAAGTTCTACAATGCCGTGTTGTGTTTTCCATATACTGAAAACTTAATGATCATTTAATGTCATGAACATAATTAAATATGCAACTTTCTGACCTATGTATATTTTTTTTTCTGGGATTTACCCAATAATGGGAGCGTGGATATGGAGTTTGCTTTAAATTATAGTAGTAATTAACTATATAACTTGATGTTAGTTACAGTTCGGTTTCTATTGAAACTTGATGATCATCGTTTTCATGTGTAGGATATTATATAAGTTGGCTTTCTGCAACATCATGAGTTTGAAGAATCAAAACTTGAAGGTGGACGTTTAGTGTCTCAACAACTTTGTTTCGCAGAGAACTCTCATTTCATCATTTTCATTTAATAATTTGGATCAGTTTCTCTTGTGTTTTTCTTTTCTTCGCAGAAATTACACTGTGTATATGATTGTGTGGAACTTTGAGACTTGGTGTTACGGTTGTAATGCGGCGGAGATAGTTGTTTAATAATTTATCTGTACTTGTTTAAGTCTTTTGGACATTTTTTTTTTTTTTGTACTTTTATTTATGCTTTTGTGGGTTTTTCATTTGCTTTTTAATGCCTTTAAGGGTTTTAGGGCAGGTTATATATTTGTGTCCTACAGTTTCTAATTGTGAGTTTTTTCCTTTTTTTGATATTACATAACAATAAAACATTAACATGGGAATAGATCTCATCCCCATTATTCTGTCCCACAATTATAAAACCGTGAGGTACCTACCACACAATCTTATAACTAATTTTGTTGTCGGATAGCATTGGGATAGAGATTTAGGAAGGGATCTACTCCCCCATTAACTTAGTATTCGTTTAAGTTAGTGAAGGTTGTTTTTCGGTGCTTTGTGGAATCCACGAAATTTCGATGGTTTGTTTGACTAGTTTGTGATTGGGATTACTATATATATGGAAACTTGTTAAACTAGCACTTTCTTCTATCACTAAATTTTCAAAGTACTATATTATGAAGAAGAAAGATATCTATTTAAGAGTTTTAAGTGTTTACTTAAAGGGCATTTGGTATGAGAGATTTGGAATCCAATATCGGTATGAATCTGATGTTAGATGTTTGGTAAAAGTTCAGAGAATTAAAATTCGGAATGACTTCTAAAAAGTTGGAGAAACCCCAAATATCATGTGGTTTTCATTCCAATATTCAAATTTAATTACTATATTTTTGCTAAAAGAAACCCACTTCCCCTCTAAAACCCATAACCACCCGCCCAACTTCATCGGGGGCATTTTGGTATGAGGAATTCAAAATCAGGTATTGGTATGAATCCGATATTAGATATTTGGTAAAAGAGTATGATAATTAAAATTTGGAGTGATTTCTAAAAAGTTGGAGATTATGAATCCCCAAATATCAGGTGGTTTTCATTCCAATATCCAAATTTAATTATTATATTTTTGCTAAAAGAAACCCACTACCCCTCTAAAACACTATAACCGCCCACCCCACTTCATTGGGGGCATTTGGTATGAGGAATTCAGAATCAGATATTGGTATGAATCAGATATTAAATGTTTGGTAAAAGAGTATGAGAATTAAAATTTGGAGTGATTTCTAAAAGTTGAACATTATGAAACCCCAAATATCAGGTGGTTTAGGTTTTCATTCAAATATCCAAATTTAATTATTATAGTTTAGCTAAAAGAAACCCTATACCCCTTTAAAACGTATAACCGCCTGTCCCACTTCATCTTCTTTCTTCACACGGGTTTTTGAATACTTATGCTCATGTGTGGACTTAAGTTCACAAAAAGTCACTTTATTTTTCCCTATTGAATGGTATAGACTTATATACCGCCCTAATCAATGTTAAAATGATCAATGTGGAACATTGATAACTTCATTAAATTGGTAAACTCCAACATCCAATTTAGGTAAGTTTCAATAATAATTATTTTGCACGACAAACTTCAAGTCTCTATTTCATGATGCATACTGTATTTATAGAGTACAAAGTTCAACGTACCTATTTAAGAATTACATCTAAATACATAATGAGAACCGGTTACATAATTAGAATCAATTAGAGCAATAAAGACTCCATGTGCGTACGCCGAGTTCGTACAACTATTTTTCGACTTGACTGTATGGATGACGGTAGCTCAAACTGCCAATACACCAGATCCTCGAGCATATTCTCACTCAAATACTAATCACACTAACGGCGTGATTGGGGGGGGTGAGGGGAGGGCAATAATGGGAAAGGTGAAATAGTTGAGGACTTTTTTAATAATCTTGACTATATTGTAATTGTTATTATAGATAGAAGTGACTATTTTTGTATTTTGCTTATCGAAAACGACTATTTTAAAAATGGGGTGGTATGTTGTGCACCTAGTTGCACTTGCAACCGGGTTAAAAGATGATCCGATTTTGACCCAATTAAATTTGTTTGACCCGAGTTGACTTGCATTAAAAAAAATATTAACAAACCCATACCCTCTCTCTCATTAACCGCTCTCCACCTTCGCTCTTCGCCTCTCTCTCTAAAAACTCTCGCATCTCTTGCCTCTCTCCTACATATCTGAGAAATTCATTAAGTTGGATTTTTCTGCTATTCAACCGTTGCTTTAGAATAAGGTGAACATCACCTTTGACCCTGCTTGGTCAAACTCTAGTTTGCTCTTTGATTTTATTTTTGCCCTTGAGCTAGTGGATTACATTATCTGGACACGCATGTAGAATTTGAGATAGTTGATGTATTTGATCTGAGTTGCAATGTTTGACTTGTTGATTTTGTGTGTATACTTACCAGTAAAGAATTGTGGAATTGTTTGAGAAGAATACTTATTATTATTATGTTGTCAACATCTTTTATGCAACTCTGTGGTTTCGTATGATTATTGGGTTAAAGTGACACGTTTCTCAATTATAATTGACACTTTACTTCAATGTGATTGACACTTTGAGATAAATAACACTTTTGTTCATTGCAATTGACACATTTATTCATTACAAATGAAACTCTATAAAAATGTGACACTCTCCTCCGAGACAAATGACACTTTTGATTAATGGAAATGACACTTTTGTATGAAGCAAAATGATACTCTACAAAAAATATTTTTTATTCGAAAACAAATGACACTTTTGTATAAAAATAAATGATACTTTATAAATGACACTTTTGTTTTAAGCAAATGATACTTCCGTAAGTGATAATAAAAAGTGTTCAAAATGAAAATAACACTTTTTCTTTGAAATAAATGAAACTTAATAAATGGCACTTTTATTAACAATGACTTGTCCGTCCTTACAATAATTGGATTTAAAAAAAACGGAAACAAAATAAAAAAATAAAAAAATAATAATGAAATAATAATGTCAATATGATGTCAGCGGGCGCAGAACCAGATAGGGGCAGGTAATTGGTTGTTATTGGGCCAAAAAGATCCAGGTGCACCTAAATTTTTGTATGACATGAAAGACTCAAGCATGAAAGTGATGATCAGCAAAGAAGTACTATCATGGCCTGCAACCATGATAAGCATGACATTTTGTATAATCTCATTGTTAGACACAACTTGTTGGTTGATGCTGAGCAAGCAGGTAAGGAGATCTTGGTGAGATGGAGCTCCAATTGCGAGCTGGACCCTCTTCTCTGATACAAGGTCTTTCAACATTTTCTGAATCCTCGCACTAGCCTTGAGGCTGCGGTTGAAGCGGATGAAGGGCAGATCAACAGGAATAGACCACATCCCGTCAATCGTCTCTTGGAAATACACCACCAGTGTGTCTCTTCTCTCTCCGCTCTCCACACCAAACAGAAGGGAGCAGATTGTGTTGAATGTCAGCGTCTTCATCAACGGCATAACCTGAAAAGTTAATACGCAGTATGAAAAACAAATTCAAAGGTATTTTGAAAATACACCTTTGTATGTTGAATGCCAGCGTCTTCGGGGCCAAAAATTACCTCAATTTAATTATTTTTCTATTATAATTGTATTTTGTATTATCAGTGATAGTCTAATAACTTTGTGCTTCCAGATGCGTAAAGACTTCGCCAATATTTTAACCTTTGAAAGTGAAAAGGCAATCTTACATCCTTTTGTCGAAGATAACGGTTTTTCATCTGACCTAAAGCTTATCACGAACAAACTCTTCCCAGAAAGATATTTTCAGTGGAAGTTATCTCTTTTGTTGGAATGGCGTCAAGAAGATTTTTAATACTTACAAAGTTTGTGTTATCTCGACAGTTATGTCATGGTTTACTCTAGGCCCAAAAAATCGGCCAGAAAATATATTGTTTGATATTCTAGCTCAGATCGACATTGAAGGAGATGATGAAATAGATATGGGTAGAAAGTTATCGCAAAAGAGGTTCCTCATTGTGTTGGACGATGCATGGAATATAGTGTTATTAAAAATTAGGTGTGAAGAAATGTAGCGACAATAAACCAAATGTTAGTATAAATACTACAACAATATAACAAACAATATATGAGAATAGATTAACGAAAATAACGAAATGCAAACCGAGGCGAGAGTTAGACTCTCTCTCCGCAAGACGATAATGCTCAACTACTCGGTGCAAGCGGTCTATAGCACTCGTCTCCAAGATACAACGGTTTTTCAATTACGAGTAGTTGCACTACTTCTCGTAATTCCGGCGAACTACTTGATATTTGGGACTAAGGAAATGAAAGTATGTGATGAAAGGAAACACAAATAAATTGAAAAATTGATTCTTAATAATCGGATGGAATGGTCTATTTATAGATTTGAAGCACCCATTCATAAAAGACACAACTCTTCACAAAGGTCGCAACTTTTCGTAATGGACACAATGGACACAATTCTTCACAATAAGATGAATTGTGAATGGTTGCATTTGTTCAACTTCCAAGTACCTCTTGGCATGAACCAATATATCTCTTCATGAATCAACACATTCGTTCATCATTTAATTTATGAAATAATATGTCCATTCCACGAAGTAACATGTCCATTCATCTAGGAACCAACGCATCCTTTCAATTAATTAATTTAATAATCTAATTTCCATAATAAAAATCTAACAATCCCCCACATGGAAGTTAGATTATTAAATGCATATGCAAATGCAAAATGTTATGCAAACCAAAGTCCCAATGACCTATTATTGCATCAGGATAGGTAGTTTTTTGCTTTGAACCTTCCTTAGTATAATGTTATCGGATTTACTCGCTGCTCGGTGAACGCGATGTCTTGAACCGGTCGGCTTTTTGTGTAAACCAAGACAATAACATATACACAATAATAGATACATGATCTTTCGTTCTCACGTTGTGTCCATTTTGGCCTTGGACCATATCTTGGATTCATAAGTGTTTTTCTATTTGAAGCGGCCACACTTCTCACTTATATAGGTGATCTCCTATAAAGAGTATCCCGTCATACTCCACCAATAAGGCTATAGGAATCATTAAAAGCTTATAGCTTACCCTTTTACCACAAGCTACGGGTTTGCACTTGGGGCGACTTCGAGAATGGATTTTTAGTTGTGTTTCCAAGTGCACAACTTGAACATTCTTAACTTAGTTGTCTCTTTGAACCATGTTCATGGGATCTCCAATTATCATGGTAGAGTTACCATTAAGAGCGTTCTTTTAGTGTGGATTTTAATCCCATTCCCCTAACTGCATTGTACAATTGATCACGGTTAATACCTTTAGTAAACGGATCCGCAATATTGTCTTTTGACTTCACATAGTCAATACCTATTATTCCACTAGTGATCAATTGTCTAACGGTATTATGTCTTCGACGAATATGTCGAGACTTACCATCATACATACTACTTTGTGTTCTCCCTATTGCATACATACTATCACAATGTATCAAGACGGGAGACACGGATTTTTCCCAACAAGGAATATCCTCTAAGAAGTTCCGTAGTCATTCGGCTTCTTCGTATGTAATCGTTATGATGTCATGCATCATACGCTATGCGTTTTTGCTCATCTTTTTCATCTTCCCCCATAATTGGAGGTGTCTCTTTCAAGAATCGAGACAAATTCAAAGTAGTTAAATAAAATAACATTTTAGATAGTCAATCCTAGCGCGTTCTTTTAGTTACTCTTGCGATCCCGGAACACATCCTCGTTGGATCCACTTTTATTGCGATCCCGGAACGTATCCTCGTCGGATCCAATTTCATCTAGGGTCTCGAGCCGTTACTCAGAGTACCCTTTTAAACTTTGGATATTGGGTCTTTCCTCATATAATCCCTTATAATACGAACTTTGCAACGCCGCAAACTGTTCGTAAATCGGACCTCGAACCCCGAAGTTATCCGCTGCCGAAGATGGCACTCCGAACTGCCTCGGTGCCACAGGCAGTGAACCGGCTATGTTCAAACAACTCCCGATCACTCAAAACCAACTAACACCTATCGAAACTCATACCTCTGGAAAGCCACTTGTATAGGCTTTCCAACGCATCTCGCAGTTCGATAAATGGACTCTCGATTTAGGAGTTACACCCCGTTAAACTGCCCAAAATCATCACTAAACCCAGATTTTTCTTGCGAAAGAAAAACTGTTCATCTTGCGAACTTGCGTCGCAATTTCCGACTGGAGTAATGAAAAACAATGCCCAAAGTCTATACCATTGCAAACCTTGTACTTTTAGCTTTTCAACACACCTATCGGTTCGTGAAACGGAGATCGGACCAAGGAATTATTCGCCGTCGAAGAAGGCTCGCTGCACTACCTACTGATTTTCAAGCTGCGGAGCAGCATGTTCCGAGCATTTCCAACACACTATTTGTTTGTCCTAAAACCCCTTGAAACCCATACCGTTGTAAATCCACGACTACAGGCTTTCCAACGCAACTTGTCTCTCGTTATTTGGAGTTCGGACCAGAATGTTATACCCCTCACAAAAAGCCTACTCAAAACACCAAACTGGCGAGAAGCGCGAGCAGCGAAGTTTCGACCCGATTTTCATGACCCAATCGAACTCATAATTCTATAAAACTGACATCCACACAAACCTTGATAAACAAGGATTCCAGAGCATATCTTCGATCGTAAAATAGAGTCCCGACCGCTGAGATACGTCTGCTCGAATGTCGCCCAGAAGCTGTTTGATTAAATGCCACACCCAGAAAATTCTAAGTATTGAAATGAGGCTTAGCTCCACCCATTTTGAGAGATATTTTGTGAACAGACCTCAAATCTGGAAACCCCAAGTCCTATACCGTATCGAACCTTGTCATTCAAAGGATCTCCAGAACTTTTCCGTTCGCCATTGGGAGATCGTATCAAGAAGTTACGGATCTACGAAAAGGCACTACCGAAACGCCATCCTCCCCCGGGATGTGCCGAACCCCCAACTTTAGAATAGCCTAGGAGCTTCGTCCCTTCTCGAAACTCACCGATTCTTATACCGATAGAAAGCTGAGTTCGTTGGCTTTCCAAAACTATGCTCGACGCATAAAATGGAGTTCAGGACGAAGAAGATACAAGCCCACGAAGTACAGCTGGCAGAACTGCCACAAACTCGCCGACTCAAGTTTGGAGGCCATTTTAATTATCGTAACGACGCCCGATCAGAAAGCTTACTTCTACGAACTTGAAGCCCTCCTCGGGGCAGAACCTAAACGTGAATTTTCGTCAAAGAGCGACGGTCGGATCCTTTCAAAGCATGAACAGGGATCCTTTCCGCGTGAATTTGGTTGTTCGTTCTTTGTTGTAAAGTTCGGCAAAGACGTTACTACTACTTGTCATCATTTCTTCAACACGAATTATCGTCTTGCGATTGTTATTAAAAATTAGGTGTGAAGAAATGTAGCGACAATAAACCAAATGTTAGTATAAATACTACAACAATATAACAAACAATATATGAGAATAGATTAACGAAAATAACGAAATGCAAACCGAGGCGAGAGTTAGACTCTCTCTCCGCAAGACGATAATGCTCCACTACTCGGTGCAAGCGGTCTATAGCACTCGTCTCCAAGATACAACGGTTTTTCAATTACGAGTAGTTGCACTACTTCTCGTAATTCCGACGAACTACTTGATATTTGGGACTAAGGAAATGAAAGTATGTGATGAAAGTAAACACAAATAAATTGAAAAATTGATTCTTAATAATCGGATGGAATGGTCTATTTATAGATTTGAAGCACCCATTCATAAAAGACACAACTCTTCACAAAGGTCGCAACTTTTCGTAATGGACACAATGGACACAATTCTTCACAATAAGATGAATTGTGAATGGTTGCATTTGTTCAACTTCCAAGTACCTCTTGGCATGAACCAATATATCTCTTCATGAATCAACACATTCGTTCATCATTTAATTTATGAAATAATATGTCCATTCCACGAAGTAACATGTCCATTCATCTAGGAACCAACGCATCATTTCAATTAATTAATTTAATAATCTAATTTTCATAATAAAAATCTAACATATAGAACCGTTGCATTACTCGGGAAAGTCATTCCCAAACATCAACCAGATTAGTAAACGTAGCAAATTCTGAACAAGTCGACATAGTTCGCGAATAATGCAGTTGTTGAATAAAGAAGTAAGTTGGGATCTTCTTCACCGGAAGGTGTTTGGTGTAGATGTATGCCCCCATGGGTTACAGAAAGTTGGTATGAAAGTTGCGGAGAATTGTGAGTCTTACTCTTATGGAGAAATTATGAGTTTGAGCGAACTTGGATATCTGTGGGAATACATGAACATAGTTGGGGGGTCTGACAAATCTAAAAGTCTTCAACTTGCGATGCTACACCTTATTTTCAGCAATTTCATTTGATAAATTGTTCACTAATAATGCAGATCCATGGTGCAAGTTAGGCTTTAAATAATTTTTCTTTATATGAGAATTTAAATACTTCCTCTGTTCCAATTGAACTTGTCCTGGTTCTTTTTCATCGCGATTATTTAGGTAAGTAAGTGTAGATTGATAAATGTGTAAGTTCCATACAATTCAATTAATTAATATTTCTGAATTGATTTGAGTTGTTAAAGGTGTGCGACCTACTTCCTTATTTAGAAATAAGACAAATTCGATGAGACAACCTCAAAAGAAATACTCCCTCCGTCCCGTTTAAAGTGACGCGTTTCTTTTTTGCACAAGAATTAAGAAAGTGGATGATAAAGTGTGAGAAATGAGTAAATGATAAAGTAAGAGAGAGAAGATGAGTGAGATTGTGAGTGAGAGAGATAAATTAAAAAAGTAAGAGATATATAGGAGTAACATTTTTTAAAGTTATTTCCTTTTAAGAAAACGTGTCACTTTAAATGAGACGTCTCAAAAAGGAAAACACATCACTTTAAATGAGACGGAGAAAGTAAAAGACAAGTTCACTTTAAATGAGACGGAGGGAATATTAAAGTATGTGCTAGCTAGTTGAAAGTAGGAATGGCTACCATTAAGAATTAAAAAGTGTAGATGAGAAGTGAGAATTCCCAAAAGTAAACCAAATGCTAAGACTCCTTAAGTTAGTACTTCTTCAGAAATTAGTTGTATGACAATAACTCAATAAATATAATAACTTTATCTATCTTTTCTAGGTTTTAATTAATGTGTATTTAATTTATATGTTATAAAATTGAATTATTTCTATATATCATGTTTAAACATGCCCATTTTACGGACAGTTTGAAATAATGGTTCTTGAAGCCGCTGGCCCCGATTCAGTTTCACGGTTTTCCTTTTTTTTATAATTATTTACTTAATTCATTTGAATTCAGCATAAAATTAAAAATACATGTTTGGATTCAAGACAAGTAAAAAATTAATTATAAATAAAATTATATAATCTAACATGAAAAGGTATTATTAAATGTGTCTAATTGCTCCTGTAATTGATTCTTTGTTACTTATGCTTTTGTTGTCGATTATGCATTGTGTATCAATTATTAAACATTTGATATTCTCTAGCCTTTCCAATAATAAAATTTGAAATATTCCATTCCTACATATATATATATAGGAAGTGGATCATGTCCACATTTAACTTAGGAACTAGAAACTATGCATAATCCTTATTTTTTGCAAAAAAATCTATAAAGATTATACATAAAATAAATAAGGATTATACATAGTTTAGTTTCTACGTGTGGGTTCATGTCATATTCCGGAGAAGTTAATATTCATTTCTATTATAAACTATTGTAAAACTTTTTTGTTTTTACATTACTTTAAAATATCAAAATTGTTAAGATTTTTACATTTGAATGAAAAGTATATGTTAAATGTAATTGAAAATTATAAGAACTACTCCTCGAGAATGTTTGTTTAATTTAAAATTTATTTATCCAATTCATTGAAGAGGTGATCGTTCATAGACTTAATTTACAATTTCAAAGAGTATAAATCGAATCGAATCGCAAATCGATAATTTACAATTCCGAACGGTCCTAATTAATGCCGATTGAGGTTCCAATTTGAAACTGAATTTAAGTCGATTTCGATTTGAAAACGGCCATATCTATTCGTGGTACGACGGAATTCGAAATCTTCAGCAGATTGGTGAGTGTTTTCACCAAATTGTTAATATGTCATTTTCCTAATCTGAGAATAAAAAATACATTTCCATTTATCCACGTTTAGAAAATGAAAATATAGTTCCTTGAATCTGGCGCGAAAATCACTCTCTCTCACCCAACAAAATTAGAGTTAAACAGAAATAAATAAAATGGAAAAAATCTCGTTAGCTTTTCTTTTTTCTGTAATCCTTTGTTAATAATCTTATGTAAACTGCTTCTTTTGGCCGCCCCCTTGTAATCGAAAATTTTGGTTTTTTTTATTCAATCAATCTTGTTTTCCTTCCGTTTCCAGTGGAGCGCAATTCTTTTTCAGAAACTTAGATTGATTAATTATTTTTATCACGGCGGTTTTAGTTTTCGTTTTTATGCTTGGATCAATTCTTAGGTGCCGTGGGAGTTGCAATTAGTTCGTTTTCAACCTAGGTATGAGAATATCATGACCAAATTGTTTATCAATTTGAGTCTTGCAATGCAGAAATAGCCAACTGCCTCGTCTATATGTATTCTCCTTGTAATTATTTGTTTTCTCAATGCATTCTGCTGTGTATTTTGTTCTTGTTAAGAAATTTGTGATTTTTCTTTCTGTTCATATTCTGGAAAGTGAACAATCTCTTAATACAAAGAAGGGATCATATTATAACTTGCACCAAACTTGTCTGATCAAACTTTTCTCTGTGAGCAGGGATTTCATGATTTCATTAAACAGTTCTTATTTCTATGGTGGAAATCCGACCTCAATTTGTCATGTATTTGGTCGAGTACAATGTTTGATTCCAATTACAAGACACAATATATAGGTGGCCAAAAGGAGACATTTGTGAGGTATCAATCTAGTTGATTCTTGCTACAAACTTTCTACTCATGTAATTGCATTCTTACTTGCACGTCTTATTATAAGCGAGCGATCAGTTGTAAAACGACTGATGTTGCTCATGTTTTCTTTGGGAAGAAGAATCTACATAGAGAGGAAATTAAGTTGTGGTTGAAGTTTAAAAAGGTTGTTAAATTGTTCTATACATTCATTTAATAGTATATCCCAAGTAGGACAACTTTTTAGCTAAAGCCTTGTTTACTAACTATCCAGATGAGCAAATGGTTTCCAAGATCTTGTATGGATCCTCATTCTATTGTCAAGTTTTCTGTCAAATGATTATAGTTGGTTTTTTGAAGCTTTAAACTTATAAGCTTATTCAAATGAGCTAGATATTTCAATTTATCATATGAGTCTTAACTTATATTTCTCCGACTAAAATGGTTTCTTTAGTTATAGAAAAAGCTACGACTCTAGTTTGTGTCCCTTCAAAATGTGCACCTGCTGCAAGTAGATTGTAGTATTCAATCAGAGAGTCCTCCATTTATCCACCTCCGCAATATTTATCATGATGTCGTGTGTAGAGACACTAGTCCTTCTCTGTTAGTGTTCATACTTCTCTAGGTATAGTGTGGGTTAACATATATATCTGGCAATGGTTTTTGACATAGGTTGGAGTCTTATAGATCTGACATGGCTCAAAAGAACAGATGTGGGTTTAGTTTAGAGGGTTTGGGGACTCAAGGCCCTTCCACTACAAAGACATCAAAGTCATTTAAAATAGGACCTGAAGGCCTCCTCACAATTGGACGGTCATTAAGATCCGGAGTCACAAGAGCAGTATTCCCAGAAGATCTCAAGGTTTCAGAAAGACGGATATTTGATCCTCAAGACAAGAGCCTTCTGTTCTGGAATAAGCTTTTAATGATCTCCTGCATCTTCGCAGTATCAGTAGATCCTTTGTTTTTGTATCTTCCAGTTTACCAGGCGGATAAAATGTGCCTCCACATAGATGCAAGTTTGGCGTATACAACTACCACTCTCAGGACACTGTTTGATGTCTTCTACTTTGCACGCATTATACTCCAATTCCGGACAGCTTATATTGCACCTTCATCTCGGGTTTTTGGACGAGGTGAACTTGTCATTGATCCCAAAGAGATAGCTAATCGATATATATGTCGTTATTTCTTTGTGGATCTCTTTTCCGTGATACCTATACCACAGGTATGCATAATGCTCAACCTAAGAAACCTTATTGTAGAACTAATATATGTGCTTTTAAATGCATAAAACATCCTTGAAGGAGAATCACCTAAGAAATCTTGTTTGAGGTCATAACAATGTTTTATAAATCGTGTTCTACTTGTGTTTGATTTAGACCTTTCAAAATGTGCCTCCTTTCCTTTAACTATTGTGTATATATACCTGTTGAATTGCTTTTTTACTGAGTGACTCCGGTTTAAGTGTATAACTTACATATTTCACAAATTGTGGTTCTCTTTATTGCACTTTGTGTTTGATGTGTTGAAGATTGACTTTGTGTTGAACAGGTTGTAGTATGGAGGTTTTTGCACGCAGCAGAAGATTCAGATGTATTAGCTACAAAACAGGCGCTAGTGATAATCGTATTTGTTCAGTACATACCACGGTTTTTTCGGTTTGTTCCTCTTAGTTCAGAGTTGAAGAAGAGTCAGGGCGTGTTTGCAGAAACAGCATGGGCTGGTGCAGCATATTACTTGCTGTGGTTCCTGCTTGCTAGCCATGTAAGAAAAAATACAACATTTCTGATTTTATATTCCAGATTCTTGCATATATGGTAGTATCATTCAATCATATGAAGCATGTTTTGTTGCTTATCAATAGCTAATTGTGTTCATATGAGAAACCTTATGTCCTTTTACTGTTTAAATGTTGATCTATGTAGATTGTTGGGGCGTTGTGGTATCTATTCGCGATTGAACGCAAAGACACGTGTTGGGTTTTAGCATGCAGCCAACCGGGTACAGGTTGCAATAAACAAAATCTATACTGCGCCCATGAGGTCTCAAACCTTGATGCCTGGAAAAACATCAGCACGACGTTTATTACGCCAAAATGTTCGATAACTGATGACGATAAGTCCGAATTTAAGTATGGGATATACGCACAAGCTATGACATCTGGTGTTCTTGATTCTGAAGAATTTGTCTCAAAGTACTTCTACTGCTTGTGGTGGGGCTTGCAGAATTTAAGGTACATAATTCTCCTTTGTCAAGAAATATGAGCAATTGTTGTGACTAATTAATGTTGTATCAACTCTTCGCTCTCTCTCTCTGCAGCACACTTGGTCAGGGGCTCACAACCAGTACATATCCTCCGGAGATTCTGTTTTCTATTGCAGTAGCCATTTTGGGGCTCCTCTTATTTGCTCTGCTCATTGGTAATATGCAGGTATATAATGTATACATATGTGCATACAAGCTTCGGATACTTCTTCAACACGTTCTCACTGTGATCTGGTGCAGACATATCTTCAATCTCTCACAGTTCGGCTGGAAGAGATGAGGGTCAAGAAGCGCGACTCGGAGCAATGGATGCATCACAGAGTTCTCCCACCGGAGTTGAGGGAAAGAGTACGGCGTTACGATCAATACAAATGGATGGAGACTAGAGGAGTTGATGAAGAAAGTTTGGTCCAAAACTTACCAAAAGACCTCAGAAGGGATATCAAAAGGCATCTCTGTCTCAACTTAGTTAGAAGAGTAAGTATACTTATAATAATAAAATTTTACATTCCATCTTATTTGACATAACCATCAATGGATTGATTTCAGGTTCCTCTTTTTGCAAATATGGATGATAGACTTCTCGACGCCATCTGTGAGAGGCTGAAACCGAGCCTATACACGGAGTACACTTACGTTCTCCGTGAGGGAGACCCGGTAGACGAAATGCTCTTCATCATCCGTGGCCGCCTAGACAGCGTGACAACAGATGGCGGGAGGTCGGGTTTCTTCAACCGGGGAACCCTCAAGGAAGGAGATTTCTGTGGGGAGGAGCTCCTCACATGGGCTCTGGACCCTAAAGCAGCATCAAACTTCCCACCCTCCACGCGTACCGTCAAAGCTTTGACAGAGGTGGAGGCGTTTGCTCTAACAGCGGACGAGCTGAAGTTCATCACAAGTCAGTTTAGGCGTATCCATAGCCGGCAGGTTCAACAGACCTTTCGGTTCTACTCACAGCAGTGGAGGACTTGGGCAGCCACCTTCATTCAAGCAGCGTGGCGTCGCTACTCGAGAAGGAAGCTTGCCGAGCTTCATCGGAGCGAGTTTGGTGAGAGTGGATCGGATTACAGCAGTCAGGATTCTGATTCTGATTCTGATTCTGATTCTGAAGGTGATGGCGATGAGGATGATCTGCAAGCTGGGTTGATTAGTAGCTCTTCGTCTCGAAGAGATACCGGAAGTTCTAGTCGGTTTAAGGCCGGGTTCCTCGCCTCCCGGTTTGCATCAAATGCGATGCGTGGAGTGAAGAAGTTTAGGAGTAAGTCAGGTGGGAGGAAGATCAAATTGGCCAAGCCATCTGAACCAGACTTTTCTGGTAACTAGTAAGATAGCTTGATCATATTAGATCATATTATAATTTTGTACTACTTTGGTATACCATAAATAAGTTGTAAACAAACAAAACAAATAGGGCTGTATTATTTCATATTCAAGTAGCAAGCTTGGAGCTTTACTTGTAAATTATGATTACTCATTGCAAGAAATGTGTTGCAAAACATTTACATTTTTACATTGCCTCAAAATTGTTTTATAGTACTGGAAAATGAGCAAATGACAAAATATGATCATTATTATTTTAGAAAAATAAAAAGCCAAAATATAGAAAACATATTTATATAGTGGTGGTATTGTCATATCCAATTATATGATAAAGTGATGAGATTGTATGATAAAATGATGAGAGTGTTGTGTTGTATCGGAGTGAAGGAGTGATAAAATTATATTTCGTTTATTTTTAATACGAAGAAGATAGATAATTATACCAATTTTTGAAGATTTTTGAGAAATTTGTACTTTGATTCTTTTGAGATGTAAACTTAAATTTTTTTTAATGTTTTTGAAAAAAAATACAATTACATGTTGCTGGGATGAGATTCGATATGATAAGATTTGAAGATCTCAAAAGCCCTAGCTGAATAATGAGCCTTTGATAATGTAATAGCTTAGTTGAGTTCAGCATGCTAGGAACTCAGTAGGCTAGAGTTCAGTAGCTGGTGCATTCAGGAGAAAATCCACCACTCAGTCGAAGGAACTCAGATCGAAGAAGTCAGTTGGATAAGCTATAACCAACTGAATCTGCAAAGGAATTCGAGCCACGAATCTCAGAAGCATAAGTACGAGACAATTCAGTTGAAGGTCCGAAGATTTAGAGGAAGTCAACTCACCATACACTTGGAGTTTGAACAAGCCTCACCTACTCTCATAGTCTCGACCAATGAGGAGCCGATAATACTTTACCTACTCTGCCATAAAGCTGCTCCTAGACTGAAAAAGAGAAAATATCTACAACGATATTCAAAATCTATATAGCTGTTTTTCTTGCCTTATCGACACATGTCTAGACTCCCTCCGACGGATCATTCACTAATCGAACACTATAAATAGAGAAGAGTCTTGATGAAGAAAGACAACCAACGAATAACAAGGGAACCAAGCACTTAAACGATCAAATACTCTAGCGAACTCAAAGCTAAACACAACCAAGAACTTGCATACAAGAAAGATCATCTTAGTTCTTCTCTCTAGAGATCCTTTAGTGTCCTCTTCTCTTACCTAAGAGTGCTTATTGTAATATCAATAGCTTAGAAATCTCGAAGGAGTTCATCTTTGTAAACTGTTCTTATTGTAAGAACTCCTTCATAGTTGGAGAGACTCAAACCTACACGGTTGAGAATTGTAAAGTCACTACGACTATAAGTAGATATTTGTCCAACGTACAGATTAACTGAAACTTGCTCAGTATAAGCAAGCAAGAACGTATCTGTCCAGTGAACAGATCGACTGAGACTTGCTCAGTTGAAGCTGAACTTCTGCTTTGTTTAGGACTGTAGACGTATGATCCTGTGTATCCGAACCACTCTAGAAATTGCTTGTGTTAATTTCCTGTTGCATTGCTTACTGTTCACATTTGCATAAAATGGACTTTAAATCAAACAACATAAAACATGTTTTTCAACTGAGACGACATATTTCGGGCCTACACTTCCGCACACAACTTCTGATACTTAACTATTGTTCACTAACATAAGTCAGTAGACTGTACTCAGTAGACGAACTCTTTGCCCACGCGATCCAGAAAGTTTAATTGGTCAACTGACTAGTTCAGTAGACTAGTTTAGTAGCAACAATCAGCTAAGCTGACTTTCGCGTTCTGAGTAAGAATTTGTCATCAAGTGTATTCACCCCCCCCCCCCCCTCTACACCTGAGGCTCGTCTCTGGACCAACACATGTTAACCTCTATAAATTAAGATATTAAATTATGATGTCGCTCTAGAGATGAGCCTTCAGGTGTAAAAGGGGGGTGGGAGTGAATACACCTGAATCTAAGTTTTGACTCAAACGCGAAAGTCAGTGTATTACTGAATATGCTCGCCGAATAGCTCAACTCGCCAATTTAGCTTTCCGATCGCGTGGCCAGAGTGATTCAGGATACTGAACACCGTCTACTGACTTAAGTCAGTCTACAGTAATCTTAGTACAAGAATATAGTGCGGAAAGTGTAGGCCCAATTTTTATCGTCTCTTGTTTGAAAAAAATTTTTACTGAAAAAAGTTCAAGTTATGCTTGTGCGTATATTCAGTTTTACTGAAAATATGAGATATGAATTTTTCAAGTCAATTTTATGCAGAATGAAAAGTAAACCAATAAAACAGTAAATACACAAATAATTTTTAAAATGGTTCGGATGCGCAGGATCCTACATCCATTGTCGTGAAAACTCAGGAGGTCTTGAATTAATAAAACTGAGCAAGTCTATTTGATACGTTTATTGGAAAAATCTCTAGTTATAGTCTTAGTGACTTTACAAGGTTTCAAACACAAGGTTTAAACTTCTCTAACTAAGAAGAAGTTCTTACAATAAGAACAGTTCAACAAATATGAACTCCTTCAGTAACTAAGCGTGTGATCTATCAAGGTTAGCTTCGAATAGAGAATGAGAACATAATATCTCTAGAAAGAAGAACTAAAGGATGTCTATCTATACCGAAACTTATTCGTTGAATTTGCTTTGATTACGCTAGAGTTTGAATGCTTGAATGCTTGATGTTCCTAGTATCTTCAACGCTTGAAGATCGATCTCTACTTATAGTCTTGACTTATGAAAATATATGTTGGAAGGGTCTTAGACACATGTCCAAAACGACAAGGAAAACGACTATCTTAAATTTCAACGTTACTGTAGAGATTATCTCTTTTTAGTCTTGAGGGCAGCTTTATGTTAGTGCAAGTACAACGTTGGCAACTCCTCATTGGTCGAGGTTGAATGGTAGGTGAGGCTTGTTCAAACTCCATAGCTGATGCTGAGTTGACTTCCTCTGATACTTCAGACACTTTAACTGAGTTGTCCTCTACGGACATTCTTCTGAAATATTTAGCTTCATGTCGATTTCTTTGTACTGAAGTTCAACACACCTTGAGCAGTTTCTGAGCAACCATAGTGAGTCTCCACTACTGACTTCGTCCAGCAGAGAAAAGTCTATGCTAGTGAGTCTATCAGCTACTGAACTCTAGCTAGCCTACTGAGTTCTAACAACTGAACTCAACTAAGATATTACATTACATGATTCATATTGAATTATTCCCAACATATGAAAATGTGCATTTTATCTCTAAATTATTTTACTTTGTTGAAGGGAGAAAAATTATTCGGGCTAAAATTTTGATCACCTCCAAAATTAGAGATAATTTCGTAAAAACACCCAAAATAATAGTCTAAGAATTTCTTTTGAAATTCCTCTGGTGTCACTCTCTCCCCTCTTCATTGCATCACTGCTCTTTACCACTTTACGACATTTCTCTCCAATCTGCTACAATATTTATAGGGTTGAATTTCGCTCGCGTCTATAATTCTAATAAATGCACGTGTGATCGAGATTTCTTTTGGAATTTACTCTCTACAATAAATTAGATAGTTTAAAGAATAAAATAAAGGGGTAATGTCCAAATAAAGCACGAACTTTTCCAATTTTGCAATTTTAACACGAACTTGTAAAGTTAAGCACGAAGTTTCATTTTTTTGCAAATCGAGACACGCTTCAACCCCCAATTTTTTCCGACTGCCTGAAAGCTAAGGTGGACGTATATGTGGACAATACAAAACAATGTCGTTTTTAATCACTAGTTTTTGGCGAAATAAATCATGAACTTTCTAACCTTTGCAATTTAGAACATATATTTTTTATTAGAGGCGGAATGTGGTTCAAAGGTTGTTAGATGCAACCGGGTCAAAGAGGATCCAATTTGTGATCCAATTTCAGTATTTGACCCACATTGCAATTAAAAAAATAATTATTCAAAAAAAAAATTTGTTCCCATATATATTATCTTCACTTGTGCAGCGCCTCTCTTCACCTTCTCATGCGCTCCATTTCTCTCTCTTATCAACAACACGAAAGAAAACGTCATGACTCCTCCTCCTCCGTTCATCCATCGCCGCCGTCGTGATTGCTCCGCCTTAGTACGTCCATCGCCGGCGCCAAGTCCGTAAGTTTATACAATTTCAGTGTTTGTAACGATTGGAGACTCGTACATTATCCGATTGGTCTAAAATTTTAACTGGTTTTAGAAGACACGTCGTTCTACATTCTGATCGAAGGGACTGTAATTCTAACGATTAGATTTTGAGTTATATTTTCGGGATTTTCCTGCTGGTTTTGTGGATGTTTTAGGTCTTTGTTTTCCGGTTTGTGATTCTAGTGCTTTTGTAGTGTTGTTAAGGGCTAAATATCATATTATACCTACTCGGTTGTACTATCTACTTGGTTATGGATTTGACTAGATTTAAGGGTCTATTGGTTTCTTACCTTTTCACATTGAAGGGGGGTTTTCCACATAAATCTTGGTGTTCTCATTGTTGTTATTGATTATTGTGTTTTTTTGTTGAATTAGACCATTTTGGTATTGGTTCATACTCCTAATATATTCAGCAAGTTGAGGAGACTATAATTTGATTTCTGATAAGCATGTATTTTCGTAATTTTCAAATAATATTTTTTTTCTGAATAAATGAGACTTTTTTTTCAAAATAATTGATACTAAATTAATGAAACTTTTGTTCAAAACAAATTGTTGGGAGATGATTCAGTAGCATAGTGCTGGTAGATTTGAATGATCCCAAACCCTAATTTGATTGGTGAACCATTGAGTTGTAATTGTATTGCCTCTGTCTCTGAGAGTTTCAGACTCAATAGACATTCTTTTAGCATGGTTCAGGCGTTCAGTTCTGTCTGTTGATCCTTCAATAGACTATCAGCCTCAGTACCATGGAGTGAAGACTCAGTAGTGCTGGACCTAGCAGGAGCAGCATACTGAAAGGAGTCAGTGGAACTGGACTTAGCAGGAGCAGTTCACTGAACTTAGAGTTGACCTTCAGTAGAGTTGGACTCAGCAGGAGTATACTACTGAACCAAGGTCAGACTCAACAACGACCAGACAGTCTATTTTAACTATCAGTGATCTTACCTGTTAAATCAGTAGAGTTATACGAGGTTCAGAGAAGTCAACTTAAGATCTGCCTTGAAGTCTGTTTGTCTCAACTACTTTCTACACCCTCGACCATTGACAAGCAGCCAGCTGTCTACTTTCTGATTAAAGCTGCAAGTCAACATATTTCCAGAAATTGAGGGAAAAGACTCTGCCAGATTTCTTTGAAAGAACCGTTAGCTACCCAAAAGAGAGTGACACATGGATTATCGTCTCCAACGGATCTTTCCATGGCTCACCTCTATAAATAGAGGGAAGAATTCAAATCGAAGCTCACCTAGACATACGAAGAACACACGAGCGATTACGAGCAAAAAACCAACCGACTCAAGCTTTTCGCAAGAAATTCAGAGAAAATCTTCAAGCGAAAGGCGACATTCTTGCTCAAAGGGAAACGAGCTGAATTAGATTCATAACCTCTAGTATCCAAGCGATTGAACACGAACCCAGAGTTTATACCTCACTGTTCGTCGCTCTAGAATCCACTTCCTTGTTCCCTTCCCTCTAACCTCAGCTCAGCTGACCATATCTGTAGCTTAGATTGAAGGAGTTCATCCCGGAATTATTCTTTATTGTAAAGAACTCCTTCATAGTTGAAGAGTTTGTCAAACGCTTTAGTTTGATCCTTGTAAACTGAGACTTGCTCAGTATAATCTTCAAGACCAGTGTTTGTCCAGCACACAAACCGACTGAGACTAACTCAATATAATAAAATAGCTTCCTGATCTTCTCGAGACAGTGGACGTAGGATTGTTTGATATCCGAACCACTTTAAAAATCGTTGTGCTATGTTTTACTGTTGCATTGATTTCTGTTCATACTGAAAATATCTTACAAAATCATTCAACTGTGTTTCAGCAAACCTTAAAAGACTGCACTAATATACTGAAACAGTTTTAATAAAAATGTTTTCTAACTCAACTGTATTGGGCCTACACATTTCTGCACTCAACTGAACTTTTACTGAATGGTACTGAATTCTGACTTCAGTCAGCTAGCAGGCCTCAGTATAGTCAGTCACTCTGCCACGCGATTCAGAACAACTTATTTGGTCTACTGAACTTGTTCAACAAGGCACTCTCCTGAAAAGGACTGTTCGCGTTTTAAGTTGAGAAAGTTTTCAGGTGTGTTCACCCCCCTCTACACCTGAACGTTAATCTCAGGACCAATAATTGGTATCAGAGCTGGAGTTCTCGAAGACTCTTGTTTTCTGAAATTGGTCTACTTGAACGGATCCTGAAAACGTTTTCATTGCATATCTTTCTTCATTCATATCATAATTTACAATGCCTGATATGTTAGGAATCAGGATGGTACCCATGTTCTCAGTAGAGAACTATGGGGTATGGCAAGTCAGAATGGAAGCTCATCTGACTTCCCTCCACGACAGCATGACAGAAGTTCTAGAGGACGGACCTATCATTCCAATGGTTGATAGCGTCGTAGCTCAGGACCCAGCACAAGGAGGAGGAATGGTGACCGGGAAGAAGATCCCTAAAGACAGAAGTCTCTTCACCCCTGATGAGAAGAAACTTCACAACTTAGACCGGGTTGCCAGAAACGCCATACTGACCACTTTGAGCGATTCTTATCTCAGGAGAGTTTAGGACTGCAAGTCCGCGAAGGAACTCTGGGATGCTCTAGCGCTACTGAGTCGGGGGACTCAGAAGATCAAGGCGAACCAACTTGCGCTGGAACTTCAGAAGCTGGAGAGACTGTCTCTCATGCCTGGCGACACTATTGAAGATCTCAACGTCAGATTTACGGATCTGATGAACACTATCAACGGGATGGGAAATACGTTCTCCAATCAAGAAATGAATCTCAAAATCTTGAGAGCACTGCTGGACGGACATTGGACTCCATTCGCTATATTGCTTAGACATTCTGACCTTGATATTGTTTCTCCTGATCATATCTTTTCAGAATTAAAAGCTGAGGAGTTCGAGTTTGGCCTACCGCAAAGGAAGCAGCGAGCTGAAGCTGACACCCAGATCGACCATGCTTTCAAAGCATCAGTCAGCACAGCAGCTCCCGCATCTAGCAAGGCTGAGCCTTCAATCAACGATCTACAAGAAGGAAACCTCGCTAAGAAATATGCACTGCTTGCCGTGAAGTATCAGAAGGAGAGGCGCAGAAAGCTCTCTAGAGTCGTCAAAGACTCAATAGGTACGTCTGAGTATACAACTAAGCGCACTCCTGAATCACACACTTCTGATTGCAGGAAACAGGAGGATTCAACTCAGTCGAAAGACAGTGAGAGCAAAAATAGCAAAATTACCTCCTGCTACAACTGCAAGAAGCCAGGACATTACCAATACGACTGTCCTGAGCTCAGTACAGCTGAGAGAGCAGCACGAGAAGCTCAAAGGGAGAAGTTCATCAAGAAGCGTCAAGCATATATTACCGATGAACTCTCAGACGACTCAGATGAAGTCGACTCCTTCATGGATTCATCAGACGATGAAGCGGCGTTCATGGTCGTAGAGCTTGAAGAAGATGCTGAAAAGTGTCTTATGGCAGAAGAAGAGGATGAGGTAAACTCTCACGCTCTATTTAACTCCTCTTCATAGTGCACACACGACACCATTTCAGGTGCAGAAGAGAATCTGGACATTTCGATCGCATACGAACAATTATTAGATGAGTAGATTCTGAGCCTGCAGCTCAGTAAGACTCTTCAGGAAATGGATACCCTGAAAGTGGAGAATCAGAGACTTTCTCAGGAGAGTCAGGTTGCTACTGAGTCAGAAGGACTTGTGTTGAGACTCAGGGAGGAGATTAACTCTCTTATGGCCAAGTCTCAGCATCAAGAAGATCAGATCTTAGTACTGATCAATGACTTAACTCAGAAAGATACTGAACTGAGTCTACTAAATCAAAAGTTCTCAGAACTTCAGACTAAGCATGAAATGCTTAAAAAGAGTGATGATGTCTGGAGGAATCTGATGACAGAGTGATACATGGGCGCTGAGAAAAAGCTTGAGCCGATGCTAGCCAACAACAAGCCAAAGCATTGCAAGGAGGGTCTCGGGTTCAGCCATGGAGCCTCCTCATCTGCCCCCATAGGCTCAGAGAACCAGCTAACTGATAGGTTTGTTCAAGGGGAGACTATCAATGCTGAGATCCTGAACCCCCTAGCAAAGAATAATCAGAAGATGAAGGCACCTGTTGGTCCCGAGAGTACGTTCAGGTGTAGAGGGGGGGGGGGTGAATACACCTGAAAACTGATTTCTCAACTTAAAATGCGAACAGTCCTTTTCAGGAGAGTGTCGATCGAATAAATTCACCGGACCGGATAAGTCGTTACCGAATCGCG
This sequence comes from Lavandula angustifolia, assembly GCA_028984105.1. Classification (NCBI taxonomy): domain Eukaryota; kingdom Viridiplantae; phylum Streptophyta; class Magnoliopsida; order Lamiales; family Lamiaceae; genus Lavandula; species Lavandula angustifolia. The sequence goes on along the minus strand of CM054816.1, from coordinate 17,859,683 downwards.
TGGCAGAGTGACTGACTCTACTTAGACCTGCTAGCTGACTTAGAGTCAGAATTCAGTATCGTTCGAGACGAGTTCGATAGTGCGGAAATGTGTAGGCCCAAATTCAGTTGAGTTAGGAAAACGTTTTTATCAAAACAGTTTGAAGATATTAGTGCGATCGATTATGTTTGCTAAAACTCGGTTGAATGATTTTGAAAGATATTTTCGGTATGAACGGTAAAATCAATGCAACGGTAAAATACGAAACACGAACACGAGAGATTTTTAAAGTGGTTCGGATCCAACAATCCTACGTCCATTGTCCCAAAAGATCAGGAGGCTATGTATTATACTGAGATAGTCTCAGTCGGTTTGTACACTGGACAAACACTGGTCTTGAGATTTATACTGAGCAAGTCTCAGTTTACAAGGTATCAAACTAAAGCGTTTGACAAACTCTCCAACTATGAAGGAGCCCTTTACAATAAGGATCAGTTCAGATATGAACTCCTTCCTCTAAGCTATGGATAAGATCTGTTGAGCTTAGGTTAGAGGGATAGGGAACGAGAAAGTGGCTTCTAGAGCGACGAACGGTTAAGTATGACTTGGGTTCGTTTTCAGTCGCTTGGATACTAGAGGCTTTATGATCTGGTTCAGCTTGGTTCCCTATGAGCAAGTATGTCGCCTTTCCCTATGAGCAAGTATGTCGCCTTTCGCCAGAACTAAAACACTTGATAACATGCATGAATAAATATGAAATGCATTTTATATTGAAAATTTTGGGGCGTTACAGGTGTTGAGATTTATACTAAGCAAGTCTCAGTTTATAAGGTTATCAAACTAAGTGTTTGAAAAACTCTCCAACAGTGAAGGAGTCCTTTACAATAAGGATCAGTTCAGAAGTAAAACTCCTTCGTCTAAGCTATAGATTTAAACGGTTGAGCTTAGGTTAGAGAGATAGGGAACAAGAAATTGGCTTCTAGAGCGACGAACAACTGAGTATAAGCTTTGGGTTCGTGTGTCATCGCTTGGATACTAGAGGCTGTATAATTCTAATTCAGCTTGGTTCCCTAAGAACAAAATTGTAATCTTTCGCCGGGGATTGTTTCTTCTAACTTCTTACGAAAGACTTAGGCTTTTTCGAATTGCTCGTTGAATGCTCTGTGTGTTCTATCGTGCGTTCGATATCATGAGCTTCAATTTGATTTATCCCTCTATTTATAGAGCAAAGGTTAGGATAGATCTGTTGGAGACGACGATCCTTTGTCTCTCTCTTTTGGGTAGCTAACGACTCTTTTGAAGTATGGTAGCAATGTCCTTTCCCTCCATTTCTGGAAAGTTGTTGACTTGCAGCTTTAACAGATATAGGACAGGTGGCTGCTTGTCATTGGTCGAGGTTCAAAAAGTGGTTGAGACAGAACAACCTTCAAGGAGATCTGAAGCTGACTTCTCTCTTCCTCGTATTGACTCTGCTGATTTGACTTTAGAGAATCTGACAGTCAGAAGACTGTCTGGCCGTTGCTGAGTCTGATCTCAGATTTAGTAGCATGCTCCTGCTGAGTCGGCTCTACTGAAGATCAGTCTGAGTTCAGTGAACTACTCCTGCTGAGTTCAGTTCCACTAACTCCTTTCAGTATACTTCTCCTGCCAGTATCACTGAGTCTTCTACTTCTGGTGCTGAGGCAGATAATCTACTGAGCGCCTGAACCAGATGCAGAGTGTCTACTGAGTCTGAATCCTCAGAGACAACACCAAAACAGATTACAACTGAATGGTTCATCAATCAAGATAGGGTTTTGGGATCCTCAAATCTTCAGTACGTTTTCAGAGCACATGGCTACTGAGTTAATCATCAACTAATAAGACTGAATCATTTCCCAACATTTTGAGCTGTTGCTGGGGACTGAATCATCACCCAACATTTTCCCCCTATTTGATGATGCCAAAACCTAACAACTTAACACGATGACTTATCAGAAACAAAGCTCCTTACAAATATTACAAGTAGGATCATTGGAGTTGTTCTTCAAGTCCTAGACTGCGGGGATCGAAGGCGAAATGACAGAACCTATACAGAATCTAATCAACATTTTCTCCCTTTCTAACAACATTTTCCCCCAAACACTAAGCAGTCTATCAGAATCTAGCTAAGCAAAAACTGACAATAAATAACAACAGTGAATGTGTGAGTCAGTAATCACTTCAGTGATTCTGAGTGTTAAGCATAAACAAACAAGGCTATTCAGACAATAAGGAATTGTCAAAGCCAAAAGCAGAGATGCTTTATATATAAGCAATTCAGTACAAATACATCATCTGCTATATTGAGAAAAGCAAAAGAAAGATACAAGGAGATAAAGAAGCAAGATAGTCATCTGAACTGCTTGATCCTGTCTTTGAAGTCCTTTGATTGTGTTTTATGAAGAGGCAGTCCATACATCCGATAAGTGACCTTCCTCAGCTTCAGTATCTCAGCGAAGTCAGCTGGATCTTCTTCATCTAAGAATTTGGCTTCAGCAGCGTCCTTCACTTCTTTCTCTATCACTCCATCGTGAACATATCCGTCTAGTCTCAGTGGGGGCGGTAGGATTCTGGGAGCTGGCACTCTGACATCAACTTTGTCCTTGACAGCCTTCTGAAGTTTGGCATACATCTCTAAGTCTGCTCTCATTACCCATTCAGCAAAGGCCACTGACTTGTGTTTTTCACCCCAGAACCTCCAAAAATAGTTTCTCTTGATGAATTCAGCTTTCAGCGCTTCCCACCTCTGAGTTACTTCCCATGGCATCCACTCATCCACTCTTGGCCATTTGTGAGTCTTGAGATCTATTGGTCCTGAGACGTGGTTCAGGTGTGTGTGTGGGGGGGGGGGTTGAATACACCTGAATACAATTTCGTTTCTCCAACGCGAAAGTCAGCTCTAGCTGAGTTTGCTATTGAACTGAGTCAGGTAGCCAGATATGCTTTCAGATCGTGTGGGCAAGATGTTCTTCTACTGAGTTCAGCTCTGCTGACTTGTGTCAGTCGAACAGTTGTTCAGTATCAGAGTTGTGTGCGGAAGTATAGGCCCTATTAAACGTCTCGGTTGGAAAATTAGTTTTATGCTGAGTTTGATGAAATACGGTTTTAATGCAGTATGATCAGTTAAAGAAAACAGTAAATCGACACAGCAAATTTTTAAAGTGGTTCGGACACACTGGGTCCTACGTCCACTGTCCTGACCAAAGCAGGATACTTGTTATATTTATACTGAGCAAGTCTCAGTGATCTGTTCTCAAGACAGATACAAACTTGAAGCTTATACTGAGCAAGTTCTCAGTGATTTGTTCGCAGGACAGATTCTTTACTTATAGTCATAGTGACTTTTACAAGTGTTTCAAACTTAAAGAGGTTCTCCAACTAAGAGGAAGTTCTTACAATAAGAACAGTTTCACAAAGATGTGAACTTCCTCGAGGTTTCTAAGCTATGAATATTACAATAAGGTTCGCTTAGATAAGAGAAGGGGAACAAGGATAACTCTAAGTGATGAACTAAAGGGTTCTTCTATGAATGCTAGTTCTTCACTGGATTCTTCGATTGAGAGAGTTAAGAGTTTTGTGCGTCGTCAGCTTGGGCTCCCGGTTGTGTCTCTGCATGAAGACTCTTCTCTTATATAGTCGTCGATAATGAATAGATCCGTTGGAGAGGGGTCTAGGCATGTGTGAAAACGATAAGGAAAATGGCTCCTTAAATTTGAACGTTGTTGAGTCGGTGTACTGTAGAGATATGCCTCTTTTTTTCAGTCTGGGAGCAGCTTTTGTCAGAAAAGATAAATCGTTGTTGGCTCCTTATTGGTCAAGGTAGATTGGTATGTGAGACTTGTCAAACATCACGGTTGACTTCCTCTGAATCCTCAGACCTTCAACTGAAGTGACTTCCTACTGACGTTCTTCTGAGTATTAGTGCATGGGCATGAATTCCTGTGCAGATTCAGTTGGTGGTCGGCTGACCAACTAACTTCTTCGATCCTGAGTCCATCAGCTGAGTGCAAGGTCTTCTACTGAACTCTGCAGCTACTGAACTCTAGCCTACTGAGTTCCTAGCACGTTGAACTCAAAATAAGCTATTACAAGAACGAAGGTTCATCATTCAACTAGGGGTTTTGGGATCTTCAAATCTATAAATATGTCTACTGAATCCTCATCCCAACAATTTCCCCCTATTTGATGATGCCAAAACCTATTACATCTTCTACTAAGAAACATGCTAAGGTTAAGAGCTACTGCTACTGAGTAAAGATCTATTACAAGGAATGCTCTAGCCAACATATGAAAGCTGACTAAAAATAATGAAAAGAAAGAATCAGAGCAATCACAAGTAAAAAGATTTCAGAGCTGTCTTATGTTATCAAGCAATGTATCAGAGCCATGTCAAAACAAAACAGTTATGGAATGCTGAATGTATCAGAACTTACAAAATTTAATACAATTAACATAGTTATAGCATGCTGAAGTTATCCGAGATTCTACTGAAAGGTATCAGAGCTAGAAAGCAAGTTAACATATTCAAGAGATATCAGGGCCAATACAAAAAAATAATAATCAGAGCTCAGAATAGATCATATTTCTTAGTAACTAATCATCAAAGTAAATTCAGCTCTTATCAATATATGAAAAATAATGTCCCTATAAAGCAAGTTCCCCCTAAGAAATAGTTTCCCCCTATTTCATATATAAGAGCCCTTCCCCCTAAGTACTAGCAAGGTATCAGAGAAGATTAGAGCAAACACAAATAATCAGCAGGGAATAACTCAAAGGCAGATAAGCATATAAGTCATATAGGGTCAGATAGAGAGAATCTGATCACTAAAGTGATCGATTGTCTTTGGAAAAAAAAAAAATATAGCCGTCAAGACAATGAGTAATTGTCAAGGCTGAAAGTGATAAATGTCATATATGAATAAGATTTACAATACATGACATGTTATCAATACAAAAACTAGACCAGAAGAGAGAAAGAGGTCAGCTCGGCTTCTTCTTGAACTGATGCATGCGAGCGTGGAAGTCAGCAGACTTCTTCTCCGGAAGCTCAAGGCCATATCTTGAATACACTCTGCTTCTCAGGGCCTTGATCTCCACTAAGTCTTCTTCAACATCTTTCCTCAGCGCTTTGCTTATAATGGCTTCCTTGATTTCTTCTTCTATCTCCTTCTTGCATATATTATCTTGATGAGTCATGGGAGGAGGAAGAATCCTGAATGGAGAAGCCTTAAGCGTTTTCCCTGTCTGATCCAACAACGTCTGAATCTCAGCAAGGAGGGATGAGTTCACAGCTGTCAGGAAGTCTTTGAAGTATCCATCAGCATCAGTAGAATCTTCACATCCGACTTTCCAGATATAGAATCTTTTGATGAAGTCCATCTTTAGCTTTTCCCATTGTTGATTCAGCTTGAGAGGTACCCAGTCATCAGTTCTTTTGAATATGATCCTCTTAATTTCACTGACCGGTTCCCTTCTCCTGAAGTAGGTATACTTCTGTCTTTTTTCGGAATCCTCTCCCTTGCTTCCTTTTCCGTCCTCAACCTGAGGGCCTCTAGATCAGCTAGACGAATTCTTTCTCTAGCCTCTCTAGTCTTCCTGGCCTCGGCTGTTCTGTCCAGTGGTCGCTCACACAGGTCCCATATCTCTTTCATTTCTTGCTCTTGCTCCTTAGAGGGGACCGTCGAGGGCACATGCTGATCTTCTGAGTCAGCAGACGATGTAGATTTTGACTTTGACTTGGATTCAAGTTCGCCTTGCTTCTTAGATTTGGACTGTTTGGGTTTGGACTTTTGGGATTGAGCAGATGCTGAAGCTCTGGATTGCCTGGGAATAATAGATCTGGTGCGAGTAGGTGCTGGAGAACGGATATGTACTCCCTTCTGCGCTGTAGGCTTCTTCCTAGCATCCTGCTCAACTAGTTCTCTGGCCAGTTTTTCCTCAAATGCTATTTGCTTTTCACGTGACCTGAACTTGATTTTCTTTTCTCTTGGCGGACTGGGTTCAGCTGGAGCCTTACCCTTGCCCTTGTCAGCTTTCTTGGCTGGAGGTGGCGAACCTTCAGTAGGTAGGCTATCCAAGTACTTGGCCTCCTCAGCCACAATTGTATCAGTGGGTTCAGTGGGTTCCACAGAAGGAACTTCTCCTTGAGCTGAACTCGGTTCTGCTTCATGTTGTTCTTCTGCCTTAAGGAGGACTCTGAGCTGAGCCGATCTGAACTTTTTCCCCTTTTTGGCATCATCAATAAGAGTAGCCAGGGCAGTAACCTTGTTCGTCAACGCTTCTACTGAGGCCTTGACCGTAGTCAGACCAGAGGCAATGTCAGTGGTCGCGTCTGTGTAAGACTCCAATCTCTGATCGTGCTCTTGATTAATGGCTTTCAGTAGAGCATCTTTAGATTTGTCAAAGCGGGTGAGGTAGTCTTCCATAGCGATAGAGGCAGCTTTCTTGATTTCCTGGCAAGAGTCGTGTTGTTTGGTCAGTACTTTAGAGATATTGTCAGAAGTGAATTTATATGGCTCCTCAACTACCTTCCGGACACGACCTATTGCAGCAGCCACTTCTTCAGAAAATTGCTTGGCTTGCGACTGCAGTAAGTTCTGGAATTGAGCAGTTAGGTCGGTCTTTTGTGCCTCAAGTGCTTTAGTGAGGATCTCTTCAGCATTGATGGAGCTTGGAGTCCTGATCCTCTGCACTTAAGTAGTAAGGCTATTCAACATCTTCATCTGAGCCTCAGTGAACTTACTCCACTTAGTGTTCACATCATCGGCAAGATTCCTGTTCTTGTGAGCTTGACGCTTGATAAACTTATTTATTGACTCCGTTGTGAGGTCCTTGATCTCAGCAGCCTGATATCTGCTTCTTGACTTAGGCTGAGTCGAGGATGGAGTCTGGATGATCGAGCTAGATGCTGGAGGAGGTGGCGGTTGATCATCCGTGGGAGTTTTACCCTCAGTATATCCTCCCAGGTCTGCATCCATGGGTGTTTCATCATGAGGAGGAGATGGAGGAGGAGAATGAGGAGGCTGAGTGGAGGAAGGCTGAGCTCCTTACAATCAGTCACTGCGCATCATGAGCATGACAACCTTTAGATCCTCCAGAGAAGCTATATCAAATGGCTCTTCGTAGCCAATCTCCTCTTTCAATCGTTGTTCTTCCTCCATTAATGTGGACAGGGTCTTCAGACGGATGGCTTCTTCCAACTGATACTATTTCAAGAAGCGCAGGCGCATCTGAAGCCTTGCTCTGACAGCAATGTCCACGAGATCAATATGAGCGCTGATCTCAGGTATCTCAATCGCGACTTCTTCAGCTGATTTGATCTGAGCATTCAGAACTGAAGTCGGAAGGGAGGAAATCTCAGCAGTTTGTGTTTCAGCAAGGGTCTCCAGCTGAATTTCCTCTGAGAGAACTCTCTTCACCTTTTCCTTCAGGGTCACATCCTTCTGACCAGACCCTGAGTCTTCTACAGATATGGGTGAAGGAGGAAGTACGACTGAAGCTGGCTTCTTCAGCGTCTTTTTCTTCTTCGGCTGATGCTGCTCAGTAGGGCGGGGATCCTGCTTGATCTCCAGAGGACGCTTAAGAGCTTGTCATCGCCCTATAGATTTTTCAGCTGCTGCTGCATTGAGAAACTTCAGCAGCTTTTGATCAAAGAATATGCATCTGCGAAGGAGACTCTCTTGGGGAGGTCGTCCTCGATCATTATGGACGCCTTGGTCCCATAAAGAAGCTTCCCTTTCGGAATAAGCTTCATGCCTTCTTCAGAATCTATAAACTTCTGAGATTGAGCTTTAAATTCAGCTCTAAAGAAGGCGTTCCAGTTGATGGGGGCCTCATCTACGATCGCCATCATTATCTGGATACGAATGCGGGATAGCTGGTTGTAAGATCCCGCTGAGCTCGTCAATATATGATTGACTATGTAAGCCAACCCTCTGTAGTGTGGGAGCAGCTGACTCTTTAGGAAGGCAGCTTTGAATACAATGCTCTTCTCACCGCTGAATCGGCACAGGTACTCATCTATCTCTGATTCCTTGTACCTGGCGATGGGTGTCCCTTCGTCTGCCATTTCAAAGCTGACACGAAGACATCTTGCCACATCGATCTAAGTAGCCTTGTCCTCCTACTGATTGGGATGGACTTAATGCCTCGAAATGACAGAGGAGATATCATTCGAATCATCATCCCTCCGATAGTTCAGAAAGAACTCGGTGACCTGGCGCGAGAGATGATGATGCGGGGAACGAGAAAAGAATCAGCTGGAGACCCGATCTCTCTAGAGCGTCGAATATCGGAGTCATGCACTCCACGCCACATGTCCTCACGGACAAAACGGGTTCGAATAAAACCCTCTTCCCTGATATGATATCCTCAATATCCTCTGGGATCAAAACGTCGCTGTTGGGAACGGTCAACGCCATCTTATGAACTGAAATCTGCAAAAAAAAAGTTAGCACTTGAAAATAGAGTGAGTTAGTGAGCATATTTAAGTTATAGAAATCTTACCGAAGAGTATGTGCTTAAATTGCCGTAGAAATCTAATGCAGGTTTTGAACAATTGCAGAAAGCACGGATCTTCGATAATGGCGGAAATATGATTTAGGTTAGAGATGACATGCGTATATATATTCAGATTTGAATATGAGGCGGTTTTTAAAGCATGCGGTTGAGATTAATTGGTTTTTAAAATGTGGACGGCTCAGATTGAATGTTATAATAGGTTATGATCACTGTGCTGCCGATAATCTCACATACTTATCTCTATTTCCTAAATGGTAAGATGAAATGACATGCATTTAATGCGCCGCAGTTAGTTTTATGGAATGTCGTAAGTTTAAAGAAAACGACATACTCAATGCAGTACGATGAACATTAAAAGCAGGAAATAAATGCTATGACATGCTGAATCACCAAATGCTGAATTTAATACTCATAACCTGTCAGCTGAACATCGTAGTTAGCTGATACCACGTTTGACGAGACTGAGTATTTCAGCAGTACTGAAAGTAAGTTCCCCCTTACTCAATACTTCCTGGTCCATTTACTGAATCGTGTCAGTAGGATCCAAAAGACCTAGTTCTACAGAGAGATCGTTGAATCCGGTCTCAGCTAAAGGTTTGGTCAGGATATCAGCTCTTTGCTTATCAGTGTGGATCTTCTCCATTCTGATATCCTTCTTCTCGACATGATCTCTGATGAAGTGATGACGGATGTCCACGTGCTTGCACCTTGTATGTAGAACTGGGTTTTGAGTGATTGTAATAGCACTGGTACTGTCGCAGTAGATCAGCACTTCATCTTGATGAAGGTCGTAGTCTCTCAGCTGTTGTCGAAGCCATAGTATCTGTGCGCAACAGCTTCTGACAGCCATATACTCAGCTTTAGTAGTGGACGTTGCTACCGAGTGCTGTTTCTTTGAAAACCATGATATGAGCTTGCTACAGAGGAACTGACAAGTTCATGAGGTTTACTTTCTGTCGATTCGGCAACTTGCTTAGTCAGCATCAGAATAACCAGTTAGTTCAAGGTTATCATCAGCAGGATACCACAATCCAAAATCAGGTGTTCCCTTCAAGTAACTAAGAATTCTCTTCGCTGAATCTATATGACTCTTCTTGGGATTCACCTGAAATCTCGCTCATACACCTACAACATAAGTTATGTGATGTTTGCTTGTTGTAAGATATAATAAGGAACCGATAATAGCACGATAGTCAGTAGAGTTAACAAATACTCCCTCTTTGTCAAGATCAATCTTGAGATTGATGTTCATTGGTATCTTTACTGACTAGTTGGATTCGCAACCGAATTTCTTGATGAGATATCTTGTATATTTGGCTTGATTAATGAATATTCCCTTCTTTGATTGTTTGACTTGAAGTCCAAGGAAATAGTTCATCTCTCCCATCATCGAAATTTCAAATTTTTCTTTCATCATTTGCTCGAATTTCTGACACATAGTCAGATTCCTTGATACAAAGATGATGTCATCCACGTAGATCTGCACCAGTAGAATGTCTTCTCCTGACTTGATACTGAATAGGGTGCGATCCACTATTCCTTTATGAAAACCTTTCTGAAAGGGTATCATACCAAGCCCTGGGTGCTTGTTTTAACCCATACAAAGCTTTCTTAAGTCTGTAAACCTGATGTCCCTCCTGAAAGTCGGGCGGTTATTCAACATAGACTTCTTACTTTAGCACGCCGTTCAGGAAAGCTGACTTCACATCTATCTGATAGACTGTGAATTGTTGATGTGTTGCATATGCTAGGAATAGACAAATGGCTTCCAATCTTACGACTGGGGCAAGTGTTTCGTCAAAATCTATTCCTTCAGATTGACAATATCCTTTGGCAACGAGTCGAGCTTTATTCCTGACAATGATGTTGTTTTCATCACGCTGGTTCTTGAAGACCCACTTCGTTCTTATCACGTGTTGATGTCTAGGTCTGTAAACAAGCTCCCAAACATCGTTTCGCGTGAACTGATTCAACTCTTCTTGCCTGGCGGTGATCCAATCAGCATTATTCAGCACATCCTCTATTGTCTGAGGTTCTTCAGTCGACAAGAAACAGGAGTATAAAGCACTTTCTCCTTGTCAGAATCGGGATCTTGTCTTGATACTAGCTAAGGGATCTCCAATTATAAGATCTGAAGAGTGAGCATCTAACCACGAGCGACGACGTCTTGTTATTTCCTCTTAAATTGGTTCAACACAAGTAGTAGGAGTATTAGGCAGTTCAGTTGTACTGTTCTGTGTTTGAAGTAATTCAGTAACAAGGGTTGGGTCTACTGACTCACTAGGTTCAGGGGCATTTAGCTCAGGAACATTGATAGTTCCCCCTGAGTTGTTATTCTAAGTAGAGGACTCAGTTACCACATTGGTTTCCTCATCGACCAGAATTACCTGGGATTGATTCTGTTTGGTAGAATCAATCTCCTCAGCTATATTGCTTATTGGTTGATTCTGAATTTCATCATCCGAATCATCGTCCCAACAATGCTGGATCTTTTCTGTGTTGTCTTTTAAGCTTAGATCTTGTAGCTTGCTCCTGACCTCTTCAGCTTCTGGCTGAGAGTTTTACTTCCTAAACTCAAATGTAAATTCACCAAATACAACATGAGGGCTTTCCTCCACGCAAAGGGTCCGGTAGTTAAAGACCCTCAAAGCTTTGCTGACCCTGGAGTATCCTAAGAAAACTCCTTGGTCTGACTTGCTATCAAAGACCTTTAATTGGTCATTTCTGTTATTGTGGATAAAGCACGGACAACCAAAAATATAGAAATGCGAAATAGAAGGAGTTCTCCCTTTCCATAGTTCGTAAGGCGTCTTCATGTGCATCTGAGTCAATAGAGACCGGTTCTGAGTATAGCAGGCAGTGTCAGTAGCCTCTGCCCAGAACTTTAATGGTAGACCTGAATCTACGAGCAACGTCCTTGCTGCTTCTTTAAGCGTTCTTCTTTTCCTTTCAGCAAGTCCGTTCTGTTGAGGCGTACGTGCCGCTGAGTTTTCGTGTTCAATGCCTTCAGCCTCATAGATGTCTTTCACCATCGAGTTCAGAAACTCAGTTCCACGATCAGAGCGTATCCTTTGAATCTTGATATCTTTCTCGATGCTCAGCCGCTTCAGTAGTTTTTGCAGCTCAAATTTGACGTCAGATTTATTGGCGATGAATCACCCAAGTATATCTTGAATAGTCATCACTACAAGAGCGTATTTCTTTCCTCTGATCGTCACTGGATTGACTGGCCCAAATAAATCCATGTGCAGCAGTTGAAGGATTCCATCAGTGGAAGGTGACAGAATTGGCGGATTGCTTGACTTTGTTTGCTTCCTCTTTAGACATGCTTCACAATTCTTATGTCTCTTGAATACTTCGTTGGGCAGTCCTCTGACTTTAGCATCATGTGCTAGCTTGTTCATTGTCTTGAAGTTCAGATGACTCAGTCGTCTGTGCCACATCCATGCTATTTTATCATCTAACCTCGTGTGTGCTAGCAAGCAAACTTCAGGTTCGGCAATATTCCATTCAGCATAGTATATGTTTCTTTGCCGCGATCCTGATAACACAGTTTTTCTTGTAGATTTATCAAGAACATCACAAAAATCTGTGTCAAAAGTCACTTTATTGGAGTTATTGTTGGGAGATGATTAAGCAGTAGATTGTTTAGAAGATTTGGCTGATCCCAAAACCCTAATTTGATAGGTGAACCATTCCTTTGTAATAGTAACGCCTTGGTCTCTGAGAGTTTCAGACTCAGTAGACTTTCCTTCACGATGGTCCAGGCTCAGTATTCTGTCTGCTGTTCCCTCAGTAGACTATCCGCCCCGCATCATGGGAGTGAAGACTCGCAGTGGCCTTGGACTCGGCAGGAGCAAGCATACCGAGAGGTGTTCAAATTCGGTAGTCTTTGGACTCGAAGGGAGCAAGATATCGAAAAGAGTCAGTAGAACTGGACTCAGCAGGAGTAGTTCACTGAACTCAGAGTCGACCTTCAGTAGAGTTGGACTTAGCAGGAGTATACTATCGAACCCCGTGTCGACTTCCGGCGGCCCCGATGCACTCATTGATTGTCAGATAATCTTCTATGTTACATTAGTAGAGTTGTCCGAGGTTGTTCACATCAGAGAAGTCAGCTTCAGTATCTACCTTGAAGTCTGTGTGTCTCAACAACTCTCTACACCTCGACCAATGACAAGTAGTCAGCTGTCAAATTTCTGGTAAAAGCCACAATTCAACTACTTTCCTGAAATGGAGGAACAGACTGCACGATTTCTAAAAGAGTCGTTGGCTACCCAAAGAGAGTAACATGTGGACAGTTCGTCTCGAACGGATCTATCCATAGCTCACCTATATAAATAGAGGGAAAATCAAATTGAAGATACACAGAACAACAGTGATTTACGAGCAACGAACGAACAAGTTACAAGCTTTCCGCAAGAACTTCAGTGAAATACTCAACGCCAAAGGCGACTACTTTGCTCTAGGGAACCAAGCTTAATAGAATCAAAGCCTCTAGCATTCAAGTGATAGAACACGAACCTATAGAAATTATTCCTCATTGTTCATCAGTCTAGAAGCCTCTTCTTGTTCCCTTTCCCTCTAACCTAAGCTCCACTGAAATATCCATAGCTTAGAACCGAAGGAGTCTATATCTTGAATTGTTCTTATTGTAAAGAACTCGTTCACTGTTGGAGAATCCTTCAAGCATTCTTGTTTGAACCTTGTAAACTGGGACTTGCTCAGTATAATCTTCAAGGCCGTGTTTGTCCAGTGCACAAACCAACTGAGACTAACTCAGTATAATAAAATAGCCTCCTGATCTTTTTGGGACAGTGGACGTAGGATTGTTTGATATCCGAACCACTTTAAAATCGTTGTGTTCATTTACCGTTGCATTGATTTACTGTTCATACTGAAAACTGTTTTACAAAATCATACAATAGAGTTTCATAAAAGCTTAACTGAGTGCACTAACCTACTGAAACAGTTTTAATAATAACGTTTTCAACTCAACTGAATTAGGCCTACACTATTCCGCACGCTACTGAACTCTTACTGAACGGTACTGAATTTTGAAATCAGTCAGCTACCAGGCCTCAATATAGTCAATCATTTTGTCCACGCGATCCAGAACAGCTTGCCTGGTCAACGGAATTTATTCAGCAGACAACCTCCTTAATTGGACTATTCGCGTTCTAAGTTGAGAAAAAGTTTTCAGGTGTATTCAACCCCCCCCCTCTACACCTGAATGTTTACCTCGGGACCAACAATTATCACAGAATTGACTGACAGAAAGGAGATTATGTTGAAGTCCTTTAACATAAGATACACTAGGAACTATTACAGTTCCTACTTTCAATGTGTCGTATCCCCTTGTGTAGCCTTTGGAGTTGTCACCGAACTCAATTCTGGCTCCATCTTGCTGAACGTAGTCGGTCAGTAGGCTCTTTTGATGTGTCATATGACTTGATCATCTACTGTCGACAATCCAAGGGTCCTGTAGCACCTGCAAAATAAAAACAGATTCAGGTACCCTTTGGGTTCAACTTGGGTCCTTAATGGCTAGATTTTAGAATCCAAACTTGTCTGACAGCCCTGATGGCTTCAGACTTCTTCTTTCCCTTGTTGTCAGTAATCTGCTCCACTGAACTTGGAGTAGCTGACCTCTTAGTCTTTTGAGGTTCAACTTTCTTCTTCTTCTGAACCTTCGAGCTTTTGACTCTTGGCTCATAGTAGTACGATCCGTACTGAGCTGGATGAGTCAACTGTTGGTGGCCATACTGTTCGGCCCACCTGACCTTCTTGGTTTCCCCTGATTTTGCTCTTGGTGTCTTGGGGCTAGAACCATGGGTCGCCTTCTTGTTGCTAGACTGAGGTACTTGAATCTTCTGCTTGTTATTCGTCTGAGGGGATGTATAGTTTGCATGTTGAGTTACCCCTTGGAGAAACCTATCAGTCAGCTTGGTGGAGCTCTTCTGTCCTGAAGTGGAGGCTTCACATATATAACCAAGTCCTTCTTTGGTGGCATATGGTCTTTGAGATCGTAACAACTTCTCCAACTTCTCCTTGGCTCCAATGTATTGTTTGTCATCAAGGTTCTCCACACTTCATCACTCTTCCTCAGAGCTTCATATTCTGTTCTGGCCTGTGTGAGTGTTTCCTTGAGATTAGCAATTTCAGTCTCTTTCTCAGAGATGTCTTTGGACAGTATTGAAATTTGTCCTTCTTAGTCTCAAGACTTGGTCATCAGAGAGTTAATCTCTTCCTTCAGTCTCAGAACAAGTTCTTCAGACTCAATAGAGTCCTTACTTCTCTTTGAAAGTCTCTGATTCTTTGCTTTCAGGATATCCATCTCCTGAATTGTCTTGCTGAACTGTTGGCTCATCTGGATTTGCTCTTCAAGCAGATCTTCGTACGCAAGAACCACATCCAGCGGTTCTCCTTTAGCAGAGCTTGTGTCGTGTGTGCAAGCTGAAGAGGGGCATATGATGGGTTCAAAATTTACCTTAACCTCTTCTCCGACCATCAGACATGGTTCAACATCTTCTGTCTCGATTGCCATGAATGCGGCATCGTCATCAGACGATTCCATAAAAAAATCCTCATTGCTTGAGCAAATGGACAACTCTCCAGTTATGTAGGCTTGCCTCTTCTTTATGAACTTGTCGCGTCAAGCTTGCCTTTCAGCTCTTTCAGCTGCTGAGACTTCAGGACATTCGTACTGGAAGTGTCCTGGCTTTTTGCAGTTGTAACATATTGAGGTTCTGTCGTACCATATAAATGTGTCTTTTTGTTCCACGGGAGCAGCTTCAGTATTCCTGCAATCAGGTAGAGATTTAGTTTCACTTTTCGTGCGATTACGATCTCTCTTACCTTGATACTTTTGGGAAGCCTTTTTCATCTTCCTTCTGAACATTTCTTTCTCCTTTTGGTATTTCACAGAAAGGAGAGCATACTTCTCAGCCAAGTTGTCAGCAGTAGGTATTGTCACTGAGCTTCCAGCTGACTAGCTTGTTGCTGAGGGACTTGCTCCGGGAGTGCTAGCTGATGCCTTATAAGCATGATCCATTGGCACTTCAGCTTCAGCACCGAGGGTGTGTGGGAGGTTGAATTTGAACTCCTCTGCTTTTAGCTCTGAAAATACATAATCAGGAGTAAAAGAATTTAAGTCAGATCTCCTCATACACGTAGCAAAAGAATACCACTTGGGCCTGCTAAGAGCCCTTAGAATCTTTGTGTTGGTCTCCTTGTTGCTGAACGTTTTCGCAAGTTCGTTGATGATGTTGATCTGGTCTGTGAATCGAGCACTAAAATCATCTATGGACTCCCCAGGAAGCATAGCGAATGCCTCGAGTTTCTGCAGCCCTAACTCCAACTTGTTCTCTTTGATCTGTGGAGTTCCTTGGTTGTGTACCGCGAGAGCATCCCATAGCTCCTTTGCAGTCTTTCAATCATGTACTCTCCCGAGATATGAGTCACTGAGTGTCATCAGTATTGTGTTTCGAGCGACTCGATCGAGATTGTGCAGTTTCATAGGAACAATAGATCATCCAATACTGTCGTACTGCGAGGTTAAATGTGCCTCCATCCTCACTCACCATACCGCATAGTTCTCAGTTGAGAACATGGGTACGGTCCTAATCCATGAAATATCAGCCATTAAAAGATAGGATATAGGATGCAATGAAGAGATGCAAGATGCAGTGAAAACGGGTTTTCCTAGGATCTTTGTTCGAGATTGACCAGTTTCAGAAAATGATGATCAGTTAAGAGCACTGCTCTGATACCAATTGTTGGTCCTAAGACGTCAGTATCTCCTAGCTCAGCAGAGAGATCAGCTGACAACAAGGGCAAGAAAAAATCTGAAACCACCAGGGTTATCAGACAGATTTGGATCCCAAAATCCACTAACATCTAAGGATCCAGCCTGAACCCAAAGGATACCTGAATTTGTTTTTATTTTGTAGGTGTTAAAGGACACTTGGATCGTGGACATCAGATGCTCATGACATATGACACATCAAAAGAATCTACTGACCAACTATGTTCAGCAAGAAGGAGCCAGAATTGAATTTGGTGACAACTCCAAATGATACACAAGAGGATACAGAACATTGAAGGTAGGGACTGCTATAGTTCCCAGAGTATCATAAGTTGAAGGACTTGAACATAAGTTGAAGTGACTTTTGACGCATGTTTTTGTGATGTTCTTGACAATTCTACAGGAAAAACTGTGTTATTAGGCTCGCGGAGAAAAAATATCTATTATGCTGATTGGAATACTGCCGAACCTGAAGCCTGCTTGCTAGCGCATACAAAGTCAGATGACAAAACAACGTGGCTATGGCACAGAAGATTAACTCATCTGAACTTCAAAACAATGAATAAGTTGGCAAGAGATGCTAGAGTCTGAGGACTGCCTAATGAAATATTCAAGAAACATAAGAATTATGAAGCATGCCTAAAGGGAAAGCAAACCAAATCAAGCAATCCACCAATTTCATTACCTTCCACAGATGGGATCCTTCAGCTGCTGCACATGGATCAATTTGGGCCAGTCTATTCAGTGACGATCATATGAAAGAAATATGCTCTTGTATCCATTGATGACTATTCAAGATACACATGGGTGATTTTCATCGCCAACAAGTCTGACGTTAAAATTGAATTGCCAAAGCTACTAAACGTTTGAGTGTCGAGAAGGATATCAAGATTCAATGAATACGCTCAGATCGTGGAACAGAGTTTCTAAACTCAGTGATGAAAGACTACTGCGAACCTGAAGGGATTCAACATGAAACCTCAACTGCACGTACACCTCAACAGAGTGGTCTTGCTGAAAGAAAGAACAGAGTACTCAAATAAGCAGCAAGAACATTTCTCGCAGACTCGGGTCCATTGTTGGTGCTGAGACGTGGTTCAGGTGTAAGGGGGGGGGGGGGAATACACCCGAATACAATTTCGTTTCTCAAACACGAAAGTCAGCTCTAGCTGAGTTTGCTATTGAACTGAGTCAGGTAGCCAGATATGTTTTCAAATCGTGTGGGCAAGAAGTTCTTCTACTGAGTTCAGCTCTGCTGACTTGTGTTAGTCATTCAATATCAGAGTTTTGTGCGGAAGGGTAGGCCCTATTAAACGTCTCGGTGTTGGAAAATTGATTTTATGCTGAGTTTGATGAAATACGGTTTTAATGCATTATGATCAGTTGAAGAAAACAGTAAATCAACACAACAGATTTTTAAAGTGGTTCAGACACATTGGGTCCTACGTCCACTGTCCTGATCAAAGCAGGATACTTGTTATATTTATACTGAGCAATTCTTAGTGATTTGTTCTCAAGAGAGATACAAACTTGAAGCTTATACTGAGCAAGTTCTCAGTGATTTGTTCGCATGATAGATTCTCTACTTATAGTCGTAGTGAATTTTACAAGGGTTTCAAACTTAAAGAGTTTGAGGCTTCTCCAACTAAGATGAAGTTCTTACAATAAGAACAGTTTAACAAAGATGTGAACTTCCTCGAGGTTTCTAAGCTATGAATATTACAATAAGGTTCGCTTAGATAAGAGAAGGGGAACAAGGATAACTCTAAGTGATGAACTAAAGGGTTCTTCTATGAATGCTAGTTCTTCACTGGATTCTTCGAATGAGAGCGTTAAGAGTTTTGTGCGTTGTTAGCTTGGGTTCCCGGTAGTGTCTCTGCATGAACTCTTCTCTTATATAGTCATCGATTGTGAATAGATTCGTTGGAGAGGGGTTTAGCCACGTGTCAAAACGATAAGGAAAACGGCACCTTAAATTTGAACGTTGATGAGTCGGTGCACTGTAGAGATATGCCTCTTTTTTTCAGTCTGGGAGCAGCTTTCGTCAGAAAAGATAAATCGTTGTTAGCTCCTTATTGGTCGAGGTAGATTGATATGTGAGACTTGTCAAACATCAAGGTTGACTTCCTCTGAATCCTCGGACCTTCAACTGAAGTGACTTCCTACTGACGTTCGTCTGAGTATTAGTGCATGGGCATGAATTCCTGTGCAGATTCAGTTGGTGGTCGGCTGACCAACTGACTTCTTCGATCCTGAGTCCATCAGCTGAGTGCAAGGTCTTCTACTAAACTCTGCAGCTATTGAACTCTAGCCTACTGAGTTCCTAACACGCTGAACTCAAACTAAGCTACTATAAGAACGAAGGTTCATCATTCAACTAGGGGTTTTGGGATCTTCAAATCTATAAATATGCCTACTGAATCCTCATCCCAACACCTACCATCAAAGTGTTGGGCGAAGCTAACAAAATGTACCGCTAGACTCAAAATTAATCTTTATTGACTCAGATGCACATGAAGACACCATATGAATTATGGAAAGGGAGAAAACCTTCTATTTCGCATTTCCATATCTTTGGTTGTTCGTGCTTTATCAATAGTAATGGAAATGATCAGTTAAAGGTCTTTGATAGGAAGTCAGACCAAGGGGTATTCTTAGGATACTCCAGGGTTAGCAAAGCTTTCATGGTCTTTAACTACCGGACACTTTGCGTGAAGGAAAGCCCTCAGGTTGTATTTAACGAATTTACTTTTGAGAACAGGGGAACAAAACTCTCGGCAAGATGCTGAAGAAGTCAGCAGCAAGCTACAGGATCTAAGCATGAATGATAACGTAGAAAATATCCAGCATTGTTGGGATGATGATTCAGATGATGATATTCAGAACCAACCAACAAGCAATGTAGCTGAACCGATTGATTCTACTGAACAGAGTCAATCCCAGGTAACTCAGGTTGATGAAGAAACCCTAGTGGTAACTGGGACCTCTACTGATAATAACAACTCAGGGGGAAGTACTGATGTTCCTAAGCTGAATTCCCCTGAACCTGGTGACTCAGTAGGTCCTGATCTTATTACTGAATTGCTTCAAGCACAAAATAGCACTACTGAAATTACCCATAATCCGACTATCTGTGCAGAATCAATTTCAGAAGATGTAACAAGACACCATCGTTCTTGGTTAGATGCTCATACTTCAGATACTACAGTCGGAGACCCGTCAGCAAGTGTTAAGAAAAGATCCAGATTTCGTCAAGGAGAAAGCGCTCTATACTCCTGTTTCTTGTCTATTGAAGAACCTCAGTCGATTGAGGATGCACTGAATGACACTGATTTGATCATCTCCATGCAAGAAGAGCTCAACCAATTCACAAGAAATGACGTTTGGGAGCTTTTAGACTGTCCCAGGCATCAACATGTAATAGGAACTAAGTGGGTCTTCAAGAACAAGCAGACTAGTTGCTAAAGGTTATTATCAATCTGAAGGGATAGACTTTGATGAAATGTTTGCTCCAATCGCAAGATTGGGAGCCATTCGTCTGTTCCTAGCTTATGCAACTCATCAGCAGTTCACGGTATATCAGTCTGATGTTAAGTCGGCTTTTTTAATGGCGTGCTGAAGGAAGAAGTCTATGTAGAACAGCCTCCCAGCTTTCAGTAGGGACATCAAGTATACAGACTCAAGAAAGCTCTGTATGGGTTAAAACAAGCTTCCAGGGCTTGGTATGCTACCCTTTCAGACTTTCTACTTCAGAGAGGTTTTCAGAAGGGAAAGGTAGATCACACCCTATTCAGTATCAAGTCAAAAAATGACATTCTACTAGTGCAGATCTATGTGGACGATATCATCTTTGGATCTAAGAATGTGACCATGTGTCAAAAATTTGAAAAGATGATGAAAGATAAATTTTGAGATGTCTATGATGGGAGAAATGAATTATTTTCTTGGACTTCAAGTGAAGCAATCAAAGAAAGAAATATTCATTAATCAAGCAAATTATACCAGAGATCTCATCAAGAAATTCGGCTGCAAATCAAGCAAATCAGTGAAGATACCCATGACCAAAAATCTCAAGATTGATCTTGATAAAGAGGGAATATATGTTAACTCAACTGATTATCGTGCTATTATTGGTTCATTATTAAATCTAACTGCCAGCAGGCCTGATATAACCTAGGTTGTAGGTGTACGCGCAAGATTTCAGGCGAATCCCAAGCGAAGTTATATCAACTCAACAAAGTAGCTCTGAAAGGAACACCTGATATTTGGTTATGGTATCCTTCTGATGATAATCTTGAACTAACTGGCTATTCTGATGTTAATTATGCAGGATGTTGAATTGACAGGAAATCGACTTTAGGAACGTGTCAGTTCCTAGGCAGCAAGCTCATATCATGGTTTTCAAAGAAACAGCACTCAGTAGCTATGTCCACTACAGAAGCTGAATATATGGCTGCCAGAAGCTGTTGAGCCCAGATCCTATGGTTGCGACAACAGTTGAGAAACTGCGATGTATATCAAGATGAAGTGTCAATCTATTACGACAGTACCAGTGCCATTACAATCACTCACAATCATGTTCTTCACATAAGATGCAAGCACGTGGACATACGGCATCACCTCATCCGAGACCATGTTGAAAAGAAAGAAATCAGAATGGAGAACATCTATACTGATAAGCAAAGCACCGACATACTGACCAAACCTCTAGCTGAGACCAAATTCAACGAACTCTCAGTAGAACTAGGTCTACTGGATCCTACTTATTCAGTTCAGTAAGATGATCCTGGAAGTACTGAGTAAGGGGGAACTTACTCTCAATACTACTGAGTAAGGTGAAAGGAAGTGTTGACATACTCAGCATCTACACATTGGTATCAACTGACTACTATGTTCATCTGACAGGTTACGAGTATTTATTCAGCAAATTACATTCAGCATGTCATTGCATTTATTTATCACCATTAATATTCCTAAGATTTCATTAATAAAAGCATTTTCATTAAAAGCACGACATTCCATATGCTGACTGCGGCGCATTAAATGCATGTCATCTCACCTTACCTTTTAATCGCTAGTATACATAGGTCGAGATTATAGGCGGCACAGTAATCATAACCTATTATATTATTTAATATGAGCCATCCACATCTAAAATTCAGTTTAATCTCAACCATGTGCTGATAAAACAGTTCATGTTCATTAAAGATAAATATGTGCACGTATCCATATTCATAAGTTACTTTTTCCGCCATTTTCGATCAAAGTTGTGCTCTGCATATCTAACTGCTTTAGAAATCTACCATCTTCAAGCACAATCTTTTCGGTAACTATCTTTACTCTAATCTGCTAGACACTGATTTACTCTATTGTCGAGTGCTAATATTTGTTTTGCAGATCCTATAAATCACTCAAATGGCGTCTTCACTAAGCAATGAAGTTCTGATTCCATCAGACGTGGAGGAGATCATCCTCAGCAAGATATTCTGGTTCGAGCCAGCACTCTCATTCAGATCGTGTGGGGTGGACTACATGGAGCCTATTTTCGATGCTCTTCAGTCATCGGGACTAGAGACCCTGCCTTCCCGAGTCCCTCTCTACTGCCTTCCTTGACAAGTTACCAAGTTTTTCATGAACCTTTGCCAGAATGAAGACAATCAAGACATTTCTTGCATTGCCTACCAGCAAGAAACGAGTAACAACGTGTGGGCGGAGAAGACAGCTAATATGGATGTGGCTGAATGCCTTCAACATAGTTTTTAGCTTCCCAATGAAGAGATATCTGCTATTGGATATAAGGAGACGTTCATTAATAAGTACCTCTGCCAGTTCAGTAGGCAAACAGACATTGTGTTCAAAGCAGCTTTCCCCAAGAACAGGCTGCTCCCTGAATACAGAGGGTTGACATACATAGTCAACCACGTGCTGACCAGCTCTGCCATATCCTATGACCTGCTTTCTCGGGTCAAGATCCAGATCATGATGGTAATCATGGATGGAGTCCAGGTCAACTGGACAGAGTTCTTCCTGCAAGAATTCAGAGCTCAGTTACAGAAGTTCATTGTCAATGAGGACACGACTTCCCTCCAGCTGATTCCAAGGGGAAATTTTCTATATGGCAGCAAAGTGTCAATTCTGATTGAAGATCACTGCCACGGAAGAGTAGCCTTCGTTGACGTATTCCTCTTTGACAAGAGAAATGTTAAGTTCATGAATGCGGCAGCTGCTGAGAAGTCGATAGGGCACAAAATTCACGACAAGCGTCCCGCACCGTCCACTCATGACCCCCGCCCTACTCAGTAGAAGAAGCGCAAGCTACTGAAGAAGGCTGAACCTTCAATAGTCATTAGTCCTGAGATAGTATTCGTCCAAGACTCAGGGTTCGGTAAAGAGGATGTGACTCTGACAGACAAAGTCAAGCGGATACACTCAGAGGAGACTCAAGCGGATTTACCCCCTGACATACCTCAGACTGAGGTCTCCACATCTGTCCCAACTTCGGTGCTGATAGCTCAGCTCAGAGCCACTGGAGATGTCGCGGATCAGATTCCTGAGATATTGGATCATTCTGATCTGGTAGATATAGCAGTCAGGGCTAGGGTCCAGATGCATCTCAGATTCCTTGAGTGGGATCTTTCGGATGAGACCATCGACATCAGGACTGTCCCTGTACTGATGCAGGAGGAGCTGACGTTGAGAGAGGAGATTGGCTACGGAAAACTAGCAGATATCGCGTCTATGGGTGATCTGCGCTCAGCGATGCTCAACTCCTGAGTCTGAAGGACACAGTTGAACCCTCCCCTCAGCCTCAGACTCAACCCGATTCAGACCATGATGAATCACCCAGGGAGGATCTGCTAAGGGAAAATCTCCCAGAGATGATGACTCACCACCTCCACCGCCTTCATCTGGTGTTGTCATCTCAGTGCCATCTATGTCTCAGGAGAAGCCAAAGCTATCGAGTTATTAGGCTACTGAGATTAAAGACTTATCAGCGCGATCTATTAACAGCGTCGGGGTCGCAAGAATCATCTACTTGCCCAGGACATAAACTCTAAAGAGCCGATCTATTGAGGCTCAGACCCTGAAGCTAGGCGACCTGACGGTTGAAGTGCAGAGGATCGGACAATCTACACCAGATACTGAAGAGATCCTTCGCCGTGCACTTGAAGCTCAGAGGACTGATCTGACGACTCAATTTCAGCATATTCTACAGTCTCAGGCCAAATCATTTTCTAATCAACTGCCCACTGCACTGGATCAGGTCCTTAAGGCCGTTGAGGAGCGTAACAGGCTGACCATAGAGTGTATCCAAAGCACTCGAGGAACAGGACAACGCTGGTCTAGTCATTAAGAAGGAAGCCACTGAAATGGTTGATGCATAACTGACACGACTTGAAGCTACGAAGTTTGAAGTACTCCAGTTAGCTCAGTCTGAGCATGATCGACACTGGAATGAGTACACTGACGCCATTTAGGATGTGGAAGCCAAGATTGATTCAATCAACCTTTTTAGTATCTGGACTTTCTGAGAAGGTGACTGCCATGGCAAGTTTAATTGATGATGCCAAAAAGAGGGAAGAAAGTAGGAGGAATACTCTAATAATCCTCATCAATGCTGAAGAGGCAGGAACTAGCAAAACAGAGGAGAAATGGCAAGGGTCAGGAGAACCCATTGAGGCTGCAATTACTGAGGTAGCTAAGTACCTCGAAGAAGTGACAGAAGATCCTACTCACTCAGTTGCCAAAGGTAAAGGCAAAGCCTTAGCCCCTCCCAGTCCTCCTAAGCCCAAGAAGCTGAAATTCCGAACGCCTCAAGAGCAAATAGCCTATGATGAGAAAATAGCTAAGGAAATTCAAGCTCAAGAGGAGAGACAGGCGAAAGCCAAGAAGAAGGGTATACATATCCGATCTCCAGTTCTGAAAAGAATAAGATTTGTAGTGCCCAGACAATCTCAATCAAAGGCTCAGTCGTCTAAAGAACGATCTACTGAGAAGGAGCCTGAAGCTTCTAAGCCTAAGTCCAAGTCAGCTGAACCGTCTGATGCTGAAGCTGCAACTGAATCTGAGCAGACTCTCCCCTCTACTGAGCTCTCAAAGAAACAAGGAGCTAAGATGAAAGAGATATGGGATTCCTGCGAAAGAGGTTTGGACATGACTGCTGAGGCTCGCCAAATTCAAGCTGCTAAGGAGAGACTGAGATTAGCAGATCTTGAGGCCCTCAGGTAGATGACTGAAAAAGAAGCAAGAGAGAGAATACCTGAGAAGGACAGAAGCGTCCCTACAACGTCTAAATATTTCAGACGCATACCTCAGGGTAATAATATAAAAAGCATCATTTATCCAAGGGTGGACTCGTAGGTCCCTTGGAAAATTAATCAGAAGTAGGAGCAGATCAAGGTTGATTTTATCAAGAACTCTTATATGGCAGACAATAGTTGATCGGTCTGAGCCAGACAGGATTTTGAAAGAACTCTTGATGAACCTGAAGTACACGTTGAAATTCAGATCGCTCTCCAACAGTCCAATAATGCTCTCAAGGCACATGGATTCAGGAATCTCCCTCCTCACTGTACTCAAGATAGAAACATCTGCACCAAGGAGATTAAGGAAGAGATCGGGTACGCCATAGCAAGAAAATGATTGAGTCTTAAGGATGCTGAAGACCAAAAAGATATCAGGAAGCTCAGAAGGAGAGTCTACAGAGCTTATGGTCTTGAACCTCCAGAAAAGAGATCTGCAGACTTTAAGGCGCGTCTGCAATAATTCAAGAAGTCCAGCTGATTCTCTTATGCTCCGGTGTTTGCTCTGTTTTCCTCTTTTAGCTCTGATAGCTCTTAGTCTAGATTGAATAGAATTTCTGTATATGTAACTTCTTGATCATATATGAAATTCTTTTCTTTCGGCCTTCGACAACCACTCATTGTCATCAGGCTATGCTTTTTCATTTCAACACTACTGATCACTTCAGTTACCAGGACACACACATACTTATCTGTGTTTGTTCCTCGTGCTTAGCTGGGTCTAGATTTGTTATCTTTGTATATGTATAGTGAGAAGGATCTTATAGGAGATAGGATTTTATCTTAGACAGTTGCATTGTGTTGATTTGTAGAATTGTTGATGTAAAAGGTTTTGGCATCATCAAATTGGGGAAATTGTTGGGATGAGATTCAGTATGATAAGATTTGAAGATCCCAAATCCCTAGCTGAATGATGAACCTTGTGTAATGTAATAGCTTAGTTGAGTTCAGCATGTTAGGAACTCAGTAGGCTAATATGGTTCAGTATAAATTAATTCAAGTACTCCTGCTTTGTTCAGGACAGTGGACGTAGGATCTTGTGTATCCGAACCACTTTAAAAATTCTGTCTTTTTACTGTTGCATTTTTTACTATTCATATTGCATAAAACTAACTTTTAAACAATCAGCATAAAACGAGTTTTTCAAACTGAGACGAACATATTTTTGGGCCTACACTTCCGCACACAATATCCAATACTGAACTATTTTTCACTGACTGAAGTCAGTACATAGGACTCAGTAGAAGGCTATCTCTGCCCACGCGATCCTGAAAGTTTATTTGGTCAACTGAATAGTTCAGTAGCAACATTCAGTTGTGCTGACTTTAGCGTTTGAATTTTTTAAATTTGTATTGTTCAGTTCACCCCCCCCCCCCCCACCCACCCACCCACCCACACACACACACACACACCTGAGGCTCGTCTCTGGACCAACAAAAAGTAACATTTATCTCAGAGTGTCAATCACAGCGAAGTAAAGTGTCAATTATAATTAAGGAACGTGTCACTTTAATCAAGTAGTCATAGGAAACCATTGTTCAATGATTTTGTCAAAAAAAAATATGAATATCATAATAACCATAAATGTTAATCAAAGTGTCTTGTAATAAATGAATCTGTCATTTATTCACGAAAAAAGTGTCAATTGTTTTGAATAAAATTGTCATTTTTTAATATAAGTTATTTTAAACAAATGACACAATTGTTCACAATAAATTACACTTTATGTTATAGGAAATGACACTTCAATAAATTAGCTAATCAATAAGCCCGAGTCCGTGCAATCTAGCCTACCAGTGTTTAATTTCATAAAGAATCATTCCAAGACAAATATAATTTTGTGCAATCTAGCCTACCAGTGTTTAATTCCACACACAATCATTCCAAGACAAATAGAAAAAAAATAATGAATAAATTGCTAGCAATACATGTTCAACTGTGTTAGCAGTAGGGCATTCATGGAATAAGTGTACCAATATCTACAAGCCTTTTTGTTGCAGCAACGAAATTCGAAAATGCTCGCTTATGGAAGCGAGGATTGATATGCAATTTGCTGCTTTTCCTTGTGTAGATGCGTTTCTTGAAATGAGCAATTTGATTAGAATAGAGACGGCATCTTCTTCCTCCAATTGAGCTCGTATATCTTCGGCTATGGAAACGTTTCTGATCGCGCCAACTACATAGGACTGAGCGATGAGAGAATCGGATTTTCATAGTTCAATTAGTACTAGAATGTCGCCGTATGCGTAAATCCCCCAAGTGTTGTCGTAATTGGCGGTGACGAATTCGACGGCCATAGCTACTTTTTCCTGAACCTGCACCGAGTTGCACTCGATTATTCTCAGTAGAGAGAGAGAGAGAGAGAGAGAGAGAAAGAGAGAGATGAACAACAAGATTTGAAACTGAGGGAGGGGGGAGGACAGTGGGAGCGAGAGAGTGTGTGGAGTGGAGAAAGAGAGAAAGGTATGTGAAGGTGTGTACATATATATATTGGGTAATGATTTTTATTAAATGGATATTGGGTCAAACCGGTTTAAAGACTGAAATTGGATTAGAAATTAGATTTTTTGACCATGTTGCACCTACATCATAATATGCACACTAGTTCATCTCTTCATCTAATCTTATATTTAAACTAAATAATTTTAATTTAATTTAATCAAATCTATTTTATCTATTTCTTATTTTTAGTTAAAGTATTTAAATTGGTTATGAAATTTTTTAAGCTCAATTTCTTATACTTTATAGTAGGAATATATCTACTTTTATTTTATTTATCAAAAACTCTTACTTTTACTTAAAAAAAAGTATCGATAATCAAAAATATTCTTAAAAATTGATTTAATTTTATTTGACAGCACAAAATGTGCATGATGCATAAAATGAAAGCCCGTCTAAAATCAACCTCCTTTTATTTATTTATGAGATCTAAATAATATTACTCCTATTATACTGTAACTCAAATTAATCATATAATCAATATCCTAATCTAATTTCAAATCACATATACTATACCTCATCTTGAAAAAAAAAATTAGAAACTAACTTAAATCAATATAGAATGAAAACTTTATCAATGCCACAAAATCACAATTATATGCATTTTTTCATATACTGAATTTCAACTTTAGAGAAATATTTTTGCAAAATAATAATTTAATTTAGAATCAAAACTTTCTCAATGCCACAAATCACGTTAAACTAATTACATTTCTCAAAATTTTATTCAAAATTTGTACATTTCTTAATAAATAATGTTAAAGACTAAGGAACAAATCAGTAGAATTGATTTCGTCCTTTTCATTTTCTTTTTTCTCCTTCCAAATTCCACAACCACTTATTATTCCTTATATATATTATATATAATCTGAATTTACTTTATACCTCAATGTTTAAATTGCAATCAATTTTCAATCAATTGCAATTCGCGTAATTTCAATTACATAATTTAGCAATTTCTCTTAGTTGAAGGCTAAATTTGGAATTTAGCGCATTAAAATTGAGGGCACTCTCGGTAATGTCTGCACCTTTATTATCCCAATGTCTTCTCATTTGCGTCCGCCTCTCTTTCTCAGCCTCCTTCACTTCTCCTTTAGTTTCGCCCGCTCCAGCCTAAAGACCTTCACAAGCTCTCAAATTATGAAGCCCAGAAGTCGCCATCCCGTCCCTCGCGGCCTCCCTGTTGACCTTCATCAATTTTAGTTTCAGGAGATTACTATCTAGATCCCGCGAACTTCAAACACTGAGGTCTATTCCAGCAGGTTTGCACATTTACAGCTTCTGCTTCATTTTTCGTTTTTATTTGGATTTTCTTGGTTTTTCGATCGACCATTTCAATGTTTACTTCATGTCTACTCTCATTTTATTTTCCCGATTTTTGTGGCTTCCCATTTCTTCATTCTGTTTATTTTCATTAACAGCCTAGGGAATGCTTATCTCTTGAATCGTAGTTATCGGTGCATATATGTATATATGTATATAGTTGTATTCGTCCGATCGCGAGTTTTTGTAATTTAGATTTGATATAGTGTGTGTCAATTGATCAAGATTTGAAGTTATTCGGAATGTTGACAGAAATTTGAGATGGGTGTCGTGGAAATTGGACAATCTTCACAAACTTCCAAAGGGAAAGACCATTGCGATGGTGGTTTTGGATAGATGGGGTGAGGACAATGCCAGCCAGTACAACTATATCCATATCGCCAAAACACCCACCATGGATTCACTTAAGAAGGTAATCCACTTTTCTCTTGAATTGTTTATTCATCATTATTTTCACAATTAATTTTCAATGGGGCATTTGATCTTCAGTTCTTTTTTTTTTTCCTTTCTTTTTTGGTGTTTTATTGTTATTGTTTGTGTTGTTTTCATTAATGAATATTCCAGCTTAAAAAGAAGTTTAAAATGGAGATTTGAACATCTCCGATCGACGTGCCATAGTTTTGGTACCATTAATATGATTTTGCGGTATGTTGATACTCTAATATGTGTGGAATAACATTGCGTGTAAATGAAAATTTCTTTTAGAAGATTGACGTATCATAACGTCAATGTCCATTTATTGCATTGCAAATTAGTAAAATTCTCAATAAATCATATTCTATTATCTTCTGCTGAAAAATCTGAAATTTGTAATATCTAAATCAATTGATAAAGCAACAGAGAAGAAATTAGAACTTCCGTATTTAATTTTTCAAATCAACACATGACGAAGTAATTATTAAATGATATTTTATCAGTGAAGGGCTCACACAGGTTAGTCTACAAGGCTCGATACTCAAGGACTTTAGAATTAGTTGTGGTCAAAATAATATCATTATCTAAAATAGTATGATTTATATATGATATCACTAAAGGTTTTTCTTTGTTTAATTATTTTTAAATAATAAAATTATTTTGAAGGTCACCTTGTCAATGGCCCTGGGTCAGCAATCTCATTTTCGTGGGAACAAATGGTATGATATCGAATTTCCTTTTTAGGAAAGAAAAATCTTTTTATTTTTTGATTTTCTTGAAGTTTTTGTTTAATGTTTTCTTTATATTTTATTTAACTTTTGTTGGGATGAACATAAAATGTTGGGATATATTTATATGATAAGATTTGAAGATTCTAAAACCCCTAGTTGAAAGATGAACCTTTGATATTGTAATAACTTAGTTTGAGTTCAGCTGTTAGAACTCAGTAGGCTGGAGTTCAGTAGCTGTGGATTTAGTAGAAGACTTTGTACTCAGCTGAAGAACTCAGTATCGAGGAAGTCAGTTAGTATGTCTATCATCAACTGACTCTGCAAAAGAAATTGAGCCAGCGACTGAAGTGTTCAGACGAATGTCGATAGAAGATAATCAGACGACGGTCCGAGGAGTCAGAGGAAGTCAACTGCTATTGAGTGTTGTTTCTTTGAAAACCACGATATGAGCTTACTGCCGAGGAACTGACAAGTTCCTGAGGTTTACTTTCTGTCGATTCGGCAACCTACATAATCAGCATCAGAATAACCAGTTAGTTCAAGGTTATCATCAGCATGATACCATAATCCAACATCAGGTGTTCCCTTCAAGTAACGAAGAATTTTCTTAGCTGAATCTACATGGCTCTTCTTGGGATTCGCCTGAAATCTCGCGCATACACCTACAACATAAGTTATGTTAGGTAGGGCTGCTTAAACGGGTATCGGGTATTCGGTTAATACCCGTACCCGTACCCATACCATGAAGGTATCGGATACCCGATTAACCGAAAATCGATTAATCGGGTATGTATCGGGTATCAGTTTTTGGAAGATAACGGGTATGGGTAAATAACCGATACCCGTTCGGTTAACCCGATACATACCCGATCCAATTAAAGTCACTAATTAATTTTATATTTTTATTAATTTGTCTTCTAAATCCTAATTAGCATCCTAATGACCTAAGTCAATCAAAACAAACTTGTTGTTGGCCATCGATGACTACGTCTACGAGACAATCAGACAGATACTTCACTTCTTCTTCTTCATTCTTTTGTTCTTCATATTTTTTGTGTTCTCTGTTCTGTCCTGTGGGCCGTGCGTGAGCCGTGAGCGTGAGAGGGAGACGTTCTATCCTGTGGGCCTTCGAGTTGCGACGCGAGTCAGCGACTTGCGTCAGTGCGTGAGCCGTGAGCGTGAGGGAGACGACTCCGTCCGTTCGAGCCTCCGTCTGTGCACTGAAAAGATGGAAAAGATGAAAATGGGTTTTGGCTTTTAGTAATGCTGAAAAGATGGAAAATTGTTAGATCTGTCTCCATTATCTAATTAAATTAATCGCACACGATTATTGAAATCTGGCCTTAATTTTATTCCAACGAGAAAAATAGTTAAGATCGCTTTTCTTTATGATCACTTTTCAGCCAGCTTTCTTGTAAGGTTAATTTTGGTTAACCTTATAACCGACCCGATCGGGTATCGGGTTAACCGATAACCGATCGGGTATGGGTATGAGTATATGAAATTTTGGGTTTTTTGGGTACAGGTAACCGATTTTCGGTTACGGTTAACCCGTACTCGTACCTGATTAACACCCCTAATGTTAGGTCTACTGGCTGTAAGATATAGTAAAGAACCGATAATAGCGCGATAGTCAGTTGAGTTAACAGATACTCCCTCTTTATCAAGATCAATCTTGAGATTGGTGTTCATGGGTATCTTTACTGACTTGCTAGATTCACATCCGAATTTCTTGATGAGATCTCTTGTATATTTAGCTTGATTAATGAATATTCCCTTCTTGGATTGTTTGACTTGAAGTCCAAAGAAATAGTTCATCTCTCCCATCATCGACATTTGAACTTCTCTTTCCTTTGACTTAAAGTCCAAGGAAATAGTTCCTTTCTGAAAACCTTTATGATGTAGAAAGTCTGAGAGGGTATCATACCAAGCATTGGGTGCTTGTTTTAAACCATACAAAGCTTTCTTAAGTCTGTAAAGCTGATGTCCCTACTGAAAGTCGGGCGGTTGTTCAACATAGACTATTTTCTTCAGCACGCCATTCAAGAAAGCTGACTTCACATCCATCTGATAGACTGTGAACTGCTGATGTATTGTATAGACTAGGAATAGATGAATGACTTCCAATTTTGCGACGGGGGCGAATGTTTCGTCGAAGTCTATTCCTTCCGATTGACAATATCATTTGGCAATAAGTCGAGCTTTATTCCTGACAATGATGTTGTTTTCATCACGCTTGTTCTTAAAGACCTACTTCGTTCCTATCACGTGTTGATGTCTAGGTCTGTCAACAAGCTCTCATACATCATTTCGAGTGAACTGATTCAGCTCTTCTTGCATGGCAGTGATCCAGTCAGCATCATTCAGTGCGTCCTAAATTGTCTGAGGTTCTTCAATCGACAAGAAATAGGGGTATAAAGCGCTCTCTCCTTGATAGAATGTGGATCTTGTCTTGACACTAGCTGATGGATCTCCAATTATAAGATCGGAAGAATGAGCATCTAGCCACGAACGACGACGTCTTGTTACTTCATCTGGAATTGATTCTACACAGATAATAGTAGTGTTAGGAATTTCATTTATAATATTCTGAGATTGAAGCAATTCAGTAACAAAGGTTGGGTCTACTGAGTCACCAGGTTCAGGGGCATTTGGCTCAGGAACATCAATAGTTCCCCATGAGTTGTTATTCTCAGTAGAGGTATCAGTTACCACATGGGTTTCCTCATCGACCTGAGTTACCTCGGATTGATTATGTTCAGTAGAATCAATCTGTTCAGCTACATTGCCTGTTGGTTGATTCTGAATTCATTGTCCGAATCATCATCCCAACAATGCTGGATCTTTTCGATGTTATCTTTTAAGCTTAGATCTTGTAGCTTGATCCTGACCTCTTCAGCTTCTGGCTGAGAGTTTGACTTCCTGCTCTCACAAATAAATTCATCAAATACAACATGAGGGTTTTCCCCCACGCAAAGGGTCCGGTAGTTAAAGACCCTGAAAGCTTTGCTGACCTTGGAGTATCCTAAGAAACTCCTTGGTCTGACTTGCTATCAAAGACCTTTAACTGGTCCTTTCCGTTATTGTGGATAAAGCACGGACAACCAAAAATATGGAAATGCGAAATAGAAGGTGTTCTCCCTTTCCATAATTTATATGGCATCTTCATGTGCATCTGTGTCAGTAGAGATCGGTTCTGAGTGTAGCAGGCAGTGTCAGTAGCCTCTGCCCAGAACTTCAATGGTAGACCTGAATCTGTGAGTAACGTCCTTGCTGCTTCTTTAAGTGTTCTGTTCTTCCTTTCAGCGACTCCGTTCTGTTGAGGCGTACGTGCCGCTGAGGTCTCGTGTTCAATGCCTTCAGCTTCGTAGAAGTCTTTCACCATGGAGTTCAGAAACTCAGCTCCACAATCTGAGTGTAACCTTTGGATCTTGATATCTTTCTCGACGCTCAGCCGCTTTAGTAGTTTCGGCAGTTCAAATTTGACATCAGATTTGTTGGCGATGAATATCACCCAAGCATATCTTGAATAGTTATAAATTACTACAAGAGCATATTTCTTTCCTCTGATCGTCACTGGATTGACTGGCCCAAATAAATCAATGTGCAGCAGCTGAAGGATTCTATCAGTGGAAGGTAACGGAATAGGCGGATTGATTGACTTTGTTCGCTTCCCCTTCAGACATGCCTCACAGTTCTTATATCTTTTGAATACTTCTTTGGGCAGTCCTCTGACTTTAGCATCACGTGCTAGCTTGTTCATTGTTTTGAAGTTCAGATGACTCAGTCGTCTGTGCCATGGCCATGTTGTTTTGTCATCTGACCTCGTATGTGCTAGCAGGCAAGCTTCAGGTTCGGCAGTATTCCATTCAGCATAGTATATGTTCCTTTGTCGTGATCCTGATAACATAGTTTTCCATGTAGATTTATCGAGAACATCACAAAAATCTGCGTCAAAAGTTACTTTATTGGAGTTATCACAGAATTGACTGACGGAAAGGAGATTATGTTGAAGTCCTTCAACATAAGACACTCTAGGAACTGTCGCAGTCCCTATTTTCAATGTGTCGTATCCCCTTGTGTAGCCTTTGGAGTTTTTCACCAAACTTAATTCTGGCTCCATCTTGCTGAACGTAGTTGGTCAGTAGGCTCTTTTGATGTGTCATATGTCTTGAGCATCCATTGTCGACAATCCAAGGGTCCTTTAACACCTGCAAAACAAAGACAGATTCAGGTACCTTTTGGGTTCAGCTTGGGTCCTTAATTGTTAGATTTAATAATCCAAACTTGTCTGACAGCCCTGATGGCTTCAGACTTCTTCTTGCCCTTGTTGTTAGTAACCTTCTCCACTGAGCTTGGAGGAGCTGACTTCTTAGTCTTTTGGGGTTCAGCTTTCTTCTTCTTCTAAACCTTAGAGCTTTTTACTCTTGGCTCATAGTAGTACGAACCGTACTGAGTTGGATGAGTCAATTGTTGGTGGCCATACTGCTCGGCCCAGCTGACCTCTTGGTCTCCCCTGAATTTGATCTGGGTGTTCTGGGGCTAGAACTATGGGTCATCTTCTTATTGCTCGGCTGGGGTGCTAGAATTTTCTGCTTGTTCTTTGCCTGAGGGGATGTATAGTCTGCATGCTGAGTTACCCCTTGGACAAACCTATCAGCCATCTTGGTGGAGCTCTTTTGTCCTGAAGTGGAGGCTTCAAAAGTGTAACCAAGTCCTTCCTTAGTGGAGCATGATCTTTGAGATCGTAACAACTTCTCCAACTTCTCCTTGGCTCCAATGTATTGCTCTGTCATCAAGGTTCTCCACACTTCATCGCTCTTCCTCAATGATTCATATTCTGCTCTGGCCTGTGTGAGTTTTTCCTTGAGTTTAGCAATTTCAGTCTCTTTCTCAGAGACGTCTTTGGTCAATACTGAAATATGTGCTTCTTGGTCTTGAGACTTAGTCATTAGAGAGGTAATCTCTTCATTCAGTCTTAGAACAAGTCCTTCAGACTCAGTAGAGTCCTGACTTCTCTTTGAAAGTCTCTGATTTTCGCTTTCAGGATTACCAACTCCTGAATCATCTTGCTGAACTGCTGACTCATCTGAATTTGCTCTTCAAGTAAATCTTTGTATACAAGAACCACATCCAGCAGTTCTCCTTCAGTAGAGCTTGTGTCGTGTGTGCAAGGTGAATATGGGCTTATAATGGGTTCAGAATTTACCTCAGCCTCTTCTCCGGCCATTAGACACAGTTCAACATCTTCTATCTTGATTGCCATGAATGCAGCATCGTCATCAGATGATTCCATAAACAATTCCTTATCACTAGAGCAATCGGACAACTCTCCAGCTATGTAGACTTGCCTCTTCTTGACAAACTTG
Source organism: Lavandula angustifolia (assembly GCA_028984105.1). Taxonomy (NCBI): domain Eukaryota; kingdom Viridiplantae; phylum Streptophyta; class Magnoliopsida; order Lamiales; family Lamiaceae; genus Lavandula; species Lavandula angustifolia. Next base: position 17,824,717 of record CM054816.1, on the reverse strand, counting down.
TCGCGTCAGGCTTGCCTTTCAGCTCTTTCAATTGCTGAGAGTTCAGGACATTCGTACTAGAAGTGTCCTGGCTTCTTGCAGTTGTAACATACTGAGCTTCTTCCTTCCCTTCTAGGTGTGTCTTTTTGTTCAACGGGAGCAGCTTCAGTATTCATGCAATCAGGTAGAGGTTTAGTTTCACTTTTCGAGTGACTATGATCTCTCTTACCTTGATATTTTTGGGAAACCTTTTTCATCTTCCTTCTGAACATCTCTTTCTCCTTCTGGTATTTCACAGCAAGGAGAGCATACTTCTCAGCCAAGTTGTCAGCAGTTGGTAGTGTTACTGAGCTTCCGGCTGACTGGCTTATTGCTGAGGGACTTGCTCCGGGAGTGCTAGCTGATGCGTTGTATGCATGATCCATTAGCACTTGAGCTTCTGCACCGGGGGTGTGTAGGAGGTTGAATTCGAACTCCTCTGCTTTTAGCTCTGAAAACACATAATCAGGAGTAAAAGAATTTAAGTCAGATCTCCTCATACATGTAGCAAAAGAATACCACTTGGGGCTGCTAAAAGCCCTTAGAATCTTGGTATTGGTCTCCTTGTTGCTAAAAAATTTTTCAGTCCGTTGATGATGTTTATCTGGTTTGTGAATCGAGCACTAAATCATTTATGGACTCCCTAGGAAGTATAGCGAATGCCTCGAGTTTCTGCAGCTCTAACTCCAATTTGTTCTCTTTGATCTGTGGAGTTCCTTGGCTCAGTACTGCAAGAGCATCCAATAGCTCCTTTGTCTTCTTGTAGTCATGCACTCTCCCGAGATAAGAGTCATTGAGGGTCATCAGTATTGCGTTTCGCACAACTCGGTCGAGGTTGTGCAGTTTCTTCTCTTCAGGAGTGAAGAGGCTCTTGTCCTTTGGAAACCTTCGGGCCGATTCTGGCACTTGCTGCTCCGTCTAATGCAAGTTCGACTGAGTCGACCATCGGAACAATAGGTCATTTCTCCAGGACGTCGGTCATGTTGTCATGCAGCGAAGTTAAATGTGCCTTTATCCTCACTCGCCATACCGCGTAGTTCTCTGTTGGGAACGTGGGTGCCGTCCTTATCCCTGAAATATCAGCCATTGAAGAAAGATAGGATATAGGATACAATGAAGAGATGCAAGATATATTGAAAACGAGTTTTCCTAGGATCTTGTTCGAGATAGACCAGTATTCAAAAAACGATGATCAATAAGAACACCGCTCTGATACCAATTGTTAGTCCTGAGACGTGCTTCAGGTGTAGGAGGGGGGGTGAATAAACCTGAATATAGATTCTTTTTCTCAAACGCGAAAGTTGGCTCTAGCTGAGTGTGCTACTGAACTGAGTCGGATAGCAAGATATGCTTTCAGATCGCGTGGGCAGAGATTTCTTCTACTGAGCTCAACTCTACTGACTTATATCAGTCGAACAATCGTTCAATATCAGATTTGTGTGCAGAAGTGTAGGCCCTATGAAACGTCTCGGTTGGAAAACCGGTTTTGTGCTGAGTTTGATGAAATATGATCAGTTAAGAAAAGCAACAGTAAATCAACACAACAGATTTTTAAAGTGGTTCGGACACACTGGGTCCTACGTCCACTGTCCTGACCAAAGCAGGATACTTGTATTATTTATACTGAGTAAGTCTCAGTGATCAGTTCAGAGGAAAAATACAAACTTGATGCTTATACTGAGCAAGTCTCAATGATCTGTTCACATGACATATTCTCTACTTATAGTCGTAGTGACTTTTACAGGGTTTCAAACTTAAAGAGTTTGAGCTTCTCCAACTATGAGGAAGTTCTTACAATAAGAACGTTTCACAAAATGTGAACTCCCTCGAGATTTCTAAGCTATGAATATTACAATTTAGCTCGCTTAGATAAAAGAAGGGGAACAAATATTCTCTAGAGAGAAGAACTAAAAAGATTCTAATCTAAGTTCAAGTTCTTCGCTGGATATGCAGTGAGTTTTCTAGAGATGGTTTGTATGTTGAAAGCTTTTGGTTCCCGGTGTCTTTCTGCATGAAGACTCTCCTCTATATATAGCGTTTGATTTGTGAATAGATCCGTTGGAGAGGGGTCTAGCCACGTGTCGAAACGACAAGGAAAATGGCTCCTTAAATTTGAACGTTGATGAGTAGGTGCACTGTAGAGATACGCCTCTTTTTCAGAACAGGTAAAGCGTTGTCGGCTCCTTATTAGTCGAGGTAGAATGGTAGGTGAGGTTTGTCAAACATCAAGGTTGACTCCCTCTGAATCCTCGGACCTTCAACTGAAGTGACTTTCTACTGACGTTCTTCTGAGCATTCAGTGTATGGGTACGAATTACTGTGCAGATTCAGTTGGTGGTCGGCTGACCAACTGACTTCTTCGATCCTGAGTCCATCAGCTGAGTGCAAGGTCTTCTACTGAACTTCGCAACTACTAAACTCTAGTCTATTGAGTTCCTAACATGCTGAACTCAAAATAAGCTATTACATAATCGAAGGTTCATCATTCAGATAGGGCTTTTGGGATCTTCAAATCTATAAAATATAGTTCTACTGAATCTTTATCCCAACAATTTTTTTAGTGTATAAAATAATAGTACATATTAAAATATATGTATATGTATAATGTATATCAACTTAATAAAACTATTTCATTTTATTTCATTTAGCAACAGACACAACAAAGCACACACGAAGTGGAATATTCTTTTTCGAAGGAAATGTGCTTTAGAGATTTCTTGTCGAGTCCTTGATAGACAACAGCGGTGTAGTGTTTTGTAACAGAGGGGGGACCCATGCAGCCTGTAATTGATTCCGGAAACCACCTGTGTCTCTCCCTTCACCAAAGACATCAGAATCAAGTGTATTTTATTCTCTTTGTTGTGTTCCTCCACTGCGAATTCCGCAATCTCAACCACCTCCTTAGCGTGTGGATTCTTGATTGGCGTCTAATCTCCGACGGAATCAGCTAAAATGGGAACTACAACCGCCAGCAATGAGAGAACCGCCATGAGAACGTATGCAAATTCGGGTGCCATTTTTTTATATTGTTTTTCTTAGATTAATGATTTTGGTTGGTGGTGGTTAATCCGTCGAGTTCTATTTATGCCCTCATGGCTAAATATACAAATTTAATGGTGGTAACTAGAGTTTATAACTTTATCCAAACAAAAATTATTGAAACAAATGAAATACAATTACAGTTTTGAGATTGAAATTTAGTTAGTAAATAAATGTTCAAAAAAACAACCTATCATACAGCAAGACTCCTACATACGATATTTTTAAAAAAATTGCCATTTTAGTAAATAGAAAAAGGGAAAGATAATTAAAGAGTTCTTCCAGTAAAGTGGGAAAAAAAATTATAATAACTTTACAGTTATTTATATCAGAATGCACCCTTAATTAAGTAATTAGTACCTAAGCCCATTTGGTTTAATTAAAAGGTGAAATGAATTTTAAAAAAGGGACACGCAGAAATAAAGGAAATAAATTATTACTGATTTAGTGATTTATACTATTATAAATAAACATGATTACGATAACACATTTTAGTTCGTTGGTTATTTGTTTAGGCCTTTTCGTATTTTAGTTTTGTTTGGTTATTTTTTTGGGGAAATGTCACTATTAGGCATTTTTTTGCGTTTTACTTTAGTTTACTTTATGATATGACAAGTATTTTCTTTAATATTTCACACCTCAAGTAAAATTACGCATATTACAAACCCCTTTTCTTTTTTACTGAAAATTTGTACACAAAAAAAATTACCCATATTGCATAACCCCTTGAGTTTTTTTAATTAGTGTATCCCCATCAAAATCTTTAAATTAAACCTTTACATTTTATCTAATCTCTCATCTTCTATTAAACTTTAATTTTATTAATTCGTATCCAGGTAGGCCCGTGGCCGTCTAGTTAATAGTCAAACATATTTCAACACGCTAAGGCGACAAATTGAAGTACACATTATGAATACACATTGTAAATGAAATTTATTCAAAAGGCGATGTAAATACTGAATTATACAAGGGCAATATGGTGACATCACATTCAACTCTTCAACAAATTTGTAGGTCAGGGCTTTGTCCATTTTCTGTTCCGCGATATACCTTAGTTTACAGAGATTTAGGTCACAAGTTCTTGAAATTCTTCGGATTGAATCTCCGTTTCAAGCTGCCAGAGATAAGAGATTCTCCAAGTAAAGGAACTGCACGACGAATCTCGGAGAGTGGAGGTGTAGCGGATAATAAATGTCGGCAGCGGGAAAAATTGGTGACTGGGCATTCAGGGCGTTCACGGCGGGACTCGGAGTCACCACCATATATCTAACCGCTACTTTCTCCTTCAATGTCTACCGTGGTCTCGCCTGGCACAACGATCAAAAGGTTTAATTTTGTCCCTGTTCATCACATTAAATAAGTTGAGGGTTTAGTATGGTTTATAATAGTTTAGTCTGATTTGTCGTGGGTGTATGCATAATCGTATGCCAAATGCAATTCGAAGAAACGAAGGCATAAAGATTGTGATAATCATCAGTTTCTAGATTGTTTCAGCCTTTTGTTCGTAAATGGCTTATTTGGGGAAGTTGAGGCATTATTGAAGCGATTTATTGGGATCTCCAATAACAGAGACATAAAAAATTTGTGTGGTGTTTATGGTCATTATATGCATTCATAGAATCTAAATACTCACGTTTTTGGTTGCTCTAGTGCTAGCTGAACGTTCACTAAGCAAGTCCTCGTTTGTGGTTTAAGCTAGTGGCCTTAGGTGTTCAAAACTGCTTTTTAATCAACATTTTGAAGCCTAATTTCTGTATATACCTATTAGGATCAAGTTTTTTGCTTCAGTTGACCTACTGTTGAATGGACAGTGTGGGCATAATGTCCACCTCGCATCTTAGAACGAACTAAGATCATCAAACTGAATCCCCCCTAAAATAACTCTCTCCTACTTGTGCTTTGGTGAGGGATTTTGGTACTACTATTAGCCCTAGAGGACTGAGGTCCATGTATTTAGACGTGCGATACCAGCAGTAGCAATGTGGTATGTTGTGTAGCTGGTCTCATAATTGGGCCGTCTCTCTGAGAATCACATCTCGAATCAATGTTTTTGGTGTAGGATTGGTGCTCTGGAACTTTACATTTCCAGTAAACTAAAAATTCATTAAGATGATATGGTCATTTAGGCTGCCAACAGTTGTACAGAGCCAGTAGAGATTTTCAGTCAACTTGTAATCACCAGATTTACCATTAATGTGGTGGAAAGACTGATTGTTGTTATGGTTTAACTGTGTGAAGAAATTCGTGTCTCCAATGTGGATTTATTGCTGAAGAGACATCAGTCTGTGACCTTTTAGTTTCTCCATTTCATATTAAGGCCCTTTGTCCTCGACTTTTCTCTTGAAGCTTTACATACTTTTGTCCTGGTGAGTCATAATTCGGATAAAGAGAGTCTTTTGGGTTAGACGTGTAGTTGATTTAAATATCTGCTAATTATCCATTGGAAATGGATCCATTTAGTATTTACTGCTCATGGCTTCCATTGTTTTGCAACTCTTAGAATTGCATTTCTGTTCGGCTAAAGCCAACAGAGTCATTTTTTTCTTTCCTTCCATCTCCTGCTACTAAAATGTCCACAGCAGGAGTGCCATGCTATTATCTGGTTTTGTTGTATCCGAGTTTTGCTACTCCAGTGATCAATGCTTGTATTTTGCTTTTGTAGAAGGCCGGGAAGAGGGAATTTTGCAGAAGACCGAGGAAAGGTCTGCTACGCAAAATACAGAAGGATCTTAAGTTCTAATGAGCTGTTCTGGACTAGTAATGTTGATTTCTTGGAGGTTGAAGTCTTGCAATAATGAGTTTTTCCCCTTGCCATATGGACTGGGCTCTCTCTTTAGCTGGTTAACAGCATGCTATAGGAAACAAGGCTGAACAAGTATTATAAGTTCCTACTTGATAGTTTTAAAGGGTTGTTGAAGTTCTACTTAAGTGGAATTTTTGTTTTATTTTTGAAACAAGTTGGTTATACACACTTCATAGAGAGGGCAAACAAGTGTTCTTACCAACATGTTATTTAGATGGTACTTTTCACTCATTCGAGAGTGAGAGATTTAGGATTCAATTCTTCTCTTATCCTTATTAGATTAGTTTGTTTGTTGTTTTTTTTTTTTTTTTTTTTTGTTAAAAAAAGGTGTTCTTGATACACCACCCTTCCTTCCAAATTGATATCCCTCAATTTCCTTTTTTGTTTATAACATTAACTACAATATGCCTAGTTTTATGAAACACAATTTCAAGTCAAAATCTGTGGACAATGAGATTTTAGCTCATATTCCAATATCACATGTTAAATATCACATTTAATCCCATTGCTTGCATATATTTCAATGTCACATTTTCTCTTATATTGTTTTGATTTTAACAAAATTAAGGAAAGTAAAAAGAATCCTTAAACCAAAGATTTTAGATAGATATTTAGAGATTCTTTTTCCATAGATAAACGTAAGTAATTTTAATCCATAAAGCGGAGATTTTAATATATATCACATATCGAATCCTATTAAGAACAGAATGGACATCTATTATCATCACTCCCTAACGCCGCTATAATCTATTTCTTCTTCTTCATCTCTCGCCCTCGTCGTCTATTCTAGGTATTGTTCTGAATTTTTTCTAATTTTTGTGCTACTGGAGAACATGTTTGAGATTGTTCTGTCTTACTTTAATCGATGTTTTTGCTGATGGAATTCAATTTCGTAATAAATAATCTCCAATTAAATTTATTAAATTTAACTTAGTTCAAGAGTAGCCATTGATTCACGTGCATCTTGAACTTCATCAAGAACAACTCAACCTCCAAATTGTTCATCTCGTCCGTCGTCAATCCTCCAACTCGCGCAAAGTACGAGTTTCTGTAATTCCTGCACAAATTCACGCCGACAAAAAAATCAGCACACAGTAATCTTTTTAATTGCAAACTATTTTTTTTAATCTTTTTAAGTTGTATTTTTTTATTGTTAAATATGTTCTCATTTTACTAATTTATAAAAAATAAGACTCTTAAATATTTAAAAAAAAAATAGAATCCGAACAATTTCCTTGTGTTTTCCAAACACAGGACAAATAATCTATTTTCCGCAGAATCACATTCCCCAGAATCATATTCCCTGTCAACTTTACTTTCCTGAATCATTTTCCGTAGAATCATATTCCCCAAAATAATATTCCCTAACAACTTTACTTTCCTGACAACCAAACGGGCCCTTAGTTTTCTTAATTTTTTATTTATTTATGTGAAAAATAGAATATGCATATTGATTTGAATGGAGGCGGTATAATACAATGAAAATTTAAATCAGGCGCTTTTTTTTTTAAGAAAATAGGCCGAAAGTAATTCGTCGTTTGTGGATCTGTAATTGCAATATGTTAGGTACGACATAAAAATCAATGGAATTGGGTTTGTTTATCGGATTCGTATGAAGTAGCTTTAAGATTCTGGGTGTTTGAATTTCGCTATCGTAATCATTTTCGTGATTTTTTTATTGGTAGTATATGTAAATCACTTATCATGAATTATGATGTCCTAAGTTTGATTTTAGTGTCTCTATATGAACGTTTTTAACTTAAAAATGCGATAAGTTTCGAAAGCTTACAAATGTGAAATTCGAGACCCTCCAATATTTATATTATATACATAATACATCCATTAGTTCATTTAGAAGAAAGCTTATCAATTAAAAAAAATAAACACTTATACACGTGTTTGATAAAATTTATCATATTAGCTTATAAGCTCTTCGCAATCTCCTTTTGAATTATTTTCATAAAGAAAGTAGCACTAGTCGTTTATATTACAAGTGTTTGTTTTAGATGTTTTCCTAATGAGATAGATATATACTCTCTTATTAGAATAAGGGTGTTTTCTTAAATACCCAAATTGATATTACAAAACTCAAATTTACCCAATCTTTATATTTGCTATACAAAATACCCACTTTTACTTTAAAATCCCTACTTTTCAGACTTGTCAGCCTGTAATTTCGCTATTTTGCTTTGTTCCGTGTATAAATGATTGGAATCGGGTATCTAAAGCAGAACACGGAATCCCGCTCGCGTCCCGCTCACGTCCCGCTTGCGTCGCCAAATCTCGTTCCCTTCACAGCGGAATCCCGCTCGGCCTGTCCCGCTCAGAAGTCCCGCTCGGCTGCCCAATTCCTGCTCAAGTTTGACTTGGTAGGGAGCAGAATCCCGCTCGGGAAATCTCGCTCTATCTGCCAAGTCTTGCTCGGCTTTTTGACTTGGCAGGGAGCAGAATCCCGTTCATGGAATCCCGCTCGGCCTGCCAAGTCCCGCTCGACTTTTTCGACTTGGCAGGCGGAGCAGAATCCCGCTCACGGAGTCCCGTTCGGCCTTGTCAAGTCCTGCTTGTTCCATTCCTAGTCCTTATCATGAAATTTTTTATATTAATACCCATGATTGAAGTCCAAAATCGAACGCACTCCATCATCTTTCATTTCATTTTCAATTACAAAATAATTATTTAGAATTTTGCTACCACACTCCAGAAAAAAAAAATGGAAAGTTCATATAATATTATTGTTCATTTTAACAAGCAATTTAACAATTTGTCCGAGTCTGTTGGTGGTCAAGTTAGAGTTGTCTGCATTCCTAGGAACAATGTTTGTATCCCGATTTTACGACAATTCATTCAATACAATCTTAATCCCTTTTCACTTTCGTCAAATTATGAAATTTATTACACCTACGTTTATCGTCATGGTATTACGCTTAGGTCCATTCTCGCGACCGATATGGACCTAGTTCGTCTTTGCAGTACACAAATCGAGCCGGCTTTATTTCTTGTGCACTCCAATGTTCAATCTTATCGTACACCTGATGCTGTTGAACAATTCGGTTCAAGGTTCAATTTTCAAGAGCAAGCGAGTGGTAGCAATCGGGCTGAGAATATTCGCGAACATGAAACCTTTGTTCGCGATTAGGATACCCGTGTTGTGTTCGACAGTGACGAAGAAAATAATTTGGATAGTTCATCCGACGAAGAATACGATGAGGTGCCTGATGCATTAAATGAATGTACGTTTGGCGACTTCGTGCTATGGATCCGATGAGAAGGTGGATTGAATCAATTGATATCTATGCTCATGTCAGACAACCGTGACCCTCCAAGCGACGAAATAATATATGGTGGCGGCGAAGAAGTAAGTGATGGTTTACTTCCACTTGTTCCTCTCGATGCATCCGACTCACCTATGGTTTGAGATTTGGATCACGTTGTGGACTATCCACTCCGTGAAGGGGCGACATTTTGGGAGAAGGAGGATTTGTTTGCTGCTGTTGCACTTCGGTACATGGAACAAGGTCTCAATTTCAGGGTGGCTCGTTCTGACCCTGGTCGGGTTGAGTATAAATGCAGACGGAGTCGCGATTGCCCATTTTTTCTGCGGGGCACCTTTCGCATAGATGTGTTGTGGATTGTAAGTTGCTTACATGCTGAACACATATGTAATCGAGATTTTTCGTTGAATGGTCCAAGGAGGGTGCGTGCAAAGGCGCTTGCTGTTTATGCTGCTCAACGAATGCGCCATAAAAAATCAGTCCTAAAATAGAAAGAAATTACGGCAGCTATCCAGGGGGAATTCGGGTTTCAAGCAAGATACACTATAGCTCTACGAGCACGCAATTATGTTGTGGCAATGATTTTTGGTGGACACTCAGATTCGTTCAAGATGCTTTCTCGTTACCTCTACATACTAAAAACAACGAATCCAGGTACAATGACTGATCTCGAAGTCGATTCAGAAGGTCGTTTTCAACAATTATTCGTTGCTTTTAATGTTTCTCATGGCCCGTGAGTATTTAACCTCTGAGATCTGATTGTGGTCGATGCGACTCACTTGAAAGAAATGAATAAAGGAGTGTTATTTGTGGCTGCTACGATAGATGACAACGACCAAATATTTCCACTAGCCTTTGGTGTGGGTCCAATTGAGAATGATTATTCTTGGACGTGGTTCATGTCCCAACTGAGAGAAGCATATACGACGCCAAGTCATTTAATGATCATCTCCGATCAACACCACAGCATAGCTAACGCGGTAGAGGTTGTTTATCCGGAAGCAGCCCATGACACTTGTTACTATCATCTTAAGAATAAGATTACACGTTATGGTAAGACGTTGATCAAGCTGTATCCAGGGCCGGCCCTCATGTGTAGTGAGTAGGAGCGGTTGCCCAAGGCCCCAAATTTTTGGGGGCCCATTTTTTTTTTTTTTATTAATAAATAAGTTTTTTTAAGAAATAGCATATTTATTCATTCTTTTTAGCAAAGAAAGGACCAGTTAATATATTTAATCTGGTCCAGAATTCTATTACAAAATATACTATATCTAGTCTAATATAGTAATATAGAATTTAAAATAATTAAATAGGTCATAAAAAAGTAAATGCTACCTAAATTCTTTATTCTATCTGTACGTTTTTGTTATTGTTCATCTCTATTTCTCTTTTATTCCCTAATTTTCTTGTTTACTAAACTGTTTTGAACACGACTATGTCACAAAAAATGGAGGTGAAGCGACAACTACTATTTTTTAAAGATATATACTAAAATAAAAGACGATAAAAATACAAATATTACTTTATAGAGAGGGGCCCATTTTTTATCGCTTGCCCTGGGCCCCTTTTTTCTCAGGACCGGCCCTGGCTGTATCATGATGCTGCCTATGCATATACGACGTATGGTTTTGATCTTACGATGGATGGTATTCGTCAAGCCTATCCTGAGGCATACGAGAAGTTAATGGATGTCGGACCAGAAAAGTGGGCTAGATCGAAGTCTCCCGTTCACCGGTGCAGTCAGCTGACCTCAAACATAGCTGAATCCATCAACTCGAGGTTGCTCACAGCACGGCGTCTGCCGATATGCGCTATGATCAAGGGAGAGTTCAAATTCAAGGTTCATGACGGAATGTATCAAGGGAGAGTTCAAATCAGCAGAAGCGCTTGTGAATGTCGTGAGTGGCAACTCGATGAGATCCCGTGTTCGCATGCTTGTGCTGCTATCAGGTATAACATATTTTTCTTCTATATGACTGCTACATTCTTGTGTATTAACAGGTTTTTATGCGCTATGATCGAGGCAATAAGTCACATGGTGGAACAGTGGTGTGACTAACGTCGAGCAAAAGTCATGGCACGAGATAATGCGCTCACAATTGTTGTAGAGCTAAAGTTAGCTCCGTCAGAGGACCGTTCACATCGCTTTACTGTTGTGTCCGTGAACGGAGACAAATTCAACGTTCACGACGGAATGTATCAAGGGAGAGTTCAAATCAGCAGAAGCGCTTGTGAATGTCGTGGGTGGCAACTCGATGAGATCACGTGTTCGCATGCTTGTGCTGCTATCAGGTATAACATATTTTTCGTATATAGGGCTGCTACATTCCTGTGTATTAACAGGATTTTTGTCTATAAGACTGCTGGACTAAATTTACTAGACTTCATCTCGGATGCATACGAGACAGAGAATTGAAAGATAATATATACCGGAACACTGTATTCGGTACCCCCCATGCGTCATTGGCGGGTGCCATCAGATGTGGCCTCAATGGTTGTGTTGCCACCATTAATTACATGGCAGGCATGGAGACCGAAGAATAGTAAACGACCCTCAGGTTCCGAAGCAAGTATATCTAGTGTGAGAACACGCGGTCCAAAAAAATGCAGCATATGCGATTTGGTTGGTCATATCAGGAGGAAGTGTCCGGAAACGGATGTGCCGGATTCACCGGAGTCGGAAGCATTTTAATATGACGTAATTGCTATTGATTTGTAATTGTCAAAGTAATCTATGATCTCGTAATTAAGTTAAATTTTAATTATGTCATAAGTTGAAATACCGTAAAACAGAAACTCAAAAAACCGTAAACAAAATCAAAAGCCATAAATCCAAATAAAATATGTCAATAAATACAAATAAGTCATGAAAAATTGTCCGAACGTGTGTAGCACATCTCGAAGATCCTTTGAGCCATCAATCGACGATAAATGGCTACATTGTCGGGGTTGTTGCCCCACTCGATCGTCGGGCAAGTGGCAATGAATCGCTCCAGTACCATGCACATCATCGGTCCACGGCTCTACGAGTCTCTCTGAACTAATTGTTTCTCAGGAGGCATAATCTGCACAGTGGGTGACGATCCTGGGGATCCAGATACCCGAATTCATTATGGACCCAATAGGAGTCGTACTATAGATAATGACCAATCAGCTTCACTAGAGGTCTCAACTGCATTATCCTACGTCTTCGGGTAAAATCATCGCCTTTGTGGTCAAGAGAATCTTAAATTTCAATCCTCCAATGACAAAGGTTGATCCGAACTATGACCCATGACAGTAACAACTTTAAAAATAATAAAAATACTTAATATGAATAATTTGTAATATATAAATAAACCACTAAGCAAAAGTAATATAAATACTTACGTATTTGGCAGTATACCACTTTTGCGCATCGGCGGACAAGTTTGCACCGACAATGTACTCCATGAGGCTTTGGTTCGACATCCAGAAATGCCGATAATTGAAGTCCACGTCGTGCATGTCACTATCCGGATCCGGAATGTACTTCTTCCAATTTTCGCAAAGCACTTTCTGTTAAATAAATGAAAAAGTGTCAGTAATTATTTAATTAATTAAATAGAAAAAAAAATTTATTACTTACAAAGAATGTCGACTCGACTATCATGGTCTGATGATAGTGGGGCGTAGCCAACACATCGATACCCCGCCCCCCAGACACTTCATCATCCTCAACGTTCCCATGTATAGATCCAGGGTCCCCTGCTCCAACTCGTTACGAGGATTCTCGAGCTCGTCGAAAGTCTCTGGGCAACAGCATAATTCACGGCATACGTCAAACACCATAGTCCAAACGCCCGGTGTAGCCGATAATTTTCAATGAGTATGGGAGCGTTCATCATTGGGGCTCCCCACGGGTTATCACGTGGAGTCGTCAATGCCTAAAATTAAATGAACTAAATTAAAAAAACAACTATAATTAGAAAAATAAATTAAATATATAAATTATACAGTACCTGATAAACTGAATCAATGAAAAATGTATCAAGCCAATTGTGGTTAGACGACAGGGTGGGCTCGACTAGTACTGGATTGGCAAACGATGCACTGACCTCGATGCGGCGTGCTGAAGGCTGATCCTGATCGGGAGCATAATACTGACGCCAATTGCCACCGTCGAAAGGAAGTGGGTGCATGGGTTGTGCACTGTATGACCAGCTCTGACGAGGCAGACAATCTCCGTAAACAGGGTCATAATAGTCAAACATGCTCCGGACCGACTCCGGAGCATAACAATCACGCTCGTAGACGATGTGTCGACCCTGCGTCGGTGGAATGACTGGCTGCTCTTCTTCATTATCCGACTTGTCGTCCACCTCCATAACCTCGGGCCGGTACACCGAGTTGGCTTTGTCCTCAACCCAGGGGGAATTACCCCCCATCTCCATAATCTCGGGGCGGTACACCGAGTTTGATAATTTTTTGAAGTTTGTTCCGGCGTTCTCGGAACAAAACTGCAATAGTGCTTCAGAGCACCATAAGTGTACGAGCCCCAAGGGAATTGGTAAAATGCACGTAGATCATCCACTAATACCCAAATCCACATGTCCACCACTCTCGTGTCGCTGTAACCTAGGGCAAAGAAAAATAAGGCTAGAACATTAGCCACCTTCAAAAACCCCAACTCGTCCAACTCCGAATTTCCACTCTTGAACTTTGTCAGCAATTCTTTGCACGTTATTGGTGTACAACCATTTAACATGGTGTAAACAGTCGAGGAACGGGGATCATGCTGAGCATGCGGATCAAAATTGCAGGAACCAAACATTAATCCCGTCACAAGGGCATAATCGAAACAAGAAAATCTGATAGTCGACTCGGACACGGAAAACCATATAACTTAATTATCTCCGTCCGCTTCAATCTCATGACACATCAACATGTGAAGAGCTTTCCCCGTGTTGGGTTATGAGTCAGTGGTTGATCTTAATAACCACTTAGAGGTACTTAGTATTATTTTATCAGTAGTTCTTGTAATAGGACTTTCTGTATATCAGTAATGGGGAAAATCATAGTGATTTTATGCTATGAAATTGAAGATCCCAAAACCCGTCTTGTATCCTTAGTGTAGTGTCGTTAAGACTAGATGATGTAATAAGCTAGACTATTTGTATTTTGATTATCGTTTTTGTCTAAGTCCTGTAAGGGGTAAGTGTTGGTCTGATCTTCAGTAGGAAGTTACTTTTCAGAACCCCACGTCATCGTTGTAAGAGCTTGTCTTCACAGGTCATCAGCTGACTTCGATCAATAGAAGATTTCTCTTTAGCTGACCCACATCAGTAAAAGAACACAGAATCAAAGCTCAGTACCTTCAGAGTCATCAGCTGACTTCACTCAGTAGAAGATCCGTTATCAGCAGACTCAGACGAAGAAGACAGAGATCGTATCAGGTCTACTATATCCGACAGGAAACGACCCGAGTTTTAACATCATTCGAAAGTTAGCAAAAGATCATACGAGGATGGGTGAGAGTCAACTCAGATGAAGACTGATGTCTGACAAGTCTCACCTACCACAAACCTCGACCAACGAGAATCAGTCTAAGCTCTACCTGCTCTGACCGACTAAAGCTGCTCTCATGCACAGTGACCAACTACTCTGCGATAACATTTCGAACATATGGCCGTTTTCCTTGGACGTTTGTGACAAGTGACATCGTCCCCTCCAACGGACAAATGCCTGGGTCACAACTATAAATAGAGAAGCCTTTTCGAGCTCCACGCACGGGATATCAAAGGGATTATACGCTCAAGCTTTCGAAACACTCTAGCGTTTTCACGAAGATCCAGTGAAGAACTTGCTCATTAGAATATTTCTAGTTCTTCTCTCTAGAGTTTCTTTCCTTATATCCCTCTTCTCTATCTAAGCTCCACTGTTATATCCATAGCTTAGAACCTTCGAAGGAGTTCACATTTCGTGACTGTTCTTATTGTAAGAACTCCTTCATTGTTGGAGAACATCCCCTCCCCTTCAAACTTCGGTTTGGATTGTAAAGTCGCTAAGGACTATAACTTAGAAGGGTCTGTCCTGTGCACAGATACCTTGCTGAGGCTTGCTCAGATTAATCAACAAGACCTCCTGTTCAGCAGGACCGTGGACGTAGGATCTTGTGTATCCGAACCACGTTAAAAATCGCTTGTGTCATTTACTATTTTATTGCATTGCATTCAAACTATCTTACAACGCATACTTTGCATAAAACGTATTTGAAAGTGCACTAGCCAAAATTATTCGGTTTGCGAAAGACACGTTTTCAAATAGAGACGAAGTCTACCGGGCCCTACACACTTATCCGCACTAACTCTCCGGCTGAGAATCAAATACTAACAGAAGTCAGTAGGAGAAACTCAGTAGTTTTGAGTCACTCTGACCCGCGATCAGAAGGTTACTATTTGACACTGTTCATCAGTTGCAAACTACAGCTCAGCTGTCCTTCACGTTTGAGAAAAAGAACTTGTACTCAGGTGTATTCACCCCCCCCCCCCTCTACACCTGACACTAGTCTCCGGACCAACAATTGGTATCAGAGCATCGGTGTTCTCCTGATCATCGGTTATGAAACTCTGGTCTACTCGAACAGATCCTTAAAACGTTTTTCACTGCACAAGCATCTCTTCATACATCCTTATACTCTCACCCATTATGTCTGACATGTCAGGTATACGGATGGTGCCGATGTTCTCTGTGGAGAACTACACGGTATGCGTGTGAGAATGGAGGCGCACCTTACATCGCTGCACGACAACATGACTGATGTCCTAGAGAATGGACCTATCATTCCCATGATCGACAACGTTCATTATGCCGCTGTGGGAGGTGTAGGAGCACAGACTAGTGCTAAAGTTGCGAAAGACAAATCAGCCTTCACGCCTGAAGAGAAAAAGCTGCACAACCTCGACCGAGTTGCGCGGAATGCAATCCTGACTACGCTCAGCGATTCACACCTCGAGAGGGTGCAAGATTATAAGACGGCAAAGGAACTTTGGGACGCCCTGGCTGTACTGAGCTAAGGAACCCCATAGATTAAAGAGAACAAGCTCGAGCTAGAGCTTCAAAAGTTCGACACATTTGCCGAGGCCATTGACGAGCTTAGCATCAGATTTACAAACCAGGTCAATGTGATCAACGGGCTGGGGAGGACGTTCACCAACAAAGAGATGAACACCAAGATCTTGAGAGCATTGCCTCGACTGAAGTGGCTTCCTTTTGCTACTTATTTACGTCGCTCAGATCTTAATGCTCTAACTCCTGATGTTATATTTTCAGAATTAAAAACGGAGGAATTCGAGCACAGCCTACCCCAACGATGTTCCAGTGCTCCAGCTGACACCCAGATAGATCATACTTACAAAGCAACAGTCAGCAAAACTGGAGCCAACCTCATTTCTTCCAGCAAGACAACAGTTGTGTCAAATGCTAAGTCTTCAGAGACTCCTGCTACTGATCAGCTTGCACTCATGGCTCTCACATATCAAAGAGAAAAAGAAAGAGTTAGAAAGCTGAAGAAATATCACAGAGATTCTCCCTCAGGTAAAAATGATTATCGAAAAAGGGAAGAATCTAAAACGTCTACTGATTGTAGGAACGCAGAACCTGCTGCTAGTCCATCCAACGACTCAGCTGGAAAAGGCGGCAGAACCTATGTGTGCTACAACTGTAAGAAGGAGGGATACTATCAGTACGACTGTCCCGAATTCTCAGTTGCTCAACGAGCAGAACGGGAGGCCAGACGCGAGAAATTTGCCCGAAGAAGGGAGGCCTATATCGCCGGAGAGATATCCGATGACTCAATCGAGGAAGATACATTCATGTATTCTTCTGAAGACGAAGCTGCATTTGTCGCCGTTGAGGTCGGAGAAACAGATCCTGAATCAACAGCTGGATATTGTCTGATGGCCGGAGAAGAGGCTGAGGTAAACTCGAAACTTAATATAACCTCTTCTTCACAAAGCACACACGACACATGCTCGGTCATAAATGAACCTCTAGACGTGGTACATGCATATGATGATCTACTGGAGGAGCAGATTCAGCTAAGTAGAGAGTTCAGCAGAACTATTCAGGAATTGGAGCAGGTAAAGGCTGAGAATCAGAGACTTTCTTCTGATTGTCAGGTCTCTACTGATTCAGAGAATCTGGTTGCGAGACTCAAGGAAGAGATTGAATCTCTTATGACCAACTCTCAGCTTCAAGAAACTCAGTTATCAGTTCTGACCAAGGACAATTCTGAGAAAGATACTGAAATAGCCCGACTCAGTCAGAAACTCGCAGAAGTTGAAAAATATTATGAATCACTTCGGAAAAGTGATGAGGTCTAGCGAGGACTGATGACTGAATAGTACCTGGGAGCTAAAGAGAAGTTGGAAAGCATGCTTAGAGCTCAAAGACCACTAGCCATGAAAGAAGGACTTGGCTACACTCATGAAGCTTCCACTTCCACCTCTAAAAGCTCAGAAATGCTGGCTGATTGGTTCGTCAGAGGGAAAGTTCAGATTTCTGAACCAACAACTCAAGCGAAGAACAAACAGAAGATGATTGCACCTCAGCCGAGCAACAAGAATCAAAGGACCAAAGGTTCTAGCCCCAGGACACCACGATCAAATTCAGGGGTAACCAAGAAGGTCATGTGGGCAGAGCAGTACAGCGAGCCACTGTAAGAGCATCCAGCACAGTATGGTTCGTATTACTATGAGCCCAGGGTCAGGAGGAGCTCAAAGCCTCAGAAGAAGAAAGCTCCTGAACCCAAAACTGCCAGAAAGTCAGTATCTCCCAGTCCAGTGGAGAAGAAAACTGACAAGGTTCAGAAGAAGAAGTCTCAGACTCCTAAGGTTCCGAGACAGATCTGGGTCGCGAAATCACCAACTAACGCTTAAGGACCCAAACTGAACCAAAGGGTACCTAAAAATGTTTCTGTTTTGCAGGAGCATAAGGACCCTTGATTGTGGACAGCGGGTGCTCAAGACACATGACATATCAAAAGAGCCTGCTGACCAATTACGTATAAGAAGATGGTCCCAGAATTGAGTTTGGTGACAACTCTAAAGACTATACAAGGGGATACGGAACACTGAACATTGGGACTGCTTCAGTTCCAAGAGTAACATATGTTGAAGAACGTCAACATAATCTCCTTTCTGTCAGTCAATTATGTGATAATCTGAATAGAGTTATCTTTGATGCTGGTTTCTGTGATATTGTTCACGAATCTACAGGGAAAACAGTGTTATCAGGTTCGCGGAGGAAGAATATCTACGTTGCAAATTGGAATACCGCAGAACCTGAGGCTTGCTTACTTGCTCAGACGAAATTCAATGGTAAAACAGGATGGCTGTGGCACAAGAGACTCAGTCACCTGAATTTCAAGACTATGAACAAGCTAGCCAAGAACTCTAGAGTCAGAGGACTGCCCGATGAAGCTTTTATCAAAGATAAAAATTGTGAAGCGTGCTTGAAAGGAAAGCAGACAAAGAAAAACCATCCACCAATTCCGTCACCTTCCACTGATGGAATCCTTCAACTGCTACACATAGACTTGTTTGGGCCAGTTTCTCCAGTGACTATAAGAGGCAAGAAGTTTGCCCTCGTCGTTGTTGACGATTATTCTCGATATACGTAGGTCATCTTCATAGCCAACAAATCTGATGTCAAGACTGAGTTGCCAAGACTGCTGAGTGTGGAGAAAAACATCAAGATACAGAGAATCCCCTCAGGCCGAGGAACATAATTTCTCAACTCAGTAGTTAAAGAGTACTGCGATAAAGAGGGAATCAAGCACGAGACGTCAGCAACTCGCACCCCTCAGCAGAACGGACTTGCTGAACGAAAGAACATAACACTTAAAGAAGCAGCAAGAACGCTCCTAGCAGACTCTGGACTACCCTCAAAGTTCTGGGCTGATGCTACTGACACCGCCTGTTACACTCAGAATCGCTCACTACTTACACAGCAACACATGAAGACGCCTTACGAACTGTGGAAAGGGAGAATTCCTTCTATTTCTCATTTCCATAGTTTTGGCGGTCCTTGCTTTATCCACAATAATGGGAAAGATCAGTTGAAGATCTTTGATAGCAAATCTGATCAAGGAGTATTCTTAGGATACTCTCGAGTCAGTAAAGCTTTCAGAGTCTTTAACTATCGGACTCTATACGTGGAGGAAAGCCCTCATGTTGTCTTTCATGAGTTTGTTACTGAGAACAGGAAACCTATTAAGACAAACACTGAAGATGTCAGCAGCAAGCTACAGGATCTCACACTGAACGACAAAGCCGAAAAGATCCAGTATTGTTGGGATGATGAGTCAGACGATGAGGAAATCCAGACCTATCCCGCAAGCACTGTAGCTGACCTGGTTGATTCTACCGAACAGAATCAACATCAGGTAACAACGGTCCATGAGGAAGCCCCAGTGGTAACTGAGACCTCTACTGAGAATATAAACTCAGGGGGAATGACTAATGTTCCTGAGCTAAATGCCCCTGAACCTGGAAACTCAGTAGATCCTAACCTTCTTACTGAATTGCTTCAGTCAAAGAATTACACCACTGAAATGTCTAACACTCCTATTGACTGTACAGAAGTAATCTCAAAAGAAGAAGCCAAACTCAGACGTTTGTGGCTTGACGCTCACTCTTCTGATCTTATCATAGGAGATCCATCAGCAGCAGTAAGGACAAGATCCAGATTAAGCCAAGGAGAAAGTTCTCTCTACTCTTGCTTCTTGTCTACTGAAGAACCTCATACGATAGAGGATGCTCTCAAAGATGCTGACTGGATCATTGCCATGCAAGAGGAGCTGAACCAGTTTGTCCAAAATGAAGTTTGGGAGCTTGTTGACAGACCTAGACATCAGCACGTGATAAGTGGGTATTAAAAACCAAGCGAGATGATAATAACGTCATTGTCAGAAACAAGGCTCGACTTGTTGCTAAGGGATACTGTCAAGCAGAAGGAATAGACTTTGATGAAACATTCGCCCCAGTCGCTAGATTGGAAGCTATTCGTCTGTTCCTAGCTTATGCAACACATCAAAGATTTAAAGTATATCAAATCGATGTAAAGTCAGCGTTTCTGAATGGCGTACTGAAGGAAGAAGTCCACGTGGAACAACCGCCCGGCTTTCAGCAGGGACATCAGGTGTACATCAGCTCTGTATGGGTTAAAACAAGCACCCAGGGCTTGGTACGATACCCTATCAAACTTTCTGCTTCAGAAAGGTTTTCAGAAGGGGACAGTAGATCGCACCCTGTTCAACATCAAGTCAGGAGATGACATCCTACTGGTGCAAATCTACGTGGACGACATAATTTTCGGTTGCAGGAACGTGACTATATGTCAACAATTCGAGAAAATGATGAAGGAGAAGTTCGAGATGTCTATGCTGGGGGAGATGAACTATTTCCTTGGATTTCTAAGTGAAGCAATCAACTGAAGGAATATTCATCAACCAGGCAAAATATACTCGAGATCTCCTGAAAAGATTCGGCTGCGACTCAAGCAAGCCAGTCAAGATTCCCATGAACACAAATTTCAAAATCGATCTAGACAAAGAGGGAGCTTCTGTTAACTCTACTAATTATAGAGCTATTATTGATTTTTTATTATATTTAACAGCAAGCAGACCTGACATAACTTATGTTGTAGGTGTATGTGCAAGATTTCAAGCGAATCCCAAGCGAAGTCACCTAGACTCAGCAAAGAAGATTATGCAGGATGCAGGATAGATCGAAAGTCAACTTCTAGAACATGTCAGTTCCTAGGCAGCAAGCTGATATCATGGTTTTCAAAGAAACAGCATTCAGTGGCGACGCCCACTACTGAAGTTGAGTATATGGCTGCTGGAAGTTGTTGTGCCCAGATCCTTTGGCTTCGACAACAACTGCGAGATTATGGAATTACTCAAGATGAAGTGTCCATCTACTGCGACTCCACCAGTGCGATTGCTATAACTCAGAACCCAGTTCTTCATACGAGATGCAAGCACGTGGACATTCGACACTACTTCATCAGAGACCATGTCGTAAAGAAGGATACCAGGATGGAGAAGATCCATACTGACAAGCAAAGGGCAGACATACTGACCAAACCACTAGCTGAGAACAAATTCAGAGAGTTATCAGTTGAGCTAGGTCTACTGGATCCTACTGACTCGAGTCAGTAAAAGAAGTCAGTACTATAGGTCAGAAGTCAGACTTAGTACTTTGATTCAGTCGGGTGAATCATACAGTACACAGTAAGGGGGAACATGGTTATCAGTACCACAAAGATCCTTCTGAGTCATTACGGTAACCAGCTGATCGTAAAAGTTCAGCTGAAGAGGTTTGCGTAGTTAAAATACTTAATATTCTCATAAGCATGCTCGCATTTATTAAATCAGTCGTTTGAATTCAGTAGCATGATGTGCATTTATTTCCCACCATTAATTTTTAAGGTTTAAGTCAGTAGAAACCGTTCTCATTTAAAAAGCTTAGCCTTTAATGCTGCATGCAACGCATTTAATGCATGTCTTCTCACCTTACTTTATCTGCGCTTATCTTACGTGGGTCTAGGTTAGAGGCGGCTAATGTAATCATTCATTTTATAACATCAGATCACAACCGTCATTAAAAAGCGAGATTTTATACCAACCATTCGATTAAAAACTCTTGATATTCAAAACTTATAAAATCTCCCTTTTCACTCTAATCATATCTTTTACACCATTTTCGCACATTAAGAGCTTTACGAGCATTCAGTCTGTGTTGCGTTATTCTCTCAACTGCTTACTCTTTCCTACTAAAGCTCTGTGTCTACGGTAAATATTCTCAACTATCTGCAATCCTTGAACTAACTCACTCTATTTTCAAGTGCTAACGAGTTTCTTGCAGATATCTATGGCGATCGTTCAGACCCCGCACAACATAGAGGAGATCTTCCAGTCAAGGGTTCTCTTCGAACCGACGATGGTCCTCCACCAGGCTGACCTTCCCTATCTTAAGCCCATCTTCTCGGCTCTTGAGGAGTCAGGCTTGACGCTTCTTGTGACGATGCAACCTCATTCATATCTTCCCCGCCAGGTGGCCGAGCTATACTAAAACTAGCGTTCCGTGGAAGATACTGATGGAGAGGTATCGGAGATCGCTTACATGAGGGAAGTGGCCCCTCAGAAGTGGGAATCCAGCTATACCGATATGAACATCAGGGCAGCGCTGAAATCCTCCTTCGATCTTCCGAGTTATGGGATTTCTCCCGTGGGCTACAAGGAGAAGGAACTGAACGCCTATGTCCACCGCTTCTGTGGAAGGGTTTTATGGTAAAAGTTGTTTCCAAAGTTCTTTTTTCAAAAAGTGTTCCCACCTCTCTCCACACTAATCTATTTATACCTAGGGTAAAAAAGTGTGTGGAGAGAGTTACAAGTTGGGCCTTAATAAAACAATTGGGCTAATGGTAAAATTCTCAAAAACAACTTCAATCTTGAGCCCAATTACTTTGATCTTCAAATGTGGCCCAACTCTCCATATTTCAATACTTCGCTTCAATATCCGCAACCTTCCTTCTCGACTCCCATTGCTTTAATATTACCTCCATTCATCTATGAGACGGCACAAAAGACGCACAAATCTATCCTTTTCACTGCACAAAACCCGGTGAAATGGTGAGCGTCGCTTCGTACTCACCAAATGATTAGTCCTATAACACAAGCTAAAATAAGGATTAGCACAATGATAAGCAGGGTCGAATCCACAGGGAACGGGAGAATTATCCTAAATTTCCTAATAATCCGGTTTTGGTGTAGCCACCACGCTTCAAGTTTAAGTTGATTATAACTAGGCACGAAATAAACATGACTAAAATACGAAGAAATGTGATAAGAGAGAAGGGACCCGACTCGGCAATTCCGAACTAACCACTACCCCCAATTCTTGACTCAAGAATATATTCAACCCCTTAAGTTAATTAGTGGGAATAACATGTTGAGCATGATTATAACCCTAACCTTACCATCTAGGTAGAAACAAGCATGTTAAGCATAGAACCCATTTCACCTTCCTTAACATAATCTAGCATGTTGAGCAATTTCTAGATTAAGTGCTACAAAGCATTAAGAACATAGGACCCGATTTAGCAAATTACCGATGTTGGGCATACAAGTAGCTTAGCTAACGATTCATTTTCATTCCATAGAACTACCAAATAACCCTAAGGTGATCAATCCTAGTTAATCGATAAATCTATTTAACCCGGAATAAATCGAAACTTAAGAAATCAAACTCAAGCACATTTAGGTCTCAAGGGGAAATTAGATTAGTGCATTATTGCCTCGTCGAATTGGGAAAATTAGCTACGCATAATTAAATCACAAGAGACAAGAGTGCTTAGTAAAGAAGTCATAAATGAACTCTTAACAACTACCATTAATGTTGAAATCAAGAAGATGCAAGCAAAGGAAAAGCATTAAAAGAGAAAAGCAATTATCACCATAAATGTCAAACCAAAGTCACGACTCATTAATGAAAATACAAATACAAACCATAGCTAGCTTCATTAAAATGCAAATATTAATCTTCTTCCAAATGTTGTTGGCAGCCGAGAGCTTCAAGAGAGAAAAGGGAGTAAATGTTTTATAGTAAAAAGTTGTTGTGTCCAAGTTGTTGCCCTCCTCTCTCCACTAGTCTATTTATATTTAGGTCAAAACCTAAAAAATGGGCTTAACACATAGTGGGCTCAATTTAAATATTTTCAAATCTTCAAGCTTTGGCCCAACAACAATTTAATCTTCAAAAGTGGCCCAATTGTCCATAATTCATCCATTTCTTCATGAAACATCGGACATCAACGCCGTCTTTGTTCTTCGTATCTTCGAGATTAAATCACACAAAGATGCACCAAATAACCTCCATTTTACTCCACAAACGAAAATACGAGCAGCAAACACACTCATCAAATATCCTCACACTTGAGTCATGCTTGCCCTCAAGTATGAAATGAGAACAATAAGAACAAAGTTGCTACTCAAAATTTTTCAAACCCCCAACGCAAGACACAATCAAGAGAAGAACCGAAATAAACGAAGTAAGATCCAGCAAACTGCATAGACAAGATCCCCTACCCAAACAGAACAACCATTCAGCCAAGTGCATCTCAACCTCAAGCAACAAATTGCAACCTTCAACTCATGGAATAATGTTATCAATTTGGTCAAAATAGGCATGAATCAAGATTTTGCTCACCGATTCACTCTGCACTCCCTTACACTACTCCAGGTAAGCCACTCATCAACAAAAATAATTCACGCAATCACGATATCAAAGGATCAACTAGCAAGTCAAGAAGGTCTTTCTTCAGGGTTGTAATGGGGCCAAGGGACGTATACATTGATGCTCAAGTGGGATCTAAAGGGGTCCTAGGTTCCATTTATCAATTTAAGTGTTGTGCAAATTTGTGTTGGGTAATATTCTTGACACCATTAGGTCCAGCAGAGAATAAGGGCGGCATGTTCAAACAAGGCATCAATATGCATATAAGAATCTTCAGATCAGCTTCATACATGGGCCTCTTCTTATTTTTATCTATCTTCTTCCTTTTGTTTTTTTTTGTTTTTTTTCTTTTTGTAGACAAGACCTTTTCCTTGCTACTCAGCCACAATTCAGAATATTCACTCCTTGCACAAACAATGGTTGAACACATTGTTTCTTTCTTCTTCACTTCCAAACAATTACCACAACACAAAAGATGCAATTAGGGCCAAGAGAAAATCCAATTTTGAGGCTTCGGCTAAGTTTAACTGACTGAGTCAAGAAATAGGATATAAGGTTCAAGTTGGTTCACTAGGGGATTATTGCATGGTTAGGATTTGAAATTCAGGCCAAAAAGGGTGCATCCTAGTGCCTTCTATCATGCATTGCCTATGATCCAGTTATATTGCGATGTTGTGACAAGCAAAGCTCTCAAAAAGAACAAGTAGAGACTGCTCTACTGTTGGCTCAAACCTGACTTTAAGTAAGGGTTAAGACAACTCGATTCATGCCAATTTTTCATCCCAAATTTCATCTAACAAGTTCCAAGTTAGTGAATTTACTGATTATGCATAGAGGTATTTTGATTCACTTAGCTGACAAAAATTTCAATGGAAAGAAAATCACCAGGCTATGCAAATTTAGAAGAACTTGACAGACAAGAGACACTCAAACCCCTCCTCACACTTGCATCTTTGCTTGCCCTCAAGAAAATAGAGGCATAAGAAGACACAGAATGAACAGATAACATCCCCCCAGAACAAATAACATGCTCCTCCTCACACTTGAGACAAAGAAGGAGGAGCGAATAAGCATGAAAAAAAATAAGCTTGGGGTTTGGAAAACTTTCACCGAGGGGGGCCGGATGATCCGCCGAGAATGCTCGTCCCGGAGGCACACAAGGATAGCAAGTTTTCGGAGTTAGAATCCCCTCATGTAGTCTGGTGCTGGCGTGTAGTACTGGAGCTCGTCACGGACATGCCCTGGGATAGAAAAAACACCTACAATGGAAGAGAGCTCGGGAGATCGACTCTCGGCAAGAGAAACTAAGGATGTCCATTAGTAACAACTCAAATACAAAGGCAAACGAGAGCTACCAAACATTCACATAAAAAGAAGCCTAGTAAAAAAAATAGAAACATAAATAAAGAAGGTACGAGATAAGGTGGGTTGCCTCCCACGAGCGCCCTTGTTTAACGTCCTTGGTTAGACGTCCCCTTGAGCAATCAGGTTTAAACCGGAGGGATTAAGGCAACTTCACTCACTGTGTGCAGTTGGGAAGAGTCGAAGTACGCCTTCAATCGATGTCCGTTCACCTTGAACACTTTGTCCGTAGAGGGGCTGTGAATCTCAATAACTCCACTGGGGCAGACTGAACGAACTATGAATGGGCCTATCCAGCGCGATCTCAATTTTCCAGGCATCAAATGGAGCTTGGACTACTGTCCCACTTGGAATGTTTTGCCACGAATGTTTTTGTCGTGCCACATCTTGGTCCTATCCTTGTACCAATTGGCAGATTCATAAGCTTCCAATCGGAGTTCTTCAAGCTCTTGGAGTTGGAATTTCCGCTCCTCCGCACACTTAGCCGGTTGCATATTCATCTCTTTTATAGCCCAAAAAGCCTTGTGTTCGATGCCAACCGGTAAGTAACAGAATTTCCCAAAGATAAGCCTATAAGGGGACATACCGATAGGCGTCTTAGAAGCGGTTCGATATGCCCATAATGCATCATCCAACCGCAAACTCTAATCCTTACGCGAAGGATTCACGGTCTTTTCAAGAATTTGCTTCACTTCGCGATTAGATACTTCGGCTTGTCCGTTGCTTTGGGGGTGGTAAGGAGTAGAAAGTCGGTGGTGAACTCCGTACTTCTTCAATAGGGCCTCGATAGTACGGTTGTAAAAATGAGAACCTTGATCGCTAATCACAGCTCTTGGAACACCAAATCGACTGAATATGTGACTCTTGAGAAAGCTTGAAACAACTTTCGAATCATTGGTTCGAGTGGCCTTTGCCTCCACCCACTTTGAGATATAATCCACTGCGAGAAGAATATATAAATTCCCACATGAACTCGGGAAAGGCCCCATGATGTCCATTCCCCACACATCGAAATTTCACAAGCTCGAATAGGACATTGAGGCATTTCATCTTTCACGGAGATATTCACGGTTATTTGACACCTAGGGCAGCTTTTGCAAAACAAGTAAACATCGCGGTTCAAAGTAAGCCAAAAGAATCCGCTGTCCAGAACCTTTCTTGCTGTCCTCTTGGGGCCGAAGTGTCCTCCACAAGCAAGGGAATGACAATGAGACAGAATATCACCTTGCTCACTCTCAGGAATACATCTTCCGATAACTTGGTCAACATCAACTTTCCACAGGTAAGGCTCATCCCAGAAGTAATGCTTGGACTCACAACGGAGCCTCATCATTTGTGCAGTTGTAAAACCATTGGGGATTTGCTCTGTGGTTAGGTAGTTCACAATATGGGCAAACCATGGCAGTTTGCCAGCTTGCCCTGCTACAGCCAGACATTCTGCTACAGAATTTTTGCTCTAATCCAACAAGCTGAGATTATTCTGCCTTATTGCTGAATATAGATGCTCCTCTGGGAATGACTCTTTGATCGGTGTAGCATCCTCTGGAAGCGCCAGGCGGCTCAGGTGGTCTGCAACGTGATTTTCATCACCCTTCTTATCTTTGATATCGTAATCAAATTCTTGTAGCAGGAGGATCCATCGCATCAACCGTGGTTTGGATTCAGCCCTGCACATTAGATATTTCAACGCCGAATGATCCGAGTACACTATAATCTTGGAACCAAGCAAATAGGAATGAAACTTATCGAGGGAAAAGACTATGGCTAGCAACTCCTTCTCCGTGGTTGTGTAGTTGCATTGAGTGGGGTTCAAGGTCTTCGAAGCATAATATATAACATGGCTTTCCTTCCCCACTTTTTGACCAAGAACCGCTCCAACCGCATAATCACTTGCGTCGCACATAATCTCAAATGGAAGGTTCAAATATGGTGGTTGCATGATTGAGGTTGAAGTTAACTTCGCCTTTAAGAGATCAAAAGCCTGCTTCACTCTTCTATCATGACAAACTGAATATCCGGCTGCAGCAACTTAGTTAATGGCTGGGCAATTTTTGCAAAGTCCTTTATGAACCGGCGGTAGAATCCCGCATGCCCTAAGAAACCTCGAATTCCCTTCACATTGGTTGGGTAAGGAAGCTGAGATATCAGATCTACCTTAACTTTATCCACTTGAATTCCCTTCTTTGATACAACATGTCCTAAAACTATTCCTTCGGTGACCATGAAGTGGCATTTTTCGTAGTTGAGAACAAGATTCTTCTCCACGCACCGAGTTAACACCAAGTCTAAGCTTTCCAAACAACCATCAAATGAATCACCATAAATGGTGAAATCATCCATGAACACTTCAATACATTTCTCGATCAAATCCGAGAAGATACTCATCATACATCATTGGAATGTTCCCGGAGCATTACATAAGCCGAAGGGCATCCGTCTGTAAGCATAGGTGCCAAAAGGGCACGTAAAAGTAGTCTTCTCCTGGTCTTCTGCATTCACACATATATGAAAGTATCCACTGTAACCTTCCAGAAAACAGAAATAGACCCTCCCGGCAAGCCTCTCCAACATCTGACAATAAATGGCAGAGGGAAGTGATCATTGCATGTTGCTGTGTTGAGCTTCCGGTAGTCAATACACATATGCCATCCTGTTTGAAGGCGAACTGGAACAAGTTCATGTTTGTCATTCTGCACCACTTGGAATCCAGATTTCTTAGGCACAACATGCACCAAACTCACCCACTTGCTGTCTGAAGTAGGATAGATAATACCCATAGCAAGGAGTTTGAGGATCTCCTTCAACACAACTTCCCTCATGTTTGGATTAATCTTTCTCTGAGGATCTCTGGTAGGTTTACTGTCTGGCTCGAGCAGAATATGATGCTGGCAAACATCTGGGCTAATTCCAGTAAGATCAGCCAATGTCCAGCCAATGACTCTTTTGTGCCTCTTGAGAACTTCTATCAACTTCTTCTCCTGCTCCTCAGATAATTCTTTGTTGATGATTACTGGAAGAGTGTCTTCTCCTCCTAGAAAAGCATACTTCAAATTTGTGGGCACTGGTTTTAACTCCAGTTTAGGCGCCTGGACCAATGATGGAAGTGGTTTATCTGTACTATTCTGCTGAGGTAGAGAACTGCTAGAGGCTACAGTCTCCTCCAACGCACAGAGAGACATAATGGCCTCCTGTATCTCCCCATCATCAATCCCCTTGATATCAAATTCAGTAAGCCCTTGTGTTAAGGCCAGTTCTAATTTGTCCTGCAAAAAATTCGTCTCAAGGTGATCTTGGACAAGGGGCTCAAACATGTTAGCAGAATATGCATTTTCAGAATCACTTGGCTTCTCCAAAGCCTCATCAAGTCTATAAGTATATGATTCCTCATGATACTTAATGCGAATGGTCCCATTTTCCATATCTATAAGTGCTTTGACTGTCTTAAGGAAAGATCTACCTAGAAGCACTCCAGTTGTACCCTCTACATGCCCACCATGCGTATCAATGACATAAAAATCAGCAGGTTAAGTGAAATTATGGATTTTTACTAAGATATTTTCAAAAAGACGAACAGGGTATACACATGACCTATCAGCAAGTTGAATCACAACCCTAGTCTTTGTTAACTCCACCCCATTTAGCATGTTATAAACACACAATGGCATCACATTAATTGATGCTCCCAAGTCACACATAGCATGCTTGATTTTTACCTCTCCAAACAGACAAGGAAGCGTAAACATACCTGGATCTGCACACTAGGTAGGCAGTCTTCGCTATATGAATGCTGATGCAGTTTCCTCCATCACAACTTTTCCAGTGGGCTTTGCCTTTCCAGATATGAAATCCTTGATGAATTTGCAAAGAGGAGGGAATTTGATAGCTTGGAGGAATGGTATGTTAACCTCCAATTTTTCAAACATTGCCATGAAATCCATGGTCTCTGCATTTGGCTTTGTTTTCCTCGCTAGAGCAGCTGGAAAAGGTGGTTGAACAGGTATACTAGGCCCACTTGGCTACGGGGGCTCTACTATGTTGACTGGTTCATCTTCTTCAACTTGTTTGTCCTGCAGCTTTTGGTCTGATTGGGGACTTTGTTTTTCCAAGTCAGTGTGATTTCCACTTCAGACTTCAAGTCCTCATCTCGTTTTTTCTTGGGAAACTCCTTTAGCTCCTTTCCACTGCGCAGGGTCACAGCCATTGCATCCCCTCCCTTTGGATTTAAATGCACTTGGGAAGGCAACTTGCCTTGATTTCCCTTCATTTCATTAAGAGTGTCTGCTATCTGAGACATATGCCTCGATAGTGCGTCAATGCTTGTCTTTTGATCCTTTTGTGCATCTTGCATATTTTGCTGGGCTTGTTGGATGCTATGTATAGCATCATTATGAGTTTGCACATCTCTCTGGATAGTCTTCTGAGAAGTGATAAGTTCTCCCATCATTTCTTCAAGAGATTTTGAAGATTGGGCTGGGGCAGTTGGGGGTGCGTTCTGTTGGAAAACTCTTTGATGTGGGGGGGCGGTAGTTTTGTTGTTGCATAGGCGTTTGCTGTGGCATATTTTATCTTGGCTGATTTTGCTAGGGTTGCTGGAATTGCTGCTGTGGTAGTTGAAGACTCTGTTAAGGGGATCTCCTGGTGAACTCCATTTAAAATAAGGATGATCCTTCCATCCTGGATTATAGGATTGCGAGTAGGGATCCCTCTTTTGTTGTTGTTGATTGTTCTAACTCCCAATTGCATTAACTTGAACATCCTCAGTAAGGTTACACTGGAGGGTGACATGTCCAAAATTTCCACAATTCCCACAAAGCTTCTCAAGAGGTCCAGCAGCAGCTGCCTTTTCTACAACGTTGGTCAACATCCATTCAATCCTCCCAAGTCTTTCTTCCATTTTGTTATCAGCTGCAGAAGAGCTTGCTTGAGCAACTTTCTTTAAAATACGAGGGCTCTCATATTCCCTAGTAGCATCTACCAAATTTTGGATCAGCTTTTTGGCCTCACTTATCCGACAATTGGAAAGTCCTCCTCCACTCGATGAGTTTACAAAATCTTTCGTTTTAATCGTTATGCCTTGGTAGAAGTATTGGAGGAGATCTCCTTCTAAATATTTGTGGTTGGGGCAACTGTCCTTCAATCGTTGGAACCGAGTCCAGTAGGTGCTCAAGGTCTCATCAGGCTCTTGTTCAATGCTAGAGATTTCCTTCTTCAATGCATTTGTTTTTGTGGAAGGGAAGTAGTAATCCAGGAAAGCCATCTTCATCTCTGCCCAATTTGTGATTGAATTAAGTGGGAGACTCGAGAACCACATATTTGCCTGCTCAGACAGGGCAAATGGAAATGCAGCCAACCTAAGCTGGTCTTCTGTAACTCTAGGTGGCCTCTTCTGGATCCTACAGATCTTGGTGAACTCACTCAAGAAATTGAATGGATCTTCACCTCTCTTTCCATAGAACTTGGGCAGAAGGTGGAGTATCCCAATTTTCAGATCAATTGGTTCATCTGTTTTCGGTAGTCGGATTGCGGTAGAGTGTATCTTCGACATCATGTTTAGACAACTCATTCAACCTTGGGTCAGGGTCGACCATTTCTTCAGACTCTGTCCTTGATTCCGACTCAGACTCTACTTCTTCAGAATTGTAACTTGTATGGTCAGACTGAACTCCTTCAGTTTCAGTGTTACTGGCTTCAGCACCAGTTTCCACTTCAGCTTCTGGTTTGGTTAAAGGAATGTCCTGCCAGGCCAGCAGGTTCCGCTGTTTTCTCAGCTTCGTCTCCTTTCGAATTCTCTTTGCGGTCTTCTCAATTTCTGGGTCGAACAAGAGATTCGGGTTGGGAAAACTGCTCATAAACAACAGAAAAAATACCCAAAAGATCAAAAGGAAAAATAGATTAAATCAAACACCGTTCCCCGGCAACGGCGCCAATTTGGTGAGCGTCGTTTCGTACTCTCACCAAATGATTAGTCTTGTAACACAAGCTAAAAATAGAGATTAGCACAATGATAAGCAGGGTTGAATCCACAGGGAACGAGAGAATTATCCTATATTTCCTAATAATCCGGTTTTGGTGTAGCCACCACGCTTTAAATTTAAGTTGATTATAACTAGGCACGAAATAAACACGACTAAAATACGAAGAAATGTGATAAGAGAGAAGGGACCCGACTCGGCAATTCCGAACTAACCACTACCCCCAATCCTTGACTCAAGAATATATTCAACCCCTTAAGCTAGTGAGTGGGAATAACATGTTGAGCATGATTATAACCCTAACCTTACCATCTAGGTAGAAACAAGCATGTTAAGCATAGAACCCATTTCACCTTCCTTAACATAATCTGCATGTTGAGCAAGTCTAGACCAATATTAAGAAGCATTAAACTCTAGGTCACCAATTTAGCTATTTACCCATGTTGAGCATGCAAGCAAATTAACCAAAGACCAATTTCCATTCAATTAAATAATTTACTATCTTAGGGAGATCAGTCCTAAAATAATCTATTATCTAATTTTAACCCGGAATTAGTCAAAACTCAAGGAGAAGAATTTAAGCACCACTAGGTCTCAAGGGGGAATCGAGGGCTAGAACGTCATTGCCTCGTCGAATCGAGGAGATTAACTACACATGCTTAAAGAAATTAAAACAAGGTTTGTAGGAAGATAAATCACCAAATAGATAACCATTAAACAAACAATAAATGCTATATGAATAGTTGGAGAAGAAAACGTGAATAAAGAAGTAGAGAGAGAAAGTAAGTTACCAACATAAATTGCATTTACTAATTACCAAATCTTCATCCTCTAATTAATTGAAAATGACAAACATAATTCTTCATCTCATCCTCGCAGCAGCCGAAAGGAAGAGAGAAAAGTGAAAGGCAAGTTTTGTGGTGAAAAGTTGTTGTGTCCAAGTTGTTGCCCTCCTCTCTCCACTAGTCTATTTATATCTAGGTCAAAACATAAAAAATGGGCTTAACACATAGTGGGCTCAATTTAAATATTTTCAAATCTTCAAGCTTTGGCCCAACAATAATTTAATCTTAAAAAGTGGCCCAATTGTCCATAATTCATCCATTTCTTCATGAAACATCGGACATCAACGCCGTCTTTGTTCTTCGTATCTTCGAGATTAAATCACACAAAGATGCACCAAATAGCCTCCATTTTACTCCACAAATCCGACGAAAATACGAGTAGCAAACACACTCATCAACGACATCTCCTTTAAGTCCGCGCTGCCGAAGAACCAACTCCTGCCGGAGTACAGAGGGCTCACGTACATCGTTATACACATCCTGACGACCACCGCAGGTTCTTTCGACCAGTTGTCCAAGCCTAGACTCCAACTGATGATGGCAATAAT
The DNA here is from genome assembly GCA_028984105.1 of Lavandula angustifolia. NCBI lineage: Eukaryota > Viridiplantae > Streptophyta > Magnoliopsida > Lamiales > Lamiaceae > Lavandula > Lavandula angustifolia. The sequence continues at coordinate 17,791,598 of CM054816.1, read as the reverse complement.
TGACGGAGTCCAGGTGAACTGGATGGAGTTCTTTGTGGCCGAGCTGAAGGCTCAGGTGCACAAGTTTGCACCCACTAAGTCTGGAGAGAGAAGACTTATTAGTGTGGGGAAGCTACTGTATGGGACCAAGGTGTCCATACTGATCGAAGATTCAGTAACGAATCATACATCCTTTGCTGATTCGAAATACTTCGACAAAAAGCTCATCAAGTTCAAGACGAGAGCAGCGGCTGAGAAGTCAGTCGGACTTGGAGCCACTGAGCTCAAAAGATCATCTACTGATCTGCCTCCACGGACCGACCCGCCGAAGCGAAGAAGCTCTCCAATGCTGGAGCTTCTGAGGTTCCCGCAAAGCCTGCTTCTCCTCCACCACCTCAGGAGGAGGACATACTGGATGCTGATACCGGGATAGAGGGTGCCACCCTCAAAGACAAGGTACAGCTAGTCAGTTCGGAAGAGACTCAGCCGGAGGCAGTTGAGGAATCGGCTGGTGAAGTCTCGTCCGAATTGTCGACGATGCAGATGACTCATCTCCGCGCCACAAGAGAGTCGCTGCACAGATTCCTGAGATCTCGTCTCATCAGGATCTGGTCGACATAGCGATAAGGGCCAGGACTTGATGCTGCTGAGATTCCTGAACTGGGATATTCTTGTAGAGCTGATTCAGCAGCATTCTGCATTGTCCCTTCTGGCAGAGGAGCAACGTCTGCAGTCAGTTATAGGGTTTGGGGAACCCGCTGATATTGCATCCTTCGAGGACCTACGCTCACTCATGCTTTATCTACTGAATCTGAGGTCCTCCCAGCAGACAGCCAGAAGCCCATCGCCGCCTTCCCATCATGATGATGATAACAACAATGATGAGGATCAGGCACCACCCAAGGACGCAGATCAGGGAGAATCTGCTGAGGGTAAATCTCCCAGCGAGAAGGGCGAGTCACCACCTCCACCTCCTACATCAGGTGATGCCCCAGTTGCTTCGAAGCCCAGTCGGAAGCAACAACTCGCAGCCTCAGAGCAGAGGCTCGGAACCTCATCCTATCAGGCCAAACCTATAGGTTCCGTGTCCTCAAAGTCTATCAACCGTGCGATAAGGAAGCAAGGAGAAAAAAACCGTCTCCTAGCTAAAGACGTCCATCTGAAGTGGACGCAATATACAAAGTCTCAGACGGAGACCTGTTGACAGACTGGCAAGCGCAGTCAAGAAGGTCTCAGACACTCCAACTCCGAATATTCGGGGAGATCGTCCGGCTGCATCGCGCCGGCCGCTCGAAGGCGTAGTTGGCGCTCGTAGTCGGCGGTCGCTCGAAGCTCAACAGAAATCCTTTTCTGAGCAGCTGACAAAGAGCCTAGCCACAGTCCAGAAAACTATGGATGAGCGGAATAAGATGGCCACCTCCAGCATGCAGAAGGCTTTGGAGAATCTGGCGACTGCCTTAAAGCTCATCCAGGCAGAGATGACTGCCTCACACGACGCATCGCTCCTGAAGCAAAGGCAAGAAATAGCAGCCCAAATTCGCCAAATCCGCAAGGATCAAGAGGCTGAATGGGAGCAATATTACGATGCCGTCAGCGACTTCAACACCACCACCGACTCCATTAAAGATGCTCTCTTCAAACTTGAGAAGGACATTGCAGTGATCCGTGCTCTTCTGACCACGGCTACTGATGATGCCAAAAAGGGGGAAGAAAGGGCTGAGACTGCTCAGGTGGGTGGAGAGTCTGAGGTAAGGGAAGTCATCAAGGGGGAAGGTTCAGCTACTCAGGCTGGAACCAGTTCAGTCCCCCCTCCCGTAGTCCAAATCCCTATAGCCCGAGCCAGTCGGAGGATCAGGTGAAGGATCGTCGACTCAGGCGCAGTATATAGAGGAGGTCGCACAGTTTGTGGACTAGGAGAATGAGCCCCTGCCACCGCAAAGGCCCGGGAAGGAGAAAGCTACAGAGTCTACTCCACCTCCTTCCCCGACGCCCAAATTCAAGACTCGAGCGGAGCAGGAGGAACATGATAAGAGAGTGGCTCAGCTCCTCCAGGACGAGCTGGACTATGAGATGCGATTGGAAGAAGAGGCTCATAAGGCCAAGAAGAAGAGACAGCCTAAAGTCAGGATGTCCAAGAGCACAGCCAAGAAAATCTTGGATGAGCAGAAGAAGAAGGCTCAGCAATCTGCTGATGAGCCGGATGACTCAGACACTGACAACCTGCCACTTGCTCAGAGGATGAAGAAAATTCCTACTCTTACACCTGAGCAGGAGGCAGAGGATAAGGCGACCTGGGAGGCGGCGCAGCAAGGGCTGAATCTCCGGAGAGGAGATAGAAGAGCTGCGGCCCTTAGGGGAAAGAAGAGGTTGGACGACTTGGCAAAGATTATCGAGCTGACTGACAAAATCACCAAGGAGCCAATCCTCGACAGGAGCAAGCAGGTGCCCAGGACTTCCAAATTCTTCCGGCGAGGTGCACAGAAAGCTTACTTAAAGAAAATGCCGCACCGCCGTGTTGACAAATGGATGCCATGGAACCTGAATGAGGAATGGGAGGAGCTAAAGATCGGATTCATTAAGGCATACTACGTATGGCAGTGCTATCCTGCTGAGGTACCGGCTGCTGATCTCTTCGACGAGTTCATATATCAGTACGATGCCAACCTCAGAGTGCAGATCAAGTAAATTCTTTCCAAGGAAAAGCTGTCACTCGTTGCCCCTGCCTACAGACAGCTGACTCCGCCCATGACCTCTCGAGGAGTTTTGTGTACGAAGGAGATTGAAGATGAGGTCGAAGCTGCTGCACATCACAATGATCTAGATCCTCTGCAGCCTGATGATCTCGAGGACATCCAGACCCTTCGAGCCAGAATCTACAGATCTTATGGGTTGGATCCTCCTGCTGCCAAGTCTGCTGAATTTAAGGACAAGATAAAGAAGTTCAGACGATAGTAGTAGATGTTCTCTCTCTGTATAGAAGTTAGGACTGATTGTAATCATCTCTCACATATATATCAGTACCTTGCTTTTGGCCAGACAACTACTCATTGTCTTACGGCTGTGTTTATTTACTTTATCACAACTGATCACTGAAGTGATCTGACTCACACACATAACTTATTTATCTGATATGCCTATCTTTTAGTTGCTGATTACCCTATTTTTATTGCTCAGCTCTCACTGAAGTCTCTTTGGGTCAGTAGTTTGGAACTTAGTGTTCTTAGAGTTTATAGTGGTTTTGGCATCATCAATTAGGAGGAAATTGTTGGGTTATGAGTCAGTGGTTGATCTTAATAACCACTTAGAAGGTACTTAGTATTATTTTATCAGTAGTTCTTGTAATAGGACTTTCTGTTTATCCGTAATGGGGGAAATCAAAGTCATTTATGCTATGGAATTGAAGATCCCAAAACCCGTCTTGTATCCTTAGTGTAGTGTCGTTAAGACTAGATGATGTAATAGGCTAGACTATTTGTATTATCATTATCGTTTTTTGTCTAAGTCCTGTAAGAGGTAAGTGTTGGTCTGATCTTCAGTAGAAAGTTACTTTCTAGAACCACACGTCATCGTTGTAAGAGCTTGTGTTCACAGGTCATCAGCTGACTTCGATCAGTAGAAGATTTCTCTTTAGCTGACCCACATCAGTAGAAGAACACAGAATCAAAGCTCAGTACCTTCAGAGTCATCAGCTGACTTCACTCAGTAGAAGATCCGTTATCAGCAGACTCAGACGAAGAAGACAGAGATCGTATCAGGTCTACTGTATCCGACAGGAAATGACCCGAGTTTTAACATCATTCGAAAGTCAGCAGAAGATCATACGAGGATGAGTGAGAGTCAACTCAGATGAAGACTGATGTCTGACAAGTCTCACCTCCCACAAACCTCGACCAATGAGAAGCAGTGTAAGCTCTACCTGCTCTGACCAACTAAAGCTGCTCTCATGCACAGTGACCAACTACTCTACGACAACATTTTGAACATATGGCTATTTTCCTTGGACGTTTGTGATACGTGGCATCGTCCCCTCCTAGAGAAGCCTTTCCGAGCTCCACGCACGGGATATCAAAGGGATTATACACTCAAGCTTTCGAAACACTCTAGCGTTTTCACGAAGATCCAGCGAAGAACTTGCTCATTAGAATATTTCTAGTTCTTCTCTCTAGAGTTTCTTTCCTTAGATCCCTCTTCTCTATCTAAGCTCCACTGTTATATCCATAGCTTAGAACCTTCGAGGGAGTTCACATTTTGTGACTGTTCTTATTGTAAGAACTCCTTCATTGTTAGAGAACATCCCCTCCCCTTCAAACTTCGGTTTGGATTGTAAAGTCGCTAAGGACTATAACTTAGAAGGGTATGTCATGTGCACAGATACCTTGCTGAGGCTTGCTCAGATTAATCAACAAGACCTCTTGTTCAGCAGGACCGTGGACGTAGGATCTTGTGTATCCGAACCACGTTAAAAATTGCTTGTGTCATTTACTATTTTATTGCATTGCATTCAAACTATCTTACAACTCATACTTTGCATAAAACGTATTTGAAAGTGCAGTAGCCAAAATTATTCGGTTTACGAAAGACACGTTTTCAAATAGAGACGAAGTGTATCGGGCCCTACACAGTTATCCGCACTAACCCTCCGACTGAGAATCAAATACTAACAAAAGTCAGTAGGAGAAAATCAGTAGTTGAGTCACTCTGACCCGCGATCAGAAGGTTACTATTTGACACAGTTCATCAGTTGCAAACTACAGCTCAGTTGTCCTTCGCGTTTGAGAAAAAGAACTTGTACTCATGTGTATTAATCCCCCCCCCCTCTACAACTAACACTCGTCTCCGAACCAGCAGGCCGCATTCCTACCCACCCTCCAATTCCAAAACCTGACCAAAAACGTCATTCCTAAACTCCTCCACTAACCCATCATCCCCGATAGCTCTTAAAACTTTTTTAATCATATAAAAAATCTTCGGGTATATTCTATGTCGATCATCGGATTCACATCGAAAATACCAATTCTTTTAAATAGGGTTGCACCGATACAATTTAATAATTAAAAAAAAAATCAAATCCCGCTCGGCCGAATTGAAATCCCGCTCGACCAAAGCGGAATCCCGCTCGCCGAGGGGGATTTGGGACAATAATGTAATCGGCAGCGGGATTTAATCAAAATCAGTTCACGCTCCAAAAAATTGATTCGCTATCAACCAATATTTACGCCCAAAAATTTAACAATATTCATCCTCTAAATTCAACTAATTCGAGCCGGAAATTCTTAGATTCGCCGAAAAACTACACAATATTCATGCTCAAATTCGAATAATTATCAGAAAATTCAAAAAGTACCATGCTCAAAAAATCAGAAGATTCAACGGATAAAATTCGAGCGGGACTAACGTGGTTGGCCATTCTCGTGTCTTGGTGTCGAATTGTACTCCATAATTGCATTTTCGAGTGGTCTTGAGCGGGATTTCAGCGACGGGTGAAGGAAATTGGGGAGAAAGATGAGAGAAAGTGACAGATCTGGATATTAAATTCTAGATTTGTTTAAATCCCGCTTGGTCCTGCCCGTGAATTCCCACTCGCTGAGCGGGATTCCGCCGTTGCAGTGAACGGGATTCGACCGAGCGGGATTTCAGGTTGTCCGACTGAGCGGGATTTGACCGAGCGGAATTTTACTACGAGACCGAGATCAAGAGCGAGCGGGATTCGGGTCGAGCGGGATTTCACTGCGAGACCGAGAGCAAGCGGGATTTGATGTTTCTTACCGTTAATGAGCGGGATTGAGCGGGACACGAGCGGGATTTATTATTCACTAGCGGGATCAGTGACTACATATACATTCGTATGTTATTTTTGTTTGTTTCTTGACTAAATTCGTCTCGAATTTTGAAAAACACCTGAAAATGATTGATTTTAGTCAACTTTTTCCAAAAATGAGATATTGTAAGTAAAATTGAGTATTTTGTGTAGCAAATATAAGGATTGGGTAAATTTAAGTTTTTTATATGAAATTGGGTAAAAGATAATAGTACCACTTAAATAATCACCCTTTATTATTGTTAACATCGTTTTGATAGGTTATACTTGAATTGCATTGCCAATAATGTCCCAAAATGAAAACATTAACAAATTAACTAATACAGTTAAACCTCGATAAAATAATAATCTTGGGACCGAAAAAAAATATTCATTTAACGAGGTTATTACTTTATCGAACATTATTTTAGTGCATTGACCCATATTGAGACTAGAAAAAATTATTATATTAACAAGATTATTACTTTATCGAATATTACTTTATCGAGATTTAACTGTACTCATTTCCAACACATTCAACGTGCATGGTCCTACGAAAAGCGTGCTACCTACAAAATCATCAACAAAAAAGGGAAACAAACTCAAGTTTGTAGATATATAAAGTGAATTTAAACAGTCCATTGAGGTCTATCCTCATCATATCATTCAAGTCAATAAAGAATCCTCACTAAATAAAGCAAAATGATGTAGAAGCTTTCAATTCTTCAACCATCTATATATGCATCCATACTTCAACTAAGAGTAGAGCTTGGTCCATTTCCCCAACTACGAATAGTACACGTGTCGTTACCTCCCGATGGGCGTTCTTCGTTCGTCTTCGTCTTCCCGACCATGCAGACCCAGTGAGACTCTGGAGAGAGAGAGAGAGAGAGAGAGGCTTCATGAGTATCCTCATAATATGTAGAGTAGGCTAATTCATTTGTATTCGACACAATCCCCATTTCAACTGCATAAGAAGACACAAAAGATGATAAACACATAGGGCAGCACAGTTTAGTCGTCAACGAATCATGACAAGGTACCTCGATTGCATCACTAATACACATCAAGCAGTACTATTCTTTACACCTCCACTTGAAGAAACTTCAGGAAGTCCTAGAGTGTCACGGGGGATTTTGGCCAGTGGGTTCATGACAACCGCATGGCGACCTCGGAGAAGCCTTTCGCCATTTCCAAACACGGATGGGTTTCCAGCAGGTAATCGGGAAGTTGAAGAACGAGAAGATGCTTTTCTCCACAGCATTGAGCTCAAGAACTCTGTACCCGGTAGCTTGCAGCACATAGCTCCTGCTGCACCTCTCTGTGACATCCTTCCAGTTGAGACAGCTAGATCAAATGATATTTCGTCTAGAGCAAGCTCGAGACCATGTACACGTGCCTCGAGGGAATGCATTCCCTTCTGCGAGCTTCCAATAAATTGCTAGATTTCGTACAAGATTGAAGAGATGTCAAACTAATGGTTCGATGTATTAGGTATATATCACTGATCAGCAAGAAACTTTCTACTATTTAAACGAGTCAGCGATCAGAGCCAACAATTAAGATCACATAATATAGTTCAAGAAGAATTCTAGTTCTTTGCTAGGACGTTTAAATTTAATCACAAGATTCATTGCAGAATGGATCTATATATACCCCTTCACAAGAAACTTCTACTACTTTAAACAAGATAGAGATCAGAGCCAGCAATTAAAATCACATGATTTCAAGAATCAAGATGAATTCTACTTCTTTGCTAGGATTTTGAAATTTCATCACAAGATTTACTGCCGAAAATGGATCTTATATATCTTTACACAATTCAAGTGGGAGAATAGGTGAATACCTGCAGCATGTCCAACAAATTGGATTGTTGGCTTTCAATCTGAAGAAGTTGCTTTCGTATCACAAATAAGTCTTCACACTCTCCCTGGTTCCTACCGCCATCTCCCGTTTCATTACTAACAACAACACTGGTGTCGCCACATGGAACAACACGAGAACCGCCTGTAAAGAAACCAAGCTTCTGCTTCACATTGTTCTCCTTGAAAAGGCCACGTTTAATCCCCGACTTTCCAAATGAACTAGTTTCCAAAACATGCTCTTCTTTATCATTGGAGGATTCCACACCACAACAACCAGCAGGAGTGACAACTTCAACTTTCAAGTCAGAAGGCTTCTTCCGATCTAACTTCTGGAACATCCCTTGGCCGGTTTTCTTTGTATTAGAAATGGGAGGACTTCTTTTCCTTGCTGCTGAAGCTGAAGAGTTCTCTAGAGGGCTTCTTCTCCTTGTTTGAAGAGTAGTAGACCCAACAGAGCAGGAGGTCCCGGAGATAGGAGGGTAGTGACCATCACTCGCATTTTCTATACCCGAAAACAAAGAAATCAAGTAGATGTTACAGGTTTACACAGGTGTGGCTAATCGATTAAACAAGATATCATATCCGATAAACTAACTTGGACAGAAATGAACATTGTAATTAAGAACTATGTCATGAAGCAGCCTAAAGGCCCTAAACACATATGCTGCAATAGAGATCAATAAACAAAGATTTAAATGGCGAATAGAAACAGATTTAGATCACGAAATCGAACAGAAAATGTAAAAGAATGTAAGGAAATCGTTAAAGTACCGAGTAATTCAGCAATGAGTAAATGCAATCACGTGTCTTACGTTTAGACAATGCCTCCGATTGCGGCAGCGGTGAGAAATAATCTGGCAGATCTGGAATTTCCATCCAAGCTTCAATCGTCTGATTCATCGTCTCCCTCGCTGCTTTAACCTGATCAGATCAACCCACATTCATCAACACACACAACCACCTATCTTTCTATCTATCCAACCATTTCACATCACAACAAAGCATATTCACTCAATTCAAATTCATCCCAGTCCAGTCCAAAATAACCAATTTTTTACCTCATCAAATCTAATAATTGTTCAAACATAGACAAACTACGAAGAAGCTACACCATTGGGCGTTGAACGAAGACAAATCAAATAAAATAAATTCACCTAAATGCCTAAAAGAACCATACCTTATCAAATCTCTTGGCCTCAAAAGTCTTCAAGCACGATGCCTTAAACTCAGAAAGTGATTCCCTCTCGACGACGGCGATCTTCATCAACGCCTCCGCGGAGGCCTTCCTCGCGGCCCATTCCTCATTGCTTAAAAACTCCACCAAACAACTCAGCAAATTACTAACAGCATTCTTCCCACCGCCGCGCAGCACTCCCTCTACCGACACCACACTCCCCAACAGCGCCAATAGCGCCGGCTTCGCCTTGAAACTATCGGATTTCGCCATCTTCTCGATCCTCGGCAACAGTCTCCTCAAGCTACCGACATCTCGATTCCTCGATCCCTCGATCACCGCCGCTAAACACAATGCAGCACCGGTTTGAGCATTCGGGTCCTGCTCGGTGAAGAGAGACTCGACGAAAGGTTTGATGATGGTTGTGAATGGAGGAGAAGTGAGGTGAGACGAGAGGGAAAGCGATGCGGCGACGCAGGCGGAACGGACTGAGGAGTCGGGGTCGCGGAGGCGGCGGACGACGCCGGAGAGGACCTTGGAGAGGTAGGGAGAGAGCGAGTTTCCATGGTACTCGGAAAGGACGGAAATGAGTTTGAGGCACTGGCGGCGGACGGGGGACTTGTCGGAGGAGTCGGTGGCGGAGACAGAGGAAATAAAAGAGGGGAGAGCATCTAAGGAGAGAGTTCTGGCGATGGCTTCCAGCTCCGATGCGGCGGCAGAGTGGGTATCTCTGTCGGAGAGCTTGTGGAGGCACATAAGCACGCGGTGCTTCAGGTCACGTGCCTTTGCTTGCTTAGCAGAATTGGAAGCCGACATTCTCACGGAACTGCTTTGTTAGCTGCGAAATGTAAGCTGAGGAGAGAAGTTAAGTTCTTCGTGGTGGCGGAGGCGGAGGCGCCGGCGGAATCTCCGGCGGCATGACGGTGGCGCACGCCGGTTGTGGTCCTTGTGGATGATGAGAGGTGGTTGAGTCGTAGAATTACTTTTTTCCTCTCCTTTGTGTTTATACACAGCAGTGGGGGTAGTATAGTAAATTCCGAATTATAAGTATTTATAAAGAGAATTAACTGCTAACGGTGCCGTTTGGATGAATTCAAGCATCCAATTTCTTTCGCTAGAAGAAAAATTATGGTTGTACAATAGTATTTAATTTTAAACTAGGCACGAAAAATAAAAATGACCAAAATTATTATTATTATTATTATTATTATTATTATTATTATTATTATTATTATTTCTATGAAAGAAAAAAAGGGATATATATTATGATAAAGAAAAAACATCTACATCTGGATATGACTCGTACGATATATTGTTATGTCGAATTAATTGAATTTATAACTTGAATGGTATGTTAGCTCGGCATTTCATTTAATTTATACTCCAATGAAACACGCATGTGCATTGGATTAAACTGCATTTAATTTATGCCTTAACTGAAAATATAGTATTAAAATAGAAAAAAAGATTATGGAAGTAGAAGAATGTCATGTCCCTTGACGAAAATAATAAGAGTGGTTGATCTGCTTTAATTACGTATGAATGTGGGGTTTAGAAAATTATGAATTAGGTCAACAATCTCGGAGACTCCTTTCTAATCATTCTTTAATTTAAGGCAAATTGGTGAAAATGGTCCCCAATGTTTGTCTGTTTGGATAAATTGGTCCCTAATGTTTAATTTTTAGTTTATTAGTCCCCAATGTTTGCAACTTTGGATAAATTGGTTCTTCCGTTAAAATTTTCGTTAGTTGACCGTTAGTCAACGAAATTTTAAAAATAATAATAAAATAATATGAGGGCATTATCGGAATACAAATTAATGGGGACCAATTTATCCAATATTTTCGAAATTCCTAATTTTTACCATCTAGGGTAAAAATCAAATGTTGCAAACTTCTTTGACAAATTCATCTCTGTAAAAGGTGTCGTCCTTCACTCTCCCTAAAATCACCCCTCCATCGACGTCTGAGCCACCGCCTCTGAGCCACCGCCTCCATCCACTGTCCCGCGCGCATCACCTCCGTCTACTGTCCCGCCCCTACCCCGGCGCCGTCCTTCCCTCGCCGGCTTCCCCCTCCGCTGTCAGTCGCTGGCATCGCTGCCACTTCGCAGCCCTCCCCCTGCGTGAGTTTCCGGAGTGGGAAATTGTGGGTTCAAGTTCTATCATCTTTTCGTTTATTTTGCTCTTTATTTTTCATATCCGCAACAATTATAAAAGTAAAGTTGCAAATAGAATTGTGCAAAACTGCAAATGCACAAACAATATTACAATAGAGTAAAAAATATACTTACCATGAAGAAAGCAGAACGCTTTGTTATTTCACCAACATATTTTCAGTCATAGTGCTGATAATTATATTTTCTTATATTGCAGATGGTGCGAAGCCATGGTGCGAAGCACTCGTAACCGTAGTGGACTAGTTGACAATAATGATTTAATCTTGAGTGGTATGTTGCATGACGAAGCCATAGATAAATATTTTGGGTAAGCTTCATTACTTAGTATTATGTGATTCTATTGTGTACAATTGAGGTTTAATAAGACTTTGTTGTAGCATACTTTGGAAGGAGATCGGGGAACATAAGAGAAGGTTATTTGTCAAATTAAACAGCTTGTGGTTCAATATTTATTCGGAGCGCAAATATATGAAGAGTGATGTGCTGCAATGGATAAAAAGGGAAAAAATTCTAGGCAAGCAATATGTAATTGTGCCTATTGTGAAGTGGTAAGTGTACTCTTAATTTCAACTTTGTTATGTATAGTGTCTATTAGGAACTTTGATTTAACTAATTTTTTTTTCATCCATGACTCAGGGTTCACTGGAACGTATTAATACTATGCAATTTCAATCAATAGCTGGGAAATGGATCACAATGCATTTTACTACTAGATTCCCTCCAAAAGGCTTCCAATCCAATCCAACCAATTATAATGAAGTAAGTTAAGATATTATGCTTAGTATGTTTGTTATGTTCATGCTATTAGAAGACACTTTATAAACATTGTTCTGATTGTTATTTCCTTTAGCTTCGTGCATGATGTCTTACAATCTGAGGGGAAGTTGGTTGACCGTACTACAATTTCTAAAATTCCCTTGCTAATGCCAAAGGCAAGTTTTCATTTATTACTCAATACTTTTTTTTCCGTAATGAAGCTATTCATGTTAATAATGATGGATATTTTTTGCTTCTTCATAGGTTCCCCAACAGAATAATGGGGAAGACTGTGGTCCATTTATCCTTTTCTATGCTTACAAATTTATGCTTGATGCACTTATAATTTTCAATCACTCTGAGGGATATCCATACTTTGTGAGTATTTATTCAGCACCATTATTCACTCTCCTGTACATAGATATGAATGAAATAAGCTGACATCCATTAATTTTTTCTGTGATATGTAGATGACCAAAAATTAGTTTACATACGACTGTCTTCAAGCATTTAGACTCTGGTTGAATTGCTTGAGTATAGGTGGACAGCCTAGGAAGTCTGAAATTGAGGGACATGGAGAGCAGCCAAGGCATACAGAAAATCAGGCAATAGATAATGAGGATTTAATATGTTCAAGTGTTGTACAAGCAAGTCAAACAGAAGAGCAATCAATTATGCAAGATAAAGATGTTGACGATCAGCTGATGATGCTGTACAAGCAACAATCAATTGCTGATGATGCTGACTTTGTTGTTGATGATGCTGACTTTGCTGATGATGATATTACTGATGATGCTGACGTTGTTGTTGATGATGGTGATGATGCTGACGTTATAGGCTATGATGATACATTTTATGAAGATCCAGATTACGCGAACAGTGATAAGGAAGACCTCTTTCAGGAACTTGTTGAGCCACAACTAGTAGATTTTGATGATAATGTAGCTAAGGAAGCAAGAAAGAAGGTGCAATTAATGGGAGATGAACACGAATTGTACTCTGGGAACAAAGAGGTGGCTGAGAGTGAACATTGTGGCAGTGAGATGGTGTCAGATCATGAAGTGGCAGGACCATCAATGAAGAAGGAAAAATCAAGACTTCTAAAAAAGGGCCATTATAAGAAGTGGCAAACTATGGACCTTCCATTACTTAAAGAAGACCTCTATGATGATGAGCAGAGCATTAAGGAAGAAGTAGAGATGAGAAAAAGTGACGTTGAAAGAGACTCTGACATGAATTCAATTCTGTCAATCAACATGAGGACGATGAAAAATCTGATTTTGTTGGGTTATGAGTCAGTAGATGGTACTCAGCTGTCTAGTGGTTAAAAGAATATTGGGGGAAATCATAGTAGTACTATGGAATTGAAGTCCCAAAACCCAGCTGATATCAGTTGTGCTGAGTGTCTATAGGATTAAATGATGTATAGGTTAGACTTGTTTTTTTATTATCTTTTGTCTAAGTCCTGTACGGGGTAAACTATTGGACTGATCTTCTGACGAAGTTACTTTCCAGAACCCCACGTCATCTTTGTAAGAGCTTGCGTTCTTCAGCCAGCAGCTGATCTTCACCTCAGTAGGAGACAGCCCATCAGCTGATAAGCCATCGCGAAGAACATATGCAAAGCTCGGTACCTTCGCAGCCGCCAGTGACCTACTCGGTAGATGTATTCATTGTCAGCCGACTCAGTCGAAGAAGACAGAGACTTATCTAGTCTATCGTGTCCGACGTAAAACGACCCGCCGCACAAGTCTTTTCGAAGTTCGGCGAGAAGATCTTACGAGGTTGTTTGAATAGTCAACTTTGACTCGACACATTCTCACCAACCACAAACCTCGACCAATGAGAAGCCGACAAAGACCATATCTGCTCTATACAAGAAAGTTGCTCTCATGTACAGTAATTAACTGCCCTGCTGCAACAAATTCGAATTTATGGCCGTTTTCTTTGGAAGCTTGTGACACGTGGCATCGTCGTCTCCAACGGACATATGCCATAGCTCACAACTATAAATAGAGAAGAAATTCGAAGCTCCACAAAATGGAATAAAAAGGGAAAAACGCTCAAGCTTTGAACACTCTAGCATACTCAAAGATTATCCAGAGAAGAACTTGCTTTCTTAGAATATTCTTAGTTCTTCACTCTAGAGTACTTAGATCTCTCTCTTCTCTAGATTAAGCTCATTGTCATATTTATAGCTTAGATTCGAAGGAGTTCACTTTCTGTGAATTGTTCTTATTGTAAGAACTCCTTCTTAGTTGGAGATTATTCCATCCCTTTCGAACTTCGGTTTGAATTGTAAAGTCGCTAAGGACTATAACTTAGAAGGATCTGTCCAGTGCACAGATACCTGCTGAGGCTTGCTCAGTTTAATCAACAAGTTATCCTTCCATTGTCAGGACCGTGGACGTAGGATCTTGCGTATCCGAACCACGTTAAATCGCTTGTGTTCTTTACTGTTTTATTGCATATCATAACTGTTCAAAATCATATGTTTGCATAAAACGTGTTTCTAAAGCGCACAGCCAAAAGAACTTGATTTGTGAAAAGCGTTTTTCAAAACTGAGACGAATCTCCGGGCCCCACACTTATCCGCACAACGTCTCCGACTGAGTTTCAACGACTGACAAAAGTCAGTAGAAGAACTCAGTATCTGACCCACTCTGACATGTCAGGTATCAGGATGGTGCCGATGTTCTCAATAGAGAACTTTACGGTATGGCGCGTGAGAATGGAGGCACACCTCACATCGCTGCACGACAGCATGATGAACGTCCTGGAGACTGGACCCATCATTCCCATGATTGACAGCGTTCAGTTCGCTACTGCGGGAGGTGTAGGAGCACAAATCGGTGCTAAGGTTCCCAAAGACAAATCAGCCTTCACGCCTGAAGAGAAAAAGCTGCACAACCTTAATCGAGTTGCGCGAAACGCTATACTGACAACGCTCAGTGACTCTCATCTCGGGAGGGTGCAGGACTGCAAAATGGCAAAAGAGCTATGGGATGCTTTGGTTGTACTGAGCCAAGGAACCTCGCAGATCAAAGAAAACATGCTCGAATTAGAGCTTCAGAAGTTTGAAGCCTTTGTAATGGAGCCCAGTGAGAACATTGACGAGCTCAGTGTCAGATTTACAAACCAAGTCAATGTCATCAACGGGCTGGGGAAGGTGTTCACCAACAAAGAGATGAACACAAAGATCTTGAGAGCGCTACCTCGACAGAAGTGGCTTCCATTTGCTACTTACTTACGTCGCTCCGATCTAAATGCTCTAACTCCTGATGTTATATTTTCAGAACTAAAAACGGAGGAATTTGAGCATAGTCTACCCCAAAGGTGTTCCAGTGCTCCAGCTGACACACAGATCGATCATGCTTTTAAAGCAACTGTCAGCAAAACTAGATCCAAACTGATTTCCTCAAGCACGGCAGTGGCCACAATTGAAACAAAATCTTGTGAGACTTCAGGCACTGACCAGCTGGCTGTGATGGCTCCCAAATATCAGAGAGAAAATGAGAGAGTCAGAAAGCTGAGGAAATACAACAGAGTTTCTCCCTCAGGTAAGAAAGATTATCAGAAAAGGGAAGAATCTAATCCTTCTACTGAATGCAGGAACACAGAGCCTGCTGCGAGTCCATCTAAAGCTTAAGCTGGAAAAAGCAGCAGAACATCCACCTGTTATAACTGTAAGAAGTAGGGACACTATCAGTACGACTGTCCCGAACTCTCAGCTGCTCAACGAGCAGAACGGCAGGCCAGAAGAGATAAATTTGCCCAAAGAAGGCAGGCCTACATCGCCGGAGAGATATCCAACAACTCACTTGAGGAGGATACATTTATGTATTCCTCTGAGGACGAAGTTGCATTTGTAGCAGTTGAGATCGGAGAAACGGTTCCTGAAGGAACAGCTGAATACTGTCTGATGGCCGGAGAAGAGACTGAGGTAAACTCCAAACTTAATATAACCTCTTCTTCACACAGCACACACGACACGTGCTCGGTCACAGATGATCCTCTGGATGTGGTACAAGCATACGACGATCTCCTAGAGGAACAGATTCAGCTAAGCAGAGAGTTCAGCAGAACGATCCAGGAACTGGAGATGGTAAAGGCTGAAAATCAAAGACTTTCTTCTGATTGTCAGGTCTCTACTGAGTCAGAGAATCTAGTTGCGAGACTCAAGGAAGAGATCGAATCTCTTATGACTAAGTCTCAGCTTCAAGAGACTCAGATCTCAGTTCTGACTAAGGACAATTCTGAGAAAGAGACTGAAATAGCCCAGCTCAGTCAGAAGCTCTCAGACGTACAAAAAGATTATGACACACTCAGGAGGAGTGACGAGGTCTGGCGAGGACTGATGACTGAAGAGTACCTTGGAGCTAAGGAGAAGCTAGAAAGTATGCTCAGAGCACAACGGCCAACTGTCATGAAAGAAGGACTTGGCTATACCCACAAAGCTTCTACCTCGAAAAGCTCAGAAGCGCTGGCTGATAGGTTTATCAGAGGAAAGGTGCAAGCTGCTGACACCACACCACACCTCAGGCGAAGAACAAATAGAAAATGATTGCACCTCAGCCGAGCAACAACAAGCAGCTGACCAAAGGTTCCAGCCCCAGGACACCGCGATCAAATTCAGGGGGAACAAAGAAGGTCAGATGGGCAGAACAGTACCATGAGCCACTGTACGAGCACCCGGCTTAGTACGGCTCGTACTATTATGAGCCCAGGGTCAGGAGAAGCGCAAAGACTAAGAAGAAGAAAGCTCCTGAACCCAAAATCATCAGCAGAAAGTCAGTATCTCCGAGTCCTGTGGAGAAGAAAACTGACAAGGTTCAGAAGAAGAAGTCTCAGACTTCTAAGGTTCCGAGGCAGATTTGGGTTCCGAAATCACCCACTAACATGTAAGGACCCAACTGAACCAAAGGGTACCTAAAATGCTTCTGTTTTGCAGGTGCATAAGGACCCATGGATAGTGGACAGCGGCTGCTCAAGACACATGACGTACCAGAAGAGCCTGCTGATCAACTATATACAAGAAGATGGTCCCAGAATTGAGTATGGTGACAACTCTAAAGGCTACACAAGGGGATATGGAACGCTGAATATTGGGACTACTTCAGTTCCAAGAGTAACATATGTTGAAGGACTTCTACATAATCTCCTTTCTGTCAGTCAATTCTGTGATAATCTTAACAGAGTAATCTTTGACGCTGGTTTCTGTGATATTGTTGATAAATCTACAGGGAAAACAGTGTTATTAGGTTCGCGGAAGAAAAACATATACGTTGCTAACTGGAATACCGCAGGACCTGAGGCTTGCTTGCTTGTACAGACAAAATCTAGTGACAAGTCAGGATGGCTATGGCATAAGAGACTCAGCCACCTGAACTTCAAGACTATGAACAAGCTCGCCAAGAACTCTAAAGTCAGAGGACTGCCCAACGAATCGTTTATCAAAGATAGAAATTGTGAAGCATGCTTGAAGGGAAAGCAGACAAAGAGTAGCAATCCACCTATTCCTTCACCTTCCACTGATGGAATCCTTCACCTGCTGCACATGGATTTATTCGGGCCAGTTTCTCCAGTGACTATACGAGGCAAGAAGTATGCCCTTGTCGTTATAGACGACTACTCGAGATATGCATAGGTAATCTTCATTGCCAACAAATCTGATGTCATGACTGAGTTGCCTAAACTACTGAAAAAGCTCAGTGTGGAAAAGGACATCAAGATACAAAGAATTCGCTCAGACAGAGGAACATAATTTCTCAACTCAGTAGTTAAAGAGTACTGCGAGAAAGAGGGAATTCAGCACGAGACATCAGCTGCTCGTACTCCTCAACAGAACGGACTTGTTGAACGCAAAAACAGAACACTCAAAGAAGCAGCAAGGATGCTCCTAGCAGACTCTGGACTACCCTCTAAGTTCTGGGCAGATGCTACTGACACAGCCTGCTACACTCAGAATCGCTCACTACTTACACAGCAACACATGAAGACACCATACGAATTGTGGAAATGGAGAACTCCTTCTATTTCTCATTTTCATATTTTTGGTTGTCCGTGCTTTATCCACAATAACGGGAAATATTGGTTGAAGGTCTTTGATAGCAAATCTGATCAAGGGGTATTCTTAGGATATTCCCGAGTCAGTAAAGTCTTCAGAGTCTTTAACTATCGGACTCTTTACGTGGAGGAAAGCCCTCATGTTGTTTTTGATGAGTTTGTTACTGAGAACAGGAAAACTACAGAGACAAATACTGATGATGTCAGCAGCAAGCTACAGGATCTCGGACTGACTGATAAAACTGAAAAGATTCAGCATTGTTGGGATGATGAGTCAGATGATGAAGAAACTCGGACTCAACCAACGAGCGATGTAGGCGACTGGTTGATTCTACTGAACAGAATCAACAACAGGTAACAAAGGTCGATGAGGAAGCCCCAGTGGTAACTGAGACCTCTACTGAGAATATAAACTCAGGGGGAACGATTAATGTTCCTGAGCTAAATACCCTTGAACCTGGAAACTCAGTAGATCCTAACCTTCTTACTGAACTGCTGCAATCTCATAACAGTACTACTGAAATGCCTAACACTCCTACTGATTCTGCAGAAGTAGTATCAGAAGAAGAAGCCAGACTCAGACGTTCATGGCTTGACGCTCATTCTTCAGATCTCATAATAGGAGATCCATCAGCAACGATAAGAACAAGATCGAGATTAAATCAAGGAGAAAGCTCACTTTATTCTTTTTTCTTGTCTACAAAAGAACCTCAGTCGATAGAGGACGCACTTAACGATGCTGACTGGATCATCGCCATGCAAGAAGAGCTAAACCAGTTCGTCAGAAACGAAGTTTGGGAGCTTGTTGACAGACCTAGACATCAGCATGTGATCAGTACTAAGTGGGTCTTCAAAAACAAGCATGATGAAAACAACGTCATCGTCAGAAACAAAGCTCGACTAGTTGCTAAGGGATACAGTCAAGCAGAAGGAATCGACTTTGATGAAACTTTCGCTCCAGTCGCAAGATTGGAAGCCATTCGTCTTTTCTTAGCCTACGCAACGCATCAAGGATTCAAAGTATATCAGATGGATGTAAAGTCAGCTTTTCTGAACGGCGTACTGAAGGAAGAAGTCTACGTGGAACAAGCACCCGGCTTTCAGCAGGGACATCAGGTGTACAGACTTCGAAAAGCTCTGTATGGGTTAAAACAAGCACCCAGGGCTTAGTACGATACCCTATCAGACTTTCTACTTCAGAAAGGTTTTCAGAAGGGGACAGTAGATCGCACCCTATTCAGCATAAAGTCAGGAGATGATATCCTACTGGTGCAAATCTATGTGGACGACATCATTTTCGGCTGCAGAAACGAGACCATATGCCAGCAATTTGAGAAGATGATGAAGGAGAAGTTCGAGATGTCCATGATGGGAGAGATGAATTATTTCCTTGGATTTCAAGTGAAGCAATCACCTGAAGGAATCTTCATCAATCAAGCTAAATACACTCGAGATCTTCTCAAAAGATTCGGCTGCGATTCGAGCAAGCCAGTCAAGATCCCCATGAACACAAATTTTAAAATCGATCTAGACAAAGAGGGAGCTTCTGTTAACTCTACTGATTATAAAACTATTATTGGTTCTTTATTATATTTAACAGCTAGCCGACCTGACTTAACTTATGCTGGAGGTGTATGTGCAAGATTTCAAGCGGATCCCAAGCGAAGTCATCTAGACTCAGCAAAGAAGATTCTGCGATATCTAAGAGGAACACCTGGGTTATGGTATCCTGCTGATGATAATCTTATACTAACAGGTTATTCTGATGCTGATTATGCCAAACTGCTATAAAACAACAGGCGGAGGCTCTTAAGGCCATTCAGAAAGAGATGACAGATTCCCACGATCAGGCTCTGCTGAAACTCCGTCAGGAGTCAGGCGCGCAGCTTAAACAATTTAGAGCTGATCAAGGAAAAGATTGGGACATGTACTGCGACCTCGTCAAAGACTTCGAATCCACTGCCACTCTCATTAAAGAATCAGTCTACAATGTCGAACGAGAAATCAAAGTCATCCGCTCTCACCTCTCTAAGGCAGATGATGCCAAAAAGGGGGAAGAAGAAGTAAAGGAAGAAACTGAGGCGAAACTGGCTGTGGTCGAATTGGTGGAGGAAGGAAGTAAAGGAGAAGGGGCTAGCACAGCTCAAGGAGAAGGGTCAGCCGCTCAGGCTGGACCCAGTTCAGCTGTACTCCTGCTGGAATACACTCCTCTGAGGCAGATAGTGACTGTGGCAGTTCCCATCTCATCTGCCCAGCACATAGACGAAATTGCAAAATTCTTGGATCAAGAAGAAGGAGAAGAGCCTCAGGTATTGCCACCGCAGAGATCGGGGAAGGAGATACCATTGAACCCATTTCTCCATCTTCCCCGGCTCGCAAGTTCAAATCAAGAGCGGAGCAAGAAGCCTATGATCTTCAGATTGCTCAACAGCTTCAGGATAAGCTTGATCATGAGCATCAGCTGGAAGAGGCTAAGAATGGCAAGAAGCCAAAGAAAGGTGTTGGAAAGACTAAGGCCAAAAAGGCTGAGGAAGAGAAGAAAGCTCGGGAGGAGCTAGCCAAGGCCTTAGTGTCTAAGGTCCAGCCAACTGCACAGAGTTATTATCCGACTAATCTCACATATGAGCAGGAGGCAGAGGACAGAGCTACTTGGGAAGCCACGCTGCAGGGACTAAATCTCAGGAGAGGAGATACAAGGGCAGCGGCTCTCAGAGAGAAAAAGAGGATAGCTGACATGGCTAAAATGATTAGCCTATCCACAAAGCCAACAGCTGATCCAAGGAAGCAGATTCCACGAGGATCCAAGTTCAGAAGGATACCTTATATCAAGAACGAGCCTACACTTCATGTGGATAAATGGGTGCCAACCGAGTTCAACGAGCAGTGGGAGGAACTGAAAGAAGACTTTATTAAGGGATACTATGTGTGGGGTATCTATGAGACTGACAGACCAGCAGATCAACACTTTGATGAACTTATCAGTCGATTTGATATAGAGTTCAGGAATCAGATCCGTCAGATCATGGAGAGAGAGAAAATACCCTTCAGAGCTCCAGTCTTCAGGCGAATCCCTCCTCCTAGGACTACTCGCGGCGTGCTATGCACAAAAGAGATTGAGAGAGAAGTAGAAGAAGCTGTTGTTCATCTATGTCTGAATATGAACGATCCAGATGATTATAAGGAAATCCAGGTTCTACGCTCAAGAGTCTACAAGTTTTACTACCTGGACCCTCCAGCTGACAAGTCTGCTGACTTTAAGAAACGCACGAAGAATTTCAGAAGTCAGACTTGATCTCTTATCTCATATTTGTTGTAATAGTAATAGGACCCATGTACTCTCTGTCTATATATATATATATATATTGGTTCCTATTGCTTGCCAGACAATTACTCATTGTCTCATGGCTTTTGTTTGTGTTTTCTCACAACTGATCACTAAGTGATCTGACACACACTCACATAACCGTTTCTCTGATTTTGCCTATATCTCGCCTACTGACTTGATGTTTTATTGATCATCTTGATTGTCTTCGGATGAATCAGGGGGAAATTGTTGTCAGTAGATTAGCTCTCCGTTCCTTATTTTAGAATAGAGGCTAGATGGTTAGAAATAGAGGTTTTGGCATCATCAATTAGGGGGAAATTGTTGGGTTATGAGTCAGTAGATGGTACTCAGCTGTCTAGTGGTTAAAAGAGTATTGGGGGAAATCATAGTAGTACTATGGAATTGAAGATCCCAAAACCCAGCTGATATCAGTCGTGCTGAGTGTCTATAGGATTAAATGATGTATATGTTAGACTTGTTTTTTTTATTATCTTTTGTCTAAGTCCTGTACGGGGTAAACTGTTGGACTGATCTTCTGACGAAGTTACTTTCCAGAACCCCACGTCATCTTTGTAAGAGCTTGCGTTCTTCAGCCAGCAGTTGATCTTCACCTCAGTAGGAGACAGCCCATCAGTTGATAAGCCATCAGCAGAAGAACATATGCAAAGCTCAGTACCTTTCCGTCGCCCGGTGACCCTACTCAGTAGATGTATTCATTGTCAGCCGACTCAGTCGAAGAAGACAGAGACTTATCTAGTCTACTGTGTCCGACAGAAAACGACCAAGTCGCACAAGTCTTTTCGAAGTTCAGCAGAAGATCTTACGAGGTTGTTTGAATAGTCAACTTTGACTCTGACACATTCTCACCAACCACAAACCTCTACCAATGAGAAGCCGACAGCACCATATCTCGCTCTATACAAGAAAGTTGCTCTCATGTACAGTAATTAACTGCCCTGCTGCAACAAATTCGAATTTATGGCCGTTTTCTTTGGAAGCTTGTGACACGTGGCATCGTCGTCTCCAACGAACATATGCCATAGCTCACAACTATAAATAGAGAAGAAATTCGAAGCTCCACAAAATGGAATAAAAAGGGAAAAACGCACAAGCTTTGAACACTCTAGCATACTCAAAGATTATCCAGAGAAGAACTTGCTTTCTTAGAATATTCTTAGTTCTTCACTCTAGAGTACTTAGATCCCTCTCTTCTCTAGACTAAGCTCATTGCCATATTTAGAGCTTAGATTCGAAGGAGTTCACTTTCTGTGAATTGTTCTTATTGTAAGAACTCCTTCTTAGTTGGAGATTATTCCATCCCTTTCGAACTTCGGTTTGAATTGTAAAGTCGCTAAGGACTATAACTTAGAAGGATCTATCCAGTGCACAGATACCTGCTGAGGCTTGCTCAGTTTAATCAACAAGTTATCCTACCATTGTCAGGACCGTGGACGTAGGATCTTGCGTATCCGAACCATGTTAAATCGCTTGTGTTCTTTACTGTTTTATTGCATATCATAACTGTTCAAAATCATATGTTTGCATAAAACGTGTTTCTAAAGCGCACAGCCAAAAGAACTTGATTTGTGAAAAGCGTTTTTCAAAACTGAGACGAATCTCCGGGCCCCACACTTATCCGCACAACGTCTCCGACTGAGTTTCAACGACTGACAAAAGTCAGTAGAAGAACTCAGTAGCTGACCCACTCTGACCCAATGATCGAAGGTTACTATTTGGCACTGTTCATCAGTTGCACTAAATGTACTCATGTCCCTTCCGGTTTGAGAAGAAGAAACCGTGATCGTGTGTATTCACCCCCCCCCCTCTACACCTGACTATCGTCTCTGGACCAACATATTTCAAGATATTCAATCTTGAAAGAGATGGTGAGGATCCCATTTTTGAATCTGGGCAGTTGTTTCCAACCAAAGACATTTTGAAATGATAAGATCCGTGTAAAAGCACATTGCACTGTGAAAAACTGTGAGTGGATGTTATATGCTAGAGTCTTAGATCAGACATCCACATTTCAGATTAGGACACTGCAGCCAGTCCATGGATGTTCAAGAGACATGGACCACAAGCTTGCATCTGCTGAATACTTAGCCACACGGTATTTGGACACCTTTAGGTCAGATAACTCGGTCATTATGTGTGAGTTTCAGCAAACCATCAAGCAGGATCTTAAGGTAAACATAAATCAATGATTTAGAAATGAACAACCCCAAAGACTGGGTTATAATGAGTGATAGACAAAAGGTAATTTACATCTATGCTGATTTTCTGCTTATTTGCATCTATGCTGATCTTAAGTCCTAATATATTTGGTTTTTACAGGGGCTGATTGAAGCAGTAAACACACAACTTCCTCATGCAGAGCACAGATTTTGTTACAGACACCTCCACAACAATATGAAGAAAGAATACACAGGAAAAGAAATCAAAGACCTTTTCTGGAAATGTGCAAAATCAACATATGTGAACAAGTATGAGTCTGGGATGCAAAGATTGGCGGCGCAGAGATAAGGGGAGTAGTTGATTGGTTGAACAATAATACAGATCCCATTCATTGGTCAAGATCGCACTTTAGAGTGACAGGTAAGTGTGACATGCTGTTGAATAATCACACAGAAGCCTTCAACAAGCAATTATTGATTGCTAGAACAAAGCCAGCTCTCGGGATCCTTGAAAGAGTAAGAGTTTATCTGATGGTCAGATTGCAAGCTAAAAGGGAATGGGTGAATAAACTCAAAGGAGAAATATGTCCTACTATAATGAGAATTTTGGAGAAAATCAAGGAAGACTCGGTGTCTTGCATCCCCACATACTGTGGAGAGTCTAAGTTTGAGGTACTTGAAGGAAATATGGATCAGTTTGCCATTGACATCGAGAAGAGGACATGCACTTGCAGGAAATGGGACATTTCGGGTATCCCTTGCATACATGGTGTTGCAGCTTTGGGATTTCTAGCATTGAAAGCTGAAGATTTTGTCGATGGATATTACTCTGTTGCAGCATATAAAAGAGCTTATTCCCCGATTATTAATCCAGCCAATGGTCCGAATAATTGGCCTAATTCCCCAAAAAAACCACTAGGTCCCCCAACAAAGGTGAAGATGCTTGGAAGGCCAAAAAGAAAGAGAAAACCAGAGCAGGGCGAGAAAGGTCAAAGGACATTGGAAAAAGGAAGTGAAAAGCTAAAGAGAGTTGGAATTCAAAAGAACTATTGTGGAAACTGTCATAAAACTGGACATAATGCAAGAACGTGTCCAACCAAGCATGATAAGGGGAAAGATCCAATGGAACTCTGGAACGAGGTACTATTTTAGTTTCTCTTCTAAACTTTGTCTGAGTTGGTGTCTTATATGCTACAATCTATTTTATTTTTGACAGATTTGTGAGCAAGCAACAAAGGCACATAAAGAGACTAACTTAAATCAGCCATCACCTCAGGTGCATAGTCCCAAATCCTCAATTTTGGGTTTTTTAATGATACTAACATGTGTACATAATATCTGTTGTAGAAGGAGATCGCTGAAAAACCTAAGAAGACTAGGCGAGCAGTTAGGTGTGGTTGGTGTCGACAAGAAGGCCATAATAGGGCTCGGTGTACTGCAAAGGGGGCGGAATTAAATAGACACATTACCAAGGAAGCCATTTTCAGGAAAGAAGATTAATGTCAGGTATCTTCTTTGTTTCACTTCTTCTTTATCAATAGCCTACCCATAACCTCAGTTTTTAGTTGAATTACCAAGGAAGACTTGATTATCTGTTGTCCTGGATTAGTACTTGTTTTTCATTTATGACTGCATTTTGCTGTAAATTGTTGGCAGCATTGATGTTAATTGTTGGCAGCATTGATGTAAATTGTTGATTGCATTAGTACTCGATTATACAACAGCATTGATTTAAATTGTTGAATGGTTGGATTATAACTAAATTATTGAATGTCTAGATTGCAGTTCCATTTTATGTTGTATTTACATATTGTTCTTATGCAGGGGACTAAAGATTTTGTACATGGACATAACTAAGTAGGTCATGACTGTTGGAGGAGCTACTGCCGTAGGTTGCTTAGAATTTTGTTGACGGGCAGATTGTAGTTTTGGGAAGAACTATTATCAGTAGTTTATGACTTCATATTTAACTTTGCTCTATTTATAGCATGGTTGTACCATTTTCTAAGATATTATCGTATATATATAGTTGAATTTTCTTAATGTTGAATGAAAGTGTGTTGTCGCTTATTTTGTTGATTTGATAAGAGGAAGATACCTTTCAACAAGAATTCTTTCATATTCATATGTTCAAAAATTGGTAAATATTGGATAAATTGATTATTTATGGTTAAAAGGTAAAAAATATAGTCTTTATGTTAGTTAATCTTTTTTATTAAGTGTAATAAATTTTTTTGTAAAATTGGTCCTTTTACCTAGATGGTAAAATTAGGAATTTCGAAAATATTGGATAAATTGGTCCCCATTAATTTGTATTCCGATAATGTCCTCATATTATTTTATTATTATTTTTAAAATTTCGTTGACTAACGGTCAACTAACGAAAATTTTAACGGAAGGACCAATTTATCCAAAGTTGCAAACATTGGAGACTAATAAACTAAAAATTAAACATTAGGGACCAATTTGTCCAAACAGGCAAACATTGGGGACCATTTTCGCCAATTTGTCTTAATTTAATGAGATGATAAATTTTGTTTGTTTGTTTGGTAGTAATATTTAAACTCTAAGCAAAATATCTCACAAAAAAATAATGATTGTTTTAATGGAATATATGAAAAGTACAATAGCGTCTGAAAAGGTGTAAGTTCCAAAATGTCAAGTCTTATAAATAGTTTTAGAAATGCCCGGCTCTTCCTTCTTTCTCCCGAAATTATAATGTCAATAGTCAAATGAAACACAAGTTTAACTAGTTCTGTCAAGTAAGACTGATTTCCATTCTGTGATTTAGAAGCAGTATGTTCCTCCAATAAAAGTGACAAATCTTTCAACAAAACAATATTCAATTAATTAAAATGGAATAAAAAAAAACTTAGTTAATCATGACATCGCCTTTTAAATAGACTCATAATCTAATTAACCCCAACTTATTTTTTTCACAATAAAAAATGAGTGGAAATTCAAATTCACCATCTTTCAATCACTAATTTATACTATTTGAATAAATCTTACAATTATGTTGTTTCCTTGAATTAGATCAGATTCTAATCAAATTCAATTTAAGTCAAACCTTAAGAAAATTATTTTTAAATTAATCAGGACTTTCCAATAACATAATTGGCACCACACTAGGAAGACAACATTCATGAAGAGTTAATCCGCGTCCTAAAGTGAACCTTAATTAGTACAAAACATAATATTTTACATTAATAAACTCATATAGCATAATAATTGTTATATATGATCCCTACTTACCTGTGACAAACTATACTCGATTATTTAAGTAATCTAAAACTATTTGAATGAATTAAAGTTTTATGGTTTGGAATTATTGATCTACATTGCAGAGGAACAAAATTATTAATTAGATGTCTGAAATGGGGCAAGAAGAGAAGTTGGCATTATGAATTTAGAGATAATGCATTGGATTGAAATGGTAATTCTTTAATTTGTCATCTCATGGGGATGGGATGAGGATCATACTCCGAACACTTCGTTGCATACTAAGCAAATTACACAAAGAAAGATAAAATTAATCATATACGATGGACCAAGTATATAAATCGAACTTGCAATATAACTAGAAAGTCAAGATAATTGACACTATATAATTGCGAAAATTGAATGTGAAGTAGTACGTTGTTGATTGATAATTTACAAGTCGCAGTTAATGCCAAAATTACCGCTGTCAAGTAATAATATGAGCAAGGTGATTATGTAATGTAATTGCATTTAATTATTGGTTGCAATCATTATGCTTGTTTTCCAGCTCAAAAAATAAAACCAACAAAAAGTCATTCGGCTTATTTTTTGCAACCTACGTTATTATCTTTCATGATTAAGGTCTTGTTTGATCATCAAGCATCAATAATGTAGAAAAAAGACATCGTACTCTACTATGTTCCACTAAAATATAAGTCAAAGGGTAGGCAAACATATAATAAACTAAAATACTAATTCATTATGCATCGTTAATTAATATTCCCTTGGCCCCAATTATCTTGTCCATTTTGATTATGATGCAGATTTTAAGAAGAGTTGTTAATTGTATTTAGAGTGGTGTAAAGTTGTGGATCCCACAAAAAAGAGTTAAATGTAATAATTTACTAAAAAATAATGAATCCACTCCACTTAAAAACATTGGTGAAATTTAAACAAGTAAAATTAGGTTATAAAATACCCATCTTAAGTGTTAGGTTATCTAAACGAAGCAACAAAACTTATTTACTACGAAAACCGTCTTAACACTATGCGAACTCTTATCATATAATAATCTGCAAACTGATTAGCTAAAAAGATTGAGCTTATAAGTACAAGAAAGTGTGCGTGTGTGTATCCTATTTGATATTTATATTAATTTTATTTCCTAGAATTGAGAACTAATAATTAGTCATGATTGACTAGGAATGTGAAAAAATAATTTGATAAATATTGCAACGGCGTGTCGTATATTATCCAAGTGGCATGGCATGGCATGACATGGAGGTAGGTGTCTTTAGAGGATGTAGTAGTTTTGAAATGATTATAGTACTATGCCATTTGTGATGATCAATTGCGAGTATGTATTAATTAATGTCAGCTTGTATATAAAAGTTACTAATATAATTATATCACGTAGGTTCGTACTACTTTATATATGTAGCTTAGGAAATGAGTCATACTAAGAACTAATCTTATTCATTAATTTAGAAGAATCGAAAACCAGAGCTAAATATACCATTCACATATTCCTTATTTATTATATAATATATAATTCTTCATCTCTTTACATAAAACCTAAAATGCATAAAATACATAAGCAACATGCAGAGTTAAATTTTAAACTTCAGATACACATTTGATCTTCGATTGCTTGAATCAATAAATGGGTTTGGTTTCTAATTCTCACATAAAGATTTGTTCCTATATGAACCACATCTATTTGACTAATAACTTCAAAAATGAAAATCGGAAAAGAAATACCATTAGATCACGTAAGCTTAGGATAATAGGAAAAGAGAAATATTAAAAAAGTATCAATATGAAAGGCCCAAAAAAATGAAAATCATAATTTCATACTTCAATACAATAAACAAAAATACTACACGAGTAAATGTCGAAAGAAGGATTATTATTATTATTAATAATATTATTATTAGTTTAATGTTATTTGGTGTCGGTTGTGTAAGGCCATTTAAGTTGGACAGTCGCACTCATTTCTAACCTATCATCCCAACCACTTTATTTCCAATAATTTTAAGATCTATTTCCAGACAAATTAAAGGAGCCTTCTTCCACAATATTATTCTGTGAGAACTATGCAGTTTTGGGAATTGTCACTATGTTGACTTGATTTTCATTTTATTTTTTTTCTTTATTACAAACAGGATATTGGATTTGTATGTTTTGATTCCAACTATATTTCACTTCTTGAGATATGTTACGAGAATAGTTTGCAACCGTAATTTGATGTACGTAAAATTAGCGCAAAAAGTTCAAGATATTATTTGAGCATTAAGTTAATATAAAATAAATAGTAAAATGCTGAAAATAAATATTCTAAAAAAAACTTAATTGCGTTCTCTTTATTATGTTGGTTGAATAGTGCGATCTTCTCTGATAGTTCTACTTTAATTATATGTATTTACTTTATATTGTATTAAATTTATTTTTAATAATCAAAGTAAGAAAGAAAAAAGGAAATGCCCTAAAGCTCAAGTTGACTAAAGCTGTGTAAGTCTGTATTTATGCAGCAAAAAGGTGGAAAAAAAACATATTAGGAAAAAGCTAAAGCTGAATATTAAAAAGTAAATCAAAAGCAAAAAAAAAATGTATATATGTATTTTATTAATTTGTGTTAGACTTTAGTTTTATCGACTCAAATCTAGAATATGATTGCTAAGATTTTAGAGAATGAAAAATAGAGAAAAGTAAAAGTATATTCAGCATATGTCGATGGTATATTTATACACGAGCAGGGCGGTTTCTTAGAAACACGCTTTCCTTTCCTTCACACGTTTTCTCTCTCTTTTCTTAACTAACTTCCTAACAGTTCTCTTAACTGCCTTCAACAGTGTTGTTTTAACTACTAGCAACTTCTAACAGTTTCTAAACTACTTCTAAACAACTTTAACAGCTTAGTTTAATTAATTCCAGAGATTAATCTTCAATAATGATAATCAAGTTAATATATTTCTAATGCTTATATTATATATAAATATGCCTGTTATGAAAAAAATAAGAATTACTAATATATATATTGAGCGCAATACACATTGGAAGTTACATTGGAGCGTTGTATTCTATACACCAATTTTCGAAGAAAATTTGTCATAGAAATGCCGACACGATCAATTCTATGATTTTTGTACTTTGTAGGGTGACCTAAATTCAAATCCAATATATTGGGTAGCCACACTCATGGATACAACTGAGGGAGTGTGTTAGATCGAAGATTTGATGTTAGGGGAGATACAACTGAGGGAGTGGGTTCGTCGGCCTCAAAATATCTAAATTATTATTTATTCTTAGTTTAAAAATCTCAATTACAATACAATTGTAACAATATGTAATGGTTGTGAATTTCACTCGTCACAAAAAATATTACTAGCAATGTGAGTTTTTTGAATCCAATATCAACTTCAAAACAATCTCAACTTGTTACTAGAAAATTGGCAAAAATATTTAGCTATATATTGTTCAAAAATATTTACTGAGGTTACATTTTCCTTAAGTTCTATACATAATTGAAAAAATATACAATTATTTCTTTGTCAAAAAGATCTTGTATTATAAGTTGACTATCACTTAAGTAAGATGACAAATAAATTGCAAGATGGGTGTTAATCAGTTAGGACATGAATTTAATTATATTATATTATATTATAATAATAAAACAGTACTACCTTTTCATCATATATAATATATGTGCAATTACTATAGTAAGAAATAAAGAGGCTTTCCAATATCTTTTTGGAAATATATTTCACTTAAAACCCAAGAAAACAGATCGATTGAGTATTTTCACCAAATTGTAAATTGATGTCATATGTCCTTTTCTTAATCTGGCAATAAGATACATTTACATTTATCCATATTTATAAAATGATAAGGTAGCTAATATTAGACATCTCAATCAAGATATATTTGAAGTAAAGATAGGAAAATCTTTCTAGAGAAAGATAGGAAAATGAAAGGGAAACAAATATTATTAATAATAGATGGAGATTTTTTCTTTTTCATTATGAATGGGATTTATATTTTTTATTATGCAGCCGTTACACTATATAAACATTAAATAAATATTGTTCATATGGAATTGTTTACATATTACATGCACCAGGTTAATTATGTTATACTACAATATAACATGCTCCACCTAGAGGCGTCAAATCGAACTACTTTCGGCCACAATACGGGTTTTTTCTACAGAAATTTAAGTAAATTTAAACGTGTATAAATGGGCTTCTTCTTACTAACATATGCCTCCTAATTGAATTGTATTTCTTCCAGATGTAATGGGCCTTGGCTCAATACGTATTGGGTCTCTGAAGCCCAAAAACCAAACTAACAAAAGGAGACATATTGTAGTCTCTTATTTTCATTTATTTATATTATATACAATTTGATCGAGAAAAGTGCAACATAATTCTTGTGAAACTTGAATTTTTTTAATAGATTTTATTCCACTTAAAGTCACCTAATAATCATGAAATTATTAAGATACAGAGATAAATCTATAAAGTTTATTCATGTCGATTTAATAGGATTTTACTATACATCATGTCCCATTAAGAAAGTCTCATTTATTTTTGACACGAAAATTAATAAATTTTATTTAGATATATATTTTATGAGTTTAATTATATTAAGAAATTAACATAATTTTTGAGAAATAGTTGGTGGGAATGAATGAGAATTCATCCAAAATTTTAAGGTATAGTTGAGGCAATTCATTTTTTTCTATTCTTTTTAATGTTGTAATTAAATAAATAATCTAAAGTTTCCAAAAACTAACAAATGAAATTTTCTGAGTTCGGAGCAGAACGGAACAGAATCGTATGAGAGTGGAAAACTTTTGGAGGGAGAGTGTGTATAAGAATGTGAGATGAATAGTAAGTAATGAGAGGACCACCTCTTTTTTTAATGTGGAGTTAATATTGTCATTTTAAGAAAGGAAACATTTATATTGGTATAACCTAATCTCGTCTAACCCATACTACGTGTATTAGTAAAGCTAGAGTTTTTGCGGTAGCACTTTCTTTACCTTATGTCTCAATCTCGTCTAACCCATACTATTTGTTCCGATGCATCATATTCTTCATAATTGAACGTACTTTCATGAGTAAAATAAGTTTTTTAATACGATATAGTACAAGTTTTTCTCATCATAAAAAATAAATTTAAAATAAACTTCCTTTTTTATATAAAATATAGGGTGTATGCGTAGGTATATATACTATACCTACCTACCATTTTTGTGTAGCGCATTGTTCAACGTGTGCTTCTGCGGATCTCTCTCTTTGACGTATATAATATGGAGTACTACTTTCTGTTCTTCCATCATACTATCCCTTTTTAAATGATGACTCATGAAAATATTCTGCATGTGCTACTCATGCCTTCATTAAAATAATTTATTATACAGTTAAGATTATTATTTTATCAACATTAAATGAGATTTAAATGTATCGGGTTTTTCAAATTTGTATTTAATTTTAGTTGAACACTACAAACGATGGAGCATGAGTAGACACAACTCTCATAACATTTTATTTTGGCCCAAATTTGTCTCCTTTAAAGATACTTATTAAAATTTTCAGTTAATGGACTTTTCCTTAAAAGTTTCAGTTAATGGGATATATAAAGAATAACGTAAAAATGAAAGTTAAAATGCTTGAAGTTGTAATTTTCTGCTAATATAATCACATTAAAAAAAACACTAACGAAAAAGCCCGTAATCCACAGTAATGATCGCACCGTATAAGAGGTTTTACATGAAAAATAAAGTAAATTAAATAAGGGTAAGAATGTCCATTGGAGACTACGAATAAAACAAACGACGTTGCAGTTAGAGATGACAATTTTGCGGGTCGGGGCTGGGTAGTATAGTACCCGGACCCGTCCCGCAAGTTCGACTTAAAGATCCAGATCCAGACCCAGACTTGTACGGGTCCAGAAACTCATAACCAACCTCGGACCCGCACGGAGCGGATCTACTCGGCCCCAGACCCGTTGGTGCCGTTTCAATTGCTAATTTTGAATTATTTTATTTTTTAATTATTAATTTTCGTTAGTGGAAGCCTTTTTGTTTGAATTTTCTTATTATAGTTGTCAGATATTAGTATCCAAAAGTATGAATTGAAGAACAAGAAAATTCAAATAACATAAAATAAGATTACATAATAAAATAAATAAAAAAAATAGTAATGCGGGTCTGAAACGGGGTTGGGTGTGACGGGGCGGGTAGAGAAATTGGACCCGAATCCGTCTTGAACCCACGCGGGTTGAGTCCAGACTCGCCCCGTACTTCTACGAGTCTGGGTATTACCCGCCCCATCGCGGGGCGTGACAGGTCGGGTCCGACGGGTTCAGTTCCAATTGCCATCTCTAGTTGCCGTTGTCCGGCTTGTTAGTTTGAAGAGTAGAAGAAAAAACGTAAGGGTTGGAGCCAAGCATAGCAGTTACCGTTGTCCACATTCTCTCTCTATATCTATCGTTTTCTCTCTCTCCACTTCTTTCTCCGATCAATCTTTTTAGGGTTTTTCAGATTCTTCCACAAGTCGACTCAGACATGGAATCCGATTCGGTCTCCAACGCCTCCGTCGCTTCGTCTTACCCTAGAGATGTTGGTGCCAAGAAGAAAAGGGTGCGCATTTACTTGTTATCTAATTCGATTGCGTGAGAAATGTTTTGCGCATTTTTCTTTATTCGCACTGTTTTAGGGTTTTTTTGAAATGAGAATAACTGATTTTCTTGGTGAATTTTGAAACGAAAAGAGTTGATTTTTTAGGGTGATGCTATCCGTTTGTTTGATATTTTTCTTCTTTTTTCTTGGCCGGTATTTTGATCGTTTCTCTGATTTTCTTTCTCTTCTTCCCTTTCCCTTTTCCCTTTCCCCTATTTTTTGTTTTTTCAGTGATCTGTCAATTTCATATCTTTATTATCAGTTATATTTTTCAACTTTATAAACATTAACCCGTAATATTAACAAATTCATACAAAATAGATAGATTAATTAATTTTATAAGAAA
This sequence comes from Lavandula angustifolia, assembly GCA_028984105.1. Lineage (NCBI taxonomy): Eukaryota > Viridiplantae > Streptophyta > Magnoliopsida > Lamiales > Lamiaceae > Lavandula > Lavandula angustifolia. Next base: position 17,758,049 of record CM054816.1, on the reverse strand, counting down.
ATAATATTAATAACTTTCTTGACTTTTATAAAAAACATAGATTAAATTTACGATATACCGTTAAATATTCGGTAGACCTTGATTTTTCGGTATACCGAAGTGCGGTACGGTATACCGAAAGAGCGGTATGACAACGGTATAGAGATTTGCTATACCGAACTTTCGGGTATACCGAAATAATCGATACGGTAACGGTATGTTTTTTCCAATACTGACCCTTATCCGTACGGTATGCGGTATGAGAAATATAGTACGGATACCGTACCGAACACCCCTAACCATATCCGAACGAATATTTTAGCAAATATAAAAGTCTACAATTACTCTAATAACCTTTTGAATATTGATACATTTTAAAAAAAATACATTAATTAGTTTATTAAGGATATCCGTTGATTCAAACAAATCAAGTGATATATATATATAACTAACTATAAAATAAGATTTCATAAATGAAAAATAAATAAAACAACAATGTATCTCAATAAATAAAATAAATAAGTTCTCATATGATCCATTATATATATATATATATATATATATATATATATATATTAACTATAAAATATGATATTAGTTCTTATTTCTCACTAAATACTTCAGTTCTCATATGATTCATTTCATATATATATATATATATATATATATATATATATATATATATAAATTAATTATAAAATAAGATTTCAAATTAAAAATAAATAAAACAACAATGTATCTCAATATTGCACATGTGGAAATAATAAATTATGTATTTATGATATCAAACAACTAATTAAAAAAATATAGAAGTCTAAAAGTATAAAAAAAACATATTAATAACGGTAACAGTAACGGTAACATATTCAATTGTCGAATACGTTAATAATCATGTTGAAATAGTGTTTGACACGATACGTTGGGATTTCATAATGTTCATGCTTTCTAGATCGGACAAGGGCATGCTTTTGAAACATTTTGTTGGATTTTGGAAACAATATTATTTCTATAGTTTTCCATTAATTCATTTATTATGCTAACATACTTTAATAGCAAACAAATCAATGCTAATTATGTATACCTCAAAATTCGAAATGTCAAAGTTACCCCCAAAAAATGGCCACCGTAGAGGAGAACAATATTCTTAGTGCTCTAACACTACTGTTGACAGTTACAGTAACATGGTGTATCGCTTATAAATAATATATATAATAAAATTTAATAATAATAATTACCAAGAGCGTTGTAAATATTTTTTCTATATACACCTAGTAAATATTTTTATCATAAAATACAGATTTCCTATAGAAGAATGAACAAATGGATAAAGATTTCGTATTTCAGCATTTATATTTTATATTTTATAGCTCCTTTGTCTTTTACCCTTAGAAAAGTTTTTAAAATGAACAAAAAGACACGCATTAAACGATCATTGGTCGAAGTGTGGACCCAGATTACCTACTAATTTGAACCGGTTCAACCAATCAGCTTTCGTCTTCCCAAATTCTACGAAACCTTATCTATACTGTAATAATTAAAATCATAAATAATATTGTAATCTAAATACTGCAAACAATAATCAGCTATTGTTCAAAATAATAATTATTAAATAAATATGGGTGCATTCTGACGCTCCATAAATTAACAGAGAAGAAAGACAAAAACAGCCCATTGTTTTTCCACCTCCGGCTGTTCACTACTCAAAATTCAAGTTTTATCGGCGAAGAAGAAGAAAAGGAAAAATCTTGAAAATGGGTGGCAGCCGCTGGATCAGACCTGAGGTATGCCAAGATTCATTCTTTTTATGTTGCTATTTTGAATTGATTTTACTGGAAAAGGTTTTCTGTTATGGATTTTGTAAGGAGGGTGCTTCTTGTATAGGTGTATCCACTGTTTGCAGCCATGGGGATTGCCGTGGGCATCTGCAGCTTCCAGCTGGTCCGCAACATCTGCATCAACCCTGAAGTCCGGTACTCTCTCTCTCTCTCTCTCTCTCTCAAGAATATGTGTTATAGATATAATTTGGTAGGTTTTGCAAGAACTAGACTCTGATGAAGTATTTTAAAGGGGAAACCGAAATTCTTTGGTGCTTGGATTTGGAAGTTTTCAAGAAGCTTTCTTGGACTTTGTAGTGATTGAAAACTCTGGTGTAAGAGTGAGGGAGAAGAGAAAAGCATTTCATATTATTTAATTCTTGTACATAAGTATGAGGCTTGACTTTTGAACTGTCTGATCACTGATAAATGTGAAATTTAGGAAGAGGTCGTGGTGCCTTTCTCTTGCAGTTTTGAATCAAGCCTTAGATTTGTTCTCTTGTGTTTCAATTGCTTGTTTAAGGAACAAATTATGAAGCTCTACATGTTTTTGAAGCATTTATAATTTGCGTATATTTGTTTATTTTTTGGCATTTTATGTTTATTGAGGCCTAAGGTGAATCTTTTTTATTGGCATGTACTCCACAAGTAGTGAAGTGAAATGAACAAAAGATGATATCTTCTGCTACTTAACCATAAAAATGTCACAACTGCACGAATCATCTGCAGTTTTGTAGCATTATTTCATCTTTGTCCGAGAAATCTGTTGTTTCCAATGTAAGTGCATTGAGGCCTTTCATTCAAAAGGCGTAAGTTTCCACTAGGTGTTTCATGAAGTAATGCGGGCTCACCTCATGGTGTCTTCCCTTTCACTTGCTCATTCTTTTCCTTGTTTAAATAGATGAAGCAAACAAATGGCAATATAGCATTTGAATTTTGATTTATGTTAGAAAGGTGGTGCAGTTTGATGTATAGAATGTTGTGATTTTAAACAGGGTTAACAAGCAAGCTAGGGCTGCTGGAATCTTGGAGAACTTCGAGGAGGGACAGAAGTACTCGGAGCATTCTCTCAGAAAGCTTGTCCGTAACAGAAAACCCGAAATAATGCCATCCATCAACAGCTTCTTCACTGACCCACAGTAAAGCTACTTAGCTGGAGAGTGGAGAGAAACAACATGAAGTTTCTATGGTCACTCATTATGTTCTGAGGTTGTATGTCTTTGTTGGTATTGAAGTATGGTTGCCAGAATAAACTCATGGATCTTGCTATCTTGTAACTCATGTTTGTGAATTGAGATATTGGGATGTTAATGTTGGCTTGTTCTGTACTTGAATTCACTCTCTTTACTTCTAATGATCAATAATTTGCTTAATAGTTTTGAAACAGGAAATCCTTTTCCATAGGCAGATCTAGAGGTGTTCACTGTTCGACGAAACTTGACTAAACTAGTTAAGTATTTTAAGAAGACAAATTGACAAAAATAGTCCTTAAACTTATCGATTTTGCGAAATTTGTCATTAAACTTTTTTTTTTGGAATTTATGTCCTCGAACTCCTTATTTTTGTGAATTTAGTCCCGACGTTAAATTTTTCGTCAATTCGAATGGAAATAAATTTTTTATTTAAAAAAAATACAAAAAGGGCAAAATTGGAAATTTCATCTACATGAACCAAAATTGCAAATGTTGAATAATTTGGGACCTATTTAGCCAATTTCAACAGTTTGAAATTTAATTTCATTAATTTCAGAAGAATAAGCTAATTGTTTCGTATAGAAGAAATTTTGTATTAAATTTACACATTTTTATATAACTTAATTGTTTCATATCAAATTTAAGTTAATTATGATTCGTACCAATATAAACAACATTTAATTCGAAATGCAAAATATATACTGCAAATTAATCAAAAAAAGTTAAAAATAAAAATAAAGCTATTGTCACACCAATCATTTACTTCTAAATAACCAGTAAACCATAATATTTACTTCAAAATGAGCAAATCCCGATTTTTTCAAAGAAAACATTCACTCCCAGCTCCCAAACGACTTATATGTGCAAAACATATGTCATCCTATGACTTCAATCTATCATCCTTATTGGGAATTAGGTTCACTATGATAGATTTGAAGATCCCAAAACCCTAGCTGGATGATGAGCCTTCGATATTGTTATAGCTTAACCGAGTTCACCGTGTTAGGAACTCGATAGACTAGCTAAAGTTCAACAATGTGCACTCTCGTAGAAGATTCGGTAGAACCGGACTCGGCGGGAGCGATCTGCGGATCGGACTCAGCAGACACTCTACACCGGTTCAAAGGCGGTCAGTAGATTATCAGCCTCAGCACCGGATGTAGAAGACTCAGTATGTACTGGACTCAGCGGGAGCAAGATATCGAATGGAGTCGAGAGAACCGGACTCGCAGGAGCAAGCCATCGAACTAAGAGTTGATCTTCGAGAAGGAAGACTCGGCGAGAAAGTTACCTACCGAATCTAGATCGGACTCACAACGGTCGGCCGGTTACTTTAACCGACCATGGACTTTAGAAGAACAATTCGGTAGAGTTGTCCGAGGTCGTACATCCGAGAAGTCGGCCTCGTATCACCTTGAAGTCCGAATAGGTCTCAACCACTCTCGTACCTCGACCACGATGACAAGCGGCCACGGCGAGTCTCCGACATAAAGCTGCAAGTCAACCACTTCTATTAAAGTTAGTGGACTCTATAGAATTCAATAGAGCCGTTTGCTACCCCATAGAGTGACACGTGACATCGTCATCTCCAACGGATATATGCCTAGGTCACCTCTATAAATAGAGAAGTGTCTTCACGAAGAAGAAGAGGGGAAGAGAGAGAGATGTGAGGTCAATCATGACGATGATGGGCACATCCAAGGAACCAAGCTCAACCGAACAAACACTCTAGAAGATCCAAGCCATATCCAGAGAAGAACTTAATCTTTCTTAGATATGTTCTTATAGTTCTTCTCTCTAGAGTTCTATCTCGTTCCCCTTCTCTAATCTAAGCTGATCTTATTGTAATATCCATAGCTTAGACGAAGGAGTTCATATTTGAACTTGTTCCTTATTGTAAAAGGACTCCTTCATAGTTGGAGAGTTTGTCAAACACTTTAGTTTGATGCCTTTGTAAACTGGGACTTGCTCAGTATAATCCCCAAGCCACGGCTTTGTCCTGTGTACAAGCTGACTGAGACTAACTCAGTATAATAAACAGTCTCCTGATCTTTCGGGACAGTGGACGTAGGATCGTGTGATATCCGAACCACTTTAAAAACTATGTGTTGATTTATTGTCGCTTTGCTTAATTGTTCAGTTGCATAAAACTGACTTTAAATCAAACAGCATAAACAGTGTTTTCAGACTGAGACGAATATTCTTTTGGGCCTACTCTTCCGCACTCGAAACCTGATACTGAACTACCGTTCTACTGACTGAATTTAGTAGACCGTACTCAGTAGAAGGATTCTCTGCCCGCGCGTTCAAGAAGACCGATTCAAGAAGATCGACCGTCGCGCCGTTGCTGATCTTTGACTCAGGTGTATTCCACACCTGAAGACTCGTCTCCATTCGGGACCAACAATCCTCAAAGTTGTCTCCTTGCTTATGTGCATGTTCAAGCATGCCCCATCTTCGGTGCAAGTCGCTCTATTATGACCTTCTTGGCCACACCAACCACAACGAACATGTCTCATTTTTTGAGCAATCTTCTGAGGAGTTTCCTTCTACATTCAGAGATAAAAACAATTGTCAGATATTCAACTATAAAATATGAACCATCCCAATCAAATAGATCCAACAACATTCGAAAGTTGTTATATACATCTAAATAAGTGCCTATATGTATGAATAAGTGCATATATGTATGAATAAATCAACCAACCAGATCAATATCAATACGGCACAGATTGTTAGCAAGCACGTTCCCGACCAAATAAATGAAAATCAACCAAACAGACCAAACTAATACTATCTGCAACAAAATTGAAATCAACATCTTTGCAAAATACATATGGCGAATACAAATACTCCAACTTATCAGTACAAGAAAGTGCTTAAATATATGAATAAACCAACCTAAATATTAGTCCATCATCAGCAGTAATTATAAAACATCTTACATCCCAGAATGAACAACATAATACAAGTAGAGCAGATTCTCAATTAGTTGTTAATTTGCAGTGTTGATGAACTAGACTAGGAAAGTACCATATTGACAAATCAAACATATCAAAGAAAGTTGTTCCTTGATTCAGAGATTGAAAAAGAACATAATGAAGCAAGCAATATATCTTCTACAACTAGATTGATAGTTCTTTTCCCCCAATATTCATGTCGCATTATTGTTCTTTTTTCCAAAAATATCAGAAATCGATGGAAGAAGAAATCAAGATAGGAAGTTTACCTCTTTGAAGAAAACCTCATTCTTCCCGACGACGGCACTACACTCCTATTCCTGCCCTATGGAAGAAAACCTATTTCTTCTATGGTCGTCTCCTTCGTCTCTTATTTCCAACGTTCATCCAATCAATCGATCAACCAAGAGGGTAATCTTTTCCTCGTTTTCTCTTGAACAAGAGACGGGCATCACAACATTATCTTTAATTGGACAAGCTCAACCTTGAAAAAAGAAATCGATTGCAGTAGGCAGAAGAATCGTTGAACGCCTCAACTTGGCCACTTCAGAAGGCGACAGCTGGGTGAGACTACCTGTTGGTCCTGAGATAAACGTTCAGGTGTAGAGGGGGGGGTGAATACACCTGAAAACTTTCTCAACTTAAAACGCGAAGAGTCCCATTCAGGAGAGTGCTTTCCTGAACAAGTTCAGTAGACCAAGTATGCTGTTTTGGATCGCATAGACAGAGTGACTGACTATACTGAGGTCTGCTAGCTGACTGATGTCAGAATTCAGTACCGTTCAGTAAGAGCTCAGTAGAGTGCAGAAATGTGTAGGCCCGATTCAGTTGAGTTTAAAAACATTTTTAGTAAAACTGTTTCAGTAGGTTAGTGCATTCAGTTAAGCTTTGCTGAAACTCTGTTGAATGATTCGTAAAATGGTTTTCAGTATGAATAGTAATCAATGCAACAGTAAAAACAGAACACAATGATTTTAAAGTGGTTCGGATATCAACAATCCTACGTCCACAGTTCCGAAAAACCAGGAGGCTATTTTATTATACTAAGTTAGTCTCAGTCGGTTTGTGCACTGGACAAACACTGGTCTTGAGGATTATACTGATCAAGTCTCAGTTTACAAGTATCAAACTGAAGTGTTTGACAAACTCTCCAACTATGAAGGAGTTCTTAACAATAAGAACAGTTCAGGATGAACTCCTTCGATCTAAGCTATGGATATGTTCAGTGGAGCTTAGGTTAGAGGGAAGGGAACAAGAAGGTGGCTTCTAGAGTGACGAACAGTGAGGAATAAGCTCTCTGGGTTCGTGTTCAATCACTTGGATACTAGAGGCTATTGATTCTAGTTCACCTTGGTTCCCTTGAGCAAGAGTGTCGCTTTTCGCTTGAAGTGTTTCTCTGAAGTTCTTGCGAAAAGCTTAAGTTCTGTAAGTGTTTGCTCGTAATCGCTCGTATGTGTTCTTAGTCTGGTGTTCTCATGTGCTTCTTCGATTTGATTTTCCCTCTATTTATAGAGGTGAGCCATGGAAAGATCCGTTGGAGACGTCAATCCATGTGTCCCTCTCTTTTGGGTAGCTAACGACTCTTTTAAGGAATCTTGCAGAGTCTTTTCCTCCATTTCTGGAAATAGGTTGACTTGCAGCTTTAATCAAAACTTTGACAGCTGGCTGCTCGTCATTGGTCGAGGTGTAGAAAGTAGTTGAGACAAACAGACTTCTAGGTAGATACTGGAGCTGACTTCTCTGATTAACCTCGAACGACTCTACTGATTTAACATATAAGATCATCTGACAATCAAAGAGATTGTCAGGCCGTTCTTGAAGTCCGACCCCGGGTTCGAGGTATACTCTGTCGAGTGCAACTCTACTGAAGGTCAACTCTAAGTTCAGTGAACTGCTCTTGCCGAGTCCAGTTCTACTGACTCCATTCAATATGCTGCTCCTACTGAGTCCAGCACTACTGAGTATGAACACCTCTCAGTATGCTGCTCCTACTGAGTCCAGCACTACTGAGTCTTCACTCCATGGTACTGAGGAGATAGTCTACTGAAAGGTCAGCAGACAGAACTCTGTGCTTGAACCATGCTGAAGGAATGTCTATTGAGTCTGAAACTCTCAGAGACTAAGGCATTACTATTACAAATCAGTGGTTCATCAATCAAATTAGGGTTTTGGGATCATTCAAATCTTCTAACTAATATACTACTGAATCATCTCCTAACAATTTCCCCCTATTTGATGATGCCAAAACCTAACACTACAAACTATCAGATACAAGCTCCTTACAAATATTACAAGTAGAATCAGTAGAGTTGTACATCAAGGTCTAATCTACTGAGGGATATAGAAAAGAAGTATCAGAACCTATTACAAAATTCTAACAACAATTTTCCCCCGAATAACAATCTCCCTTTATACAAGAGAAATCTATCAGTCTATGCAAAAACAGACAAACACATATAAAAGTAGTGAGTGTGTGAGTCAGTAATCACTTAGGTAATTCTGAGTGTTAAGCTTAAATAAACAGACAAGCCATGGAGACAATAAGGTATTTTCGGGCCAAACAGCAAAGATGTTTTATATATGTATGAAATTCAGTAAATTACATCACTTGCTATCTACAAACAAAATAAAGACTAGAAGCTATCTGCTGAATCTCTGGATCCTTGCCTTGAAATCTTTTGACTTTTCTTCTGGCGAAGGTAGTCCATACATCTGAAAGGTGTCCTTCTGGAGCTTCTGAATCTTCAGCACATCATCAGGATCAGTCTCATCAAGTTCCAAAGCCAAGATAGCTTTTCTGACTTCTCCTTCAATAACTCCAGTGTAGAGTGAGCCATCAAGCTTCTGAGGAGGAGGCAGAGGTCTGGGAGCAGGAGTTTGGACATCTTCCTTGTCATTAATGGCCTTCTTTACTATATCATAGATCTTTGGATCGCATATGAGTATCCATTCAGCAAAGGCTTCGTTCTTGTGGGTATCAGGCCAATATCTCCAGACATAGTACCTCTTGATAAACTCGGCCTTCAGTGACTCCCACTTCTGAGTCCTTTCCCACGGCATCCACTTATCCACCCTTGGCTATCTATGCATCTTCTGATCAATAGGCTTCCTGCCTCGCCTGTATTTGTAGGGGATTTCAGTATCCTTCGGCGGTGGTGGCCTGGGCTTCAATCTCTCTGCTTCCCTGGCTGCCTCAACAGGCTTTTCCTTGGCTAGAGCCTCCTGTCGCATGTACTCTTCTAGATGATAGTACTGAGCATGCTTGTCCAAGGCGATCATGCTGAAGTTCAGCATTTCTTCGATAGTAGGCTCAGCTCTTGGCCTTTCCTGCTGCTGTTGTTCAGACTGTTGTTGTTGTTGATGAGTGTCAGATGCAGTCTTTTTAGATTGTTCAGCCTCTTTCTCTTTCTCTTTGTCGGCCTCATCGCCGATTTTTAGCTTCCTAAGAGGAGGACTAGTACTAGGCTTCCTACCTGAGACTTTGATCTTAGCTTTTGCCGGAGCTTTCTTCGGTTTGTTTGCTATTTCAGCATCAGCAATCTCCCTGGCAAGCTTTTCATCAGCCTCAATTTGAGCTTGTTCTTCAGGGCTAATATATCTTTTAGCCCTTTTCTTCAGTGGGGTAGGAAGTTTCACCTTCTTCTTTCCTTTACCCGCCACTGGAGGAGACAGAGGAGTCTCTTCCTCATCTGAGTCCTCCTTAAGGAACTCAGTAACTTCCTTAATATGTTCTGCGGGAGTCTGAGTTGCTGAATCCTTGGGTTCCTTCGGTCCTGACCCACTTGGGCCAATCTCAGGGCTCTCTACATCGTCGGCGCTTGAGACACCCTGGGCCTGACCTACTGCTGTTCCCTGAGGGGTCAATAGGAGTTGATCGGCTTCCAGTTGCTCCTAGTACTGATCTCTTCCCCTTATGTGTCCTTTCCCCCTTTTGGCATCATCAGCTGAGCCAGGGGTTTGGACGGGAACAACTTTGTTGTTCAATCCAGTGAATGCAGTAGCTAGCTTGTCCAAGGCCTTCTGCATGCTTTCGAACTTCTGAGGAAGGTCGTTCCTCTCTATGATAAGATCTTCACTGTACTTCTTGTGAGAGGAATCAACCAACTCCTGGATTGATTTCAGTTTGGCATCTATGTTCTCTTCACAAGCCTTCTGAATGGACTGGATTCTGAGCTCATTAGCCTGACTCAGTGAAGAGATATTAGTTGTGTGTGCTGACTGGGCTACCTTAAATTCCTCCAGAAGTGATTTCTGGGCAGCTACCAGCGATGCCTGTTGGTTTTCGAATTCCGCTCTCTGAGTGGCTAAAGAGTTGGTGAGGTTGGCTGTGAAATCAGGAGCAGCTGAATTTTGAATAGAGGTCCTCAGCTCCTTGATTTCTTCACTCTGAGCAGTTGTTGTTTTCTTCCAGCTTCGATGGACAGCTTTGGCCAAGAGCCTATTATATGCTCCTTCTCCTTTCAGTGCCTTGGCCACTGTCCTGGACCGTCAGCCTTTGGAGCTGGGCGCAACCTCGAAAGTAGACCCCAGCAACAGCTGTTCTGGGTCCACAGCTCGTGAGGTTCCAGCTGCCGACTTACCTGGAGGAAGGGTGCTGATAGGTAATTCATTAGAGGGTTGAGCACCCTCCTCCACTTGAGTTCCCTCAGCAGGCTTCTCAGGGCCTGCATCACTGGGTAGGTCCTGATCAACGGGATTAGAACCCTCAGAAGGCGTGGCTGCTGATGGGATGCGGTCGTCAAGTAATGCCAGCATCGCCACCCTCAGGTCTTCTAGGGAGCTGATGTATGTAGGCTCTGAGTAGCCTATCTGCTCGCGGAGCACCAACTCTTCCGAGTTTAGCTGTTCACAGGATTGATGTTGGATGAGTCTGTTTAGAGTAAACCAATCCTGGAACCTAATCGGGTGGCTCTGTTCTGAAGAGCTTCAGCTTCTAACCCGATCGTCTTAGCTCCAGGCTGGTCTCCATTTCGTCCAAGTCTATGGGAGACATAGCCTTCTCAGCAGAAGGAATACTGCTAAGTGGTGGAACGTCCGGCGGGGTCTGAGAGATAGGAGTTGAAGGTTCAGCTTCTGACCCCTATTCCACTGAGACATCCTTTTCAGCGGAGACTGTCTTCTCTGTTCGAGACAGCTCTCTCCACTGAGACTGTTTTCTCAGACGAACCTAGGGATGGCAAAATGGCAGGTCGGGTCCGGGTATCATACTACCCGGACCCACCCCGCGCAACGGACCCGCGGACCCGCCCCGCCCCGTGGACCCGTACGGGTCTGCACCTTTGGCCCCAGAACCGGACCTGCACCCGCCCCGAACCGTTTTTTTTTTTTTTTTTTTTTTGCTTCTCATTACTACAAAAACACTATTCACTACGAACTAATCAAGTTGCAAAACCTGTTATCGTCAATACTACTACAACAAACATAAAACAAACACAATTTCATATGTTTGGATATTACCAAATAAACAAAATACAAATTATAAAGTCATAAAGATGTCCAAATCATAAAGTCATAAAGATGTGCATATCCTCATAGATAATTACAATTTAAATATAGTATATTGAATTCTAGAAAATTAATATTTATATTTTATAAGCTAATTTTTTGTTAGATGTATCAATTTTTTTTTATTTTAGTATGTAATATTCTTATATATAACTATACATGTAAAATATTAACAAATGTGAACATTAGCTCAAACGACATAAGTGCATATAAAGAAATTATTGATACGGGTTCGAATCTCACAAGTAACACTTTTACACTTCTAAATTCTAATTTGTTACGGGGCGGGTCCGGGACGGGTCCGGGTCTATACGGGCGGGTCTAAACGGGACGGGGCGGGGCGGGGCGGGTCCGCAGCTGGAACCGAAACCGCCCCGGACCCGGTACGGGTCGGGTCCAGAACCGCCCCACACTCCTACGGGGCAGGTATTACCCGCCCCATTGCGTGCGGGTCCAGGTCGGGTCCGACGGGTCCGGGTCCTTTTGCCATCCCTAGACGAACCTGAGTCGTCTCGCAGTCTTGAAGGGAGGAATAATTACTGCTTGTTCAGAAGACTTTTTCTGCTTCTTCTGTGGAGTCTTCTGAGCAGTCTTCTGAGGTGGAGACCTCTTCTTGTTGGGAGTGGAAGTCTTCTTCTTCCCTTTCCCAACTTCAGCAGGACCTGCTCCAATCTGCTGGAGGGCCGCTGCCTTACTTTGGAAGCGTATTTCTTAGGATTGAAATACGCCTTGTCTGCGTAAGTTATGTGGTCAGTACCACATAAATCCTCAATCATAATCATCAGCTTCATCCCATACAGAAGCTTCCCTTTGACAGTTAGGCTGAATGTAGCCTTGTCGAACTTCGTCGCCTGAGTCTGGAATTCTCTAAGGAAGAACTCCGTCCAGTTCACCTGAGCTCTGTCATATATAGCCATCATCATCTGGAGCTTAGGCATGGATACTTGGTCAAACGATCCAGCTTGGCTAGTCAATATCTGTGTCACGATGTATGCCAATGCGCGATACTGTGGCAGCATACAGTTCTTGGGGAACACCGCCCTGAACGATGTCGGCACTCCACAGAATATCTCCAGATATTCGTCAATCAAATCATCTTTATATCCAGCTACACTTATTCTGGAGTTCGGTAGCTGAAAGCTCTTCTGAAGAGCTTGCTTGATGGATATATGTTTTATCTCTTCGTCAACACGGGTGGGGTTAGCAACATGGTGAATGGTAAATCTCCCCATGATGTCTCCGTCTACTGCCTCTGAGTTTAGGTACAACTCATAAATCTGTCGAGGAAGGAAGAATGCAGGCTTCCTCGACAAGAAGGCCTCAAGGCTTGATGCCCTCAACGTATCAAAGATCTCCGTCATGATCTCGAGCTCGCAGGTGTCGAACTCCATGATCGGTTCACACCACACCCTATCCTTCTCAAGGATTTCTATCATGTTTGCCGGAGAAGTAACTGAAACATTCTTATGCGCTATATCTAGAATCTGCAAAACTCAGTATCAGTATCGAATCATATATAATTTGTAAGTATAACTACTGAATAAGCGAGAAAATCTACCGTAATAATTTCTGAGGAATAGGAATGCAGTATGCAAGTAGAACGTTTTAATTCTCAGAAATCATAGGGTTTTAGTTGCAGAGGTGAAAATGGCGGTTTTCGAACTTAAAACGAGATATATATGAAAAAGAAGATGAACAGTTCATGATCAGCGGTTCAGTTTAAATCCCACTTTATGAGATGGACAGTCTGGATTCGATGTTATAAAATAGGCAATGATCAACTTAGCCGCCTAAGTCAAATTACAGTTGTATATAGCCAAGGAAGTAACTTGATATGACATACATTTAATGCGCGGCAGAGTTTAGCAATCTTAGCATAGAATGTCGTGCATTTAATGAAACCGTTTATATTAAATGACATTCTCTAAGGCATTGAATACGATGCTGAATCAAAATCATAAATGCATTAAATACTATGTTGGCTACTGAAAAAGAGATATGCAAACCTGTCAGCTGAACATCATAGTCAGCTGATACCTCGTATAGATGGTTGTTGAATCTCCGTGTACTGAATGAGTCCAATACTGAGAGTGAACATTCTCCCTTGCTGAATGTTCCTCTCCTGAATCCACTTACTGACTTGAGTCAGTAGGGTCCAGCAGACCTAGCTCTACTAAAAGTTCTCTGAATCTGACTTCAACTAGAGGCTTGGTCAGAATATCGGCCCTTTAATGGCCAGTATGGACCTTCTCCATTCTGATATCCTTCTTTTCGATATGGTCACGAATGAAGTGGTGTCTAATGTCCACGTGCTTGCATCTAGTATGAAGAACAGGATTCTGAGTGATTGCAATGGCACTGGAGCTGCCGCAGAAGATCGGCACTTCATTCTGAATGACATCATAGTCGCATATCTGCTGTCTCATCCAAAGGATTTGGGCGCAGCAACTTCCGGCAGCCATGTATTCAGCTTTAGTAGTTGACGTCGCTACTGAATGTTGTTTCTTTGAAAACCATGAGATTAGCTTACTACCGAGGAACTGATAAGTTCCCAAAGTTAATTTTCGGTCAATCCTGCAACTTGCATAGTCAACATCAGAATAACCAGTTAGTTCAATATTATCATCTGCTGGATAGCACAAACCCATGTCAGGTGTTCCTCTGAGATAGCGGAGAATCTTCTTTGCTGAGTCCATATGGCTCTGCTTAGGATTCGCCTGAAATCGAGCACAGACACCTACATCATAAGTTATGTCAGGTTTAGTAATAGTTAGATATAATAAAGAACCAATAATTGCGCGAAACTCAGTTTGGTATACTAATACTCCCTCTTTGTTAAGATTGATTTTTATGTTCGTGTTCATCGGGATCTTGATTGGTTTGCCGGATGTGCAACTGAATTTCTTGATGAGGTCTCAAGTGTATTTGCCTTGATTGATGAATGTTCCCTTCTCTGATTGTTTGACTTGAAATACGAGGAAATAATTCATCTCTCCCATTATTGACATCTTGAATTTATCCTTCATCACCTTCTCAAATTGTTGACACATAATGACATTCTTCGATCCAACTATGATGTCATCTACGTAGATCTGCACAAGTAATATGTCGTCGTCTAGACGAATGCTGAACAGTGTGCGGTCTATTGTGCCCTTCTGAAAATCTTTCTGAAGAAGAAACTCAGACAGGGTATCGTACCAAGCCCTGGGTGCTTGTTTTAACCCATACAGAGTCTTCCTGAGTCTATAAACTTGATGTCCCTGTTGAAATCCGGGAGGTTGTTCTACATAGACTTCTTCTTTCAGCACGCTGTTTCGGAACGCAGACTTCACATCCATCTGATATACTCTGAAGCATTCATGTGTTGCGTAGGCTAGGAATAGTCTGATTGTCTCCAATCTTGCAATTGGAGCGAACGTTTTGTCGAAATCTATTCCTTCGGCTTGATAGTAGCCTTTTGCCACGAGTCTTGCTTTGTTCCTTATATGACGTTGTTTTCATCTCACTTGTTCTTGAAGACCAATTTGGTTACGATCACATGTTGATGTCGGGGTCTATCAACCGAGGAAGTAGTTCATTTCTCCCAATCATTGACATCTCGAATTTATCCTTCATCATCTTTTCAAATTGCTGGCACATGATGACATTCTTAGATCCAAATATGATGTCATCTACATAGATCTGCACGAGTAGTATATCGTCTTCCAGTCGAATGCTGAATAGAGTGCGGTCTACTGTGCCTTTCTGAAAACCTTTCTGAAGAAGAAACTCATATAGGGTATCGTACCAAGCCCTGGGTGCTTGTTTTAACCCATACAGAGCCTTTCTGAGTCTATACACCTGATGTCCCTGCTGAAAGCCGGGCGGTTGTTCCACGTAGACTTCTTCTTTCAGTACGCCGTTCAGGAACGCAGACTTCACATCCATTTGATAGACTCTAAATCTTTGATGTGTTGCGTAGGCCAGGAATAGTCTAATTACCTCCAATCTTGCAACTGGAGAGAAAGTCTCATCGAAATCTATTCCCTCAGCTTGACAGTAGCCTTTTGCCACGAGTCTTGCGTTGTTCCTTACTATGACGTTGTTTTCATCCCGCTTGTTCTTGAATACCCATTTTGTTCCAATAACATGTTGATGCCGGGGTCTATCAACAAGCTCCCAAACGTCGTTTCTCGTGAACTGATTCAGCTCCTCCTGCATAGTTATGATCCAGTCAGCATCTTTTAATGCATCCTCAATTGTCTGAGGTTCGTCAGTAGACAAGAAGCAGGAATATAAGGCGCTTTCTCCTTGACAGAATCTGGATCTTGTCTTTACTCTTCTTGAGGGATCTCCAATAATCGGATCAGGCGGTGTGAGCGTCCGGCCACGATCTACGATGTTTCGAGTTCTTCATCCGAAATTTGTTCAACACGAATAGTAGGCGAGTTAGGCATTTCGGTTGTACTATTCCGAGATTGAAGCATTTCGAGTAATGAGAGTGTGATCTACCGAGTCACCAGGTTCAGGGGCATTCAGCTCAGGAACACTAATAGATGTTCCCCCTGAGTTGTTATTCTCAGTAGTGGTCTTAGTTACCTCTGGGGTTTCTTCATCGACCTGAGTTACCTGGGATTGATTTTGTTCAGGAGAATCAATCGGCTCAGCTACATTTACTGCTGGTTGAGATTCAGTAGATTTGTCTTCATTTTCCTCATCTGAATCATCATCCCAACAAAGCTGGATCTTTTCGACTTCGTCTTTTAGGCCTAGATCCTGTAGCTGTTTACTGATGTCCTCAGATTCAGAATTAGAGTTATTGCTCCTGTCTTTAGTAGCGAACTCATTAAAAACAACATGAGGGCTTTCCTCCACGCAAAGGGTTCGATAGTTGAATACTCTGAAAGCTTTGCTGACCTGAGAGTATCCTAAGAATACTCCCTGATCTGACTTGCTATCAAAAGTTTTCAGCTGACCTTTCCCATTATTGTGGATAAAGCACGAGCACCCAAAAATATGGAAATAGGATAGAGAAGGTTTCTTGTTGTTCCATAGTTCATATGGTGTTCTCTTATGTTGCTTTGTCAGTAGAGAACAGTTCTGAGTGTAACAAGCAGTATCGGTGGCTTACGCCCGCGAATTTGGCTGGGAGTCCTGAGTCTGCGAGTAGAGTTCTAGCTGCTTCTTTGAGAGTTCTGTTCTTCCGTTCAGCAACTCCATTTTGCTGGGGTGTGAGTGCAGCCGATGTCTCATGCTCTATTCCTTCTGCTTTGCAGAACTCCTCCATCATAGAATTAAGGAACTCAGTTCCTCTGTCAGAACGGATTTTGATAATTTTGGTGTTCTTCTCGACACTGAGCTTTTTCAGAAGCCTTGGTAACTGTGTTTTGACGTTAGACTTGTTGGCAATGAATATGACCCAAGTGTAGCGCAAGTAGTCATCGATGACCACTAAAGCATATTTCTTGCCTCTGATCGTCACTCGAGGGACTGGACCGAACAAATCCATATGTAGCAGCTGAAGGATTCCATCAGTGGAAGGAGATGGAACAAGTGGATTTTGATTCCTTGTTTGCTTTCCCTTCAGACATGCTTCACACTGAGTGTCTTTGCTGAATACTTCATTCGGCAGTCCTCTTGCTAGAGTGTTTCTTGCTAGTTTGTTAAGCGTCTTGAAGTTGAGATGGCTGAGTCTCCTGTGCCACAGCCACCCCGTTCGGTTGTCGTTCTTCGCTAACAAACAAGCTTCAGGTTCAGCTAAGTTCCAGTCAGCCACATAGATATTCTTCTTGCGCGAACCTGATAACACTGTTTTCCCTGTGGATTTATCAATGACATCACAGAAACCAGCGTCAAATATCACTCTATTCGAGTTATCACAAAATTGACTAACAGAGAGAAGGTTATGCTGAAGTCCTTCAACATATGATACTCTAGGAACTGTGGCAGTTCCAACGCTGAGTGTTCCGAATCCTCTTGTGTAGCCTTTAGCGTTGTCTCCTGTGCCATAGCCACAGCCACCTCTGAGTCTCCTGTGCCACAGCCACCCCGTTCGGTTGTCGTTCTTCGCTAACAAACAAGCATCAGATTCAGCTGAGTTCCAGTCAGCCACATAGATATTCTTCTTGCGCGAACCTAATAACACTGTTTTCCCTGTGGATTTATCAATGACATCATAGAAACTTGCGTCAAATATCATTCTATTCGAGTTATCACAAAATTGACTAACAGAGAGAAGGTTATGCTGAAGTCCTTTAACATATGATACTCTAGGAACTGTGGCAGTTCCAACGCTGAGTGTTCCGAATCCTCTTGTGTAGCCTTTAGCGTTGTCTCCAAACTCGATTATGGGTCCTTCTTCAGCTGTATAATTCTTCAGTAGGTTCCTTTGGTACGTCATGTGTCTTGAGCATCTACTGTCCACATACCAAGGATCTTTGTGCACCTGCAAAACAGAATTATATCCAGGTACCCTTTATTCTTGATTTTGGGTCCTTAGATGTTAGTTTTAGTAACCCAAATTTGTCTAACGACCCTGGTGGTCTCAGATAGTTTCTTTCCACTTGAGTCAACATATTTGACCACTGGACTGGTCGTTGCTGACTTCTTAGGCTTTTCTGGTTCAGGAGTCCGGATCTTCTGAACTGGTGGACTGCTGACCTTTGCCTTTTGTGCGATCTTCTTCTTCTTCTAACTCTTGGATCCTCTTCTGACTATAGGATCATAATAATATGACCCATACTGAGCTGGATGTGTCAGCTGAGGTGGTCCATACTGATCGACCCACTTTGGCTTCTTTGGTTCCCCCCTTGGCCGAACCGGGGTGTTTTGGCATTGATTTTTTGGTCGGATTGCTGACGTGTAGGATGAGGTGCTGTCATCTTTTGTTTATTCCTTGCTAAGGGGTTCAGAATATTTACATTGATTGTCTCCCCTTTAACAAATCTATCAGCAAGTCGCGCTTCTGAGTGTACTAGGGTAGATGAGGAAGCTCCCTGGCTGAAACCAAGTCCTTCCTTGCAGTGCTTAGGCTTGTTGCTTGCTAGCATAGCCTCCGGCTTCTTTTCGGCGCCCATGTACCGCTCGGTCATCGGGTTCCTCCGGACATCATCACTTTTCTTCGGTGTGTGGTGCTCGGTCCGAAGTCCCGATAGTTGTTGCTTCGAGTAGACTTAGTTCGAAGATCTTTACGAGTTAAGTCCTTGGTCGAACCGAGATCTGATCTTTTGATGCTGAGACTTGGCCAACAGAGAGTTTATCTCCTCCCTGAGTCTCAACACAAGTCCTTCAGACTCAGTAGAGACCTGACTCTCCTGAGAAAGTCTCTTTCTCCACTTTCAGGGTATCCAATTCCTGAAGAGTCTTACTGAGCTGCAGACTCATCCGAATACGTTCGTCAGCGAGTTCTTCGTATGCGATCGTGACGTCCAAATTCTCATCTCGCACATTGAAAGCGATGTCGTGTGTGCGGTGTGAAGAGGAGTTAAATGGTTCATGAGAATTTACCTCATCCTCTTCTCCTGCCATTAGGCACTTTTCAGTGGCTTCTTCAGCTTCATGCTCTAGGGCCATGAAAGCTGCTTCATCATCAGATGAATTCATAAAGGAGTCGACTTCTTCTGAGTCGTCTGAGATTTCGCCAGCTATGTATGCTTGTCTTTTCTTGGCGAATTTCTCTCTCCTTGCTTTACGTGCTGCGCGTTCAGCACTATTGAGTTCAGGACAGTCATACTGATAGTGTCCTGACTTTTTGCAGTTGTAGCAAGCGATGACTCTTTCTTCTTTGCTTTCACTGTCTTTAGATGGAGCTGAGTCATCCCTCTTTCTGCATTCAGAAGACTGTGAGTCAGGAGTGCGCTTTTGCGTGTATTCAGACTTACCTTTTGTTTCTCGATAGGCTTTAGTCACTTTTCTGCGCCTCTCCTTCTCCTTCTCATATTTTACAGCGAGCAGCGCATACTTCTGAGCTAAACTTCCTTCTTGTATGTCAGTTAGTGAAGGTTCAGTTTTGCTTGACGCGGGAGATGCTGTGCTGACTGATGCTTTGAAAGCATGGTCAATTTTGGTGTCAGCTTCAGCTTTCTGCTTCCGTTGAGGTCTGTCAAACTCGAATTCCTCTGCTTGAAGTTCTGAAAAGATATGGTCAGGAGTAACAATATCTAAGTCAGAATGGCGTAATAATGTAGCAAAAGGAGTCCAATGACCGTCTGGCAGTGCCCTCAGTATCTTGAGATTCATCTCTCGGTTGGAGAATGTCTTTCCCAGCCCGTTGATGGAGTTCATCAAATTCGTAAATCTGACATTTAGATCTTCTATTTTGTCACCAGGCATGAGAGACAAGCTCTCCAGCTTTTGGAGTTCCAGCGCAAGTTTGTTAGCTTTGATCTTTTGAGTCCCCCGACTCAGTAGCGCTAGAGCATCCCAGAGTTCCTTAGCTGTCTTGAATTCCTGAACCCTGCCGAGATAAGAATCACTTAAGGTGGTTAGTATGGTATTCCTGGCGACTCGGTCTAAGTTATGAAGTTTCTTCTCCTCAGGGGTGAAGAGACTTCTGTCCTTGGGAATCTTCTTTCCGGTCACCATTCCTCCTTCAGCTGTTTGATCCTGAGTTACGACACTATCTATCATAGGAACGATAGGTCCTTCCTCAAGTACTTCGGTCATGCTGTCGTGAAGGGAAGTCAGATGAGCCTCCATTCTGACCCGCCATACACCATAGTTCTCTACTGAGAACATGGGTACCATCCTTATACCTGACATATCAGTCATGATGAATAATGATATGATTGTAGAATGATATGCAGTGAAAACGTTTTTTCGGATCCGTTCAAGTAGACCAGTTTCAAGATAACAAGTCTTATAGAACTCCTGCTCTGATACCAATTGTTGGTCCCGATAGCACGTTCAGGTGTAGAGGGGGGGGTGAATACACCTGAATCCTGTTTTCTCAACTTTGAACACGAACAGTCCTATTCAGGAAAGTGCCGTACTGAAAGAATTCAGCAGACCAAATAGCTGTTCTGAATCGTGTTTGGCAAAGAGTCTGACTCTACCGAGATCCGCTAGCCGGCCGAGTCGAAATCGTATCGGCGAGATAGAGTTCAGTGGTGCGGAAATATGTAGGCCCAAATCAGATGAGTGGAAAACGTTTTATCAAGACAGTCTCAATTCAGCAGAAAAAACAGTTCAGTATGCTGAGACTTAGTTGTATGATTTTAAAGGATGATTTTCAGTATGAACAGTTAAAATCAATGCAACAGTAAATAAGAGAGCAAGCGAGAGTCACAGATTTTTAAAGTGGTTCGGATACACAGGATCCTACGTCCACTGTCCCGAAAGGTCAGGAGGCTATTTATTACACTGAGTTAGTCTCAGTCAGCTTGTGTTGGGTGATGATTCAATCCTCAGCATGATCATACTTATGGGAAATGACTCTTATCTTCTATACTGGATCACGCTCAGTAGCCTCGTGCTCTGAACTATTGAGAAGATTTGAAGATCCCAAAACCCTATCTGATTGGTGAACCATTCCTTTGTATTGGTTTTCTCCGGAGTTTTAGGCTCAGAAGACACTCTGCTCTGGTCAAGGCGCTCAGTAGCTTATTTGCCTCAGCACCGGTTCGAAGACTCGGTGATCTTGGACTCGGCGGGAGCAAGATATCGAGAGAGTCGATCGAACCGAACTCGGCGGGAGTAGTTCACCGGACTCGTAGCCGATCATCGATAGACTTATCTTCGAGCGGTCTATCTACCGAATACGAGGTCGGACTCAAGGCAACGGCAATAGTCTTCGGGATCGTCGAAATCTTTTGAAAGACAATCGGCGATCATGTACGAGGAAGAGAGAAGTCGGCTTCGATCTATCTCGAAGTTTGTCTTTGTCTCAACCACTACATCCACCTCAACGAATGACAAGCATACACGTGTCTTCTCACCTGCTAAAGCTGCAAGTCAACACTTTCCGGAAAAGGAGGAAAAGGCACTGTTACCTACACCAAAAGAGCCGTTTGCTACCAAAAAGAGAGAGAGAGAAGAAGATCGTCTCCAACGGATCTATTTCAATCTCTGCTCTATAAATAGAGGGATTATTCAAGAAGAATGCACGGAATGCACGTATCTAGAGCAAAAATCAAGAAAGCATTCAACGAGCATAGAACCCAAAGAACTACGTCTTAGCAAAAAACTCGAAGAACAATCTCCGGCGAAAGACTACATTCTAGCTCAAAGGGAATCAAGCTAAACCAACATATAAAGCCTCTAGTATCCAATCGACGTTACACGAACTTATAGCTTACCTTTAGCTGTTCGTCGATCTAGAAGCTACTCTCTCATATTCCCTATCCCTCTAACCCTAAGCTCAACCGTTCTTATCTATAGCTTAGACGAAGGAGTTCACATCTGAACCCAATCCTTATTGTATAAGGACTCCTTCACTGTTGGAGAAGTTTGTCAAACACTTTAAGTTTGATAGTGTTGTAAACTGAGACTTGGATCAGTATAAAAACCAAGACGCGGCTTTGCCCGAGTGTGCAAGCCGACCGAGACTAACTCAGGGATAATAAATAGCCTCCCGACACCTTCGGGACAGATGGACGTAGGATTTGAGCGATATCCGAACCACTTTAAAAATCCCGTGTCTCTTATTGCTTTCTTAAGCAGTTGCATTGATTTTACTATTCATACTTGAACATCATATTTAAATCAATCAACCTGTCTCGAAGCATACCTGAACTCTATATCTACTGGACCGAGACAACGTTTTCTCACAAAAACCGATTTGGGCCTACACTATTCCGCACACCGAACTCTTACCGTAGATACCGAATTCGACCTAGTCGGTTAGCGATCTCAGCTGAGTCGAAGATTTTCTAGCCTTTAACACGATTCGAAACAGTATGCAGTGCTGCCGAACTAGTTCGATCGGCACCTTCTCCGAATAGGACTGTTCGTGTTCGAAAGTTGAGAAATCGAATCAGGTGTATTCACCCCCCCTCTACACCTGACCGTACACTCGGGACCAACAATTGGTATCGGAAGCGGGAGTTCTTTGACTCTTGTTATCTTTGAGACTGGTCTATTCGAACGCATCCGAGGGAAAACATTTTCACCGCATATCACTCTACATTCATATCTATATTCTTCATGGCTGATATGTCGGGTATAAGGATGGTACCCATGTTCTCGGTGGAGAATTATGGAGTATGGCGAGTCGAGAATGGAAGCACATCCGACATCCCTCCATGACAAGATGGCCGAAGTGCTTGAAGATGGACCTATCGTTCCTATGATTGATAGTGTCGTGACTCGGGACCAAGCTCAAGGGGGAGGAATGGTGACCGGGAAGAAGATCCCCAAAGACGTAAGTCTCTTCACTCCGAAGAGAAGAAGCTTCACAATCTAGATCGAGTCGCCGTAAATGCTATACTAACCACCCTTAGTGATTCTTATCTTGGCGGGGTTCGGGAATGCAAGACTGCTAAAGAACTGCGGGACGCTCTTGCGCTGCGAGTCGAGGGACTCGAGAAGATTAAAGCCAACAAATTAGCGCCTGGAACTCCAAAAGCCGGAAAGCTTGTCTCTCATGCCCGGTGACAAAATCGAAGATCCGAACGTCGATTTACCAATCGATGAACTCTATCAATGGGCTCGGGAAAGACATTCAAGAATCGAGAGATGAATCGAAGATTCCGAGGGCACCGCCGGACGGACACCGGACACCTTTTGCCACTCTATTGCGACATTCTGACTTAGATGTTGTGTCTCCTGACCATATCTTTTCAGAATTACAGGCAGAGGAGTTTGAGTTCGACAGACCTCAAAGAAAGCAGAGAGCGAAGCCGACACAAAAATCGACCATGCTTTCAAAGCATCGGTCAAGACAAAGATCTCCAAAGAACGAGCAAAACGACGAGTAAGACCGAACCTTCACTCAATGATCTACAAGAAGGAAGCCTCGCTCAGAAGTATGCACTGCTCGCTGTAAAGTATCAGAAGGAGAAGGAGCGACGCAGAAAAGTGACTAAAGCTTATCGGGAAACGAAAGGTAAGTCAAATTATATGTCGAAACACACTCCTGACTCACAATCTTCTGAATGCAGAAAGAAAGATGACTCGAACCATCAAAGAATAGCGAAAGCAAAGAGGAAAGAGTCATTGCTTGTTACAACCGCAAGAAGCCGGGACATTATCGCATGATTGTCCCGAGCTCGATAGTGCTGAACGCGCACACGACGCAAAGCAAGGAGAGAGAAATTCACCCGAAGAGACAATCCTACATAGGCGGGCGAAATCTCGGACGACTCGAAGAGATCGACTCCTTTATGGATTCATCTCGACGATGAAGCGGCTTTCATGGCCTTAGAGCATGAAGCGGATGAATCGGTGAAAAGTGCATGATGGCAGGCGAAGAGGATGAGGTAAATTCTCATGAACCACTTAACTCCTCTTCACACTGCACACACGACACTATTTCAGGTGCAGATGAGAATATGGACGTCGCAACCGCATACGAAGAACTGCTCGACGAACAAATTCAGATGAGTCTGCAGCTCAAGAAGACGCTTCGGGAGTTGGATACCCCCGAAAGTAGAGAATCGAGACTTTCTCAAGAGAGTCGGGTTGCTGCGAGGCCGAAGGACTTGTGTTGAGACTCGGGGAGGAAATAAACTCTCGATGGGCAAGTCTCGGCATCAAGAAGATCGGATTTCGGTTTTGACCAATGACTTGACTCGAAAGATATCGAACCGAGTCTGCTCGAAGCAAGAAATGTCGGGACTTCGGACCAAGCACGACACACCGAAGAAGAGTGATGATGTCCGGAGGAGCCTCGATGACCGAGAGGTATATGGGTGCGAAAAAGAAATTAGAGGCTATGCTAGCATGCAATAAGTCAAAGCACCGCAAGGAAGGACTTGGATTCAGCCGGGGAGCTTCCACATCCGCCCCCAAGACACTCGGAAGTACGGCTTGCCGATAGATTTGTTCGAGGGGAGACTATGAACGCAAATATACTGAACCCCCTAGCAAAGAACAAATAGAAGATGAAAGCACCTCATCCCACACGTCAGCATTCTGACAAGAAGATCAGTGCCAAGAAACCCCAAAGACGGTCAAGGGGGAACCGAAGAAATCAAAATTGGCGGATCAAGTATGGACCTCCAAAGCCGACACATCCAGGCTCGGTATGGGTCATACTATTATGAACCTATAGTCGAAGAGGCTCCAAAGGTCAGAAGAAAAAGAAAGCCACACAGAAGGCTAAGGTCAGCAGTCCACCAACTCAGAAGATCAGGACTCCTGAACCTCAGAAGCCTCAGAAGTCACCTTTGACCAGTCCAGTGGTCAGATATGTTGACTCCAGAGGAAAGAAAATGTCTGAAACCACCAGGGTTGTTAGACAGATTTGGGTTACCAAAACTAACATCTAAGGACCCAAAATCAAAAATAAAGGGTACCTGAATATAATTCTGTTTTGTAGATGCGTAAAGACCCATGGTATGTGGACAGCGGATGCTCAAGACACATGACATACCAAAGGAGTCTGCTGAAGAATTATATCACTGAAGAAGGACCCAGAATTGAGTTTGGAGATAATGCCAAAGGCTACACGAGAGGATACGGCACACTCAGCATAGGAACTGCCAAAGTTCCAAGAGTATCCTATGTTGAAGGACTTCAAAGATAATCTTCTCTCTCGTTAGTCAATTTTGTGATAACTCGAATAGAGTGATTTTTGACGCCGGTTTCGTGATGTTATTGATAAATCTACAGGGAAAACAAGGTGTTATCGGGTTCGCACGAGAAAGAACATATATGTGGTCGATCGGAACTCAGTGAACCTCGAAGCTTGCTTATTGGCGAAGAATGACAACCGCACGGGGTGGCTATGGCACGTAAGACTCAGCCATCTCAACTTTAAGACGCTCAACAAGCTTGCAAGAAACACTCTAGCAAGGGGACTGCCGAATGAAGTATTCAGCAAAGACACTCAGTGTGAAGCATGTCTGAAGGGCAAGCAAACAAGGAATCAAAATCCTCCCGGTTCCATCGCCTTCCACGGATGGAATCCTTCACCGCTACATATGGATTTGTTCGGTCCAGTCTCCCAGGTGACGATCGAGGCGTAAAAATATGCATTAGTGGTCATAGATGACTACTCGCGCTACACATGGGTCATATTCATTGCCAACAAGTCTGACGTCAAAACAGAGTTACCAACGCTTCTGAAAAGGCTCAGTGTCGAGAAGAACACCAAGATCAGAAAAATACGTTCAGACAGAGGAACTGAGTTCCTTAATTCCATGGTAAAGGAGTTCTGCAAAGCAGAAGGAATAGAGCATGAGACTTCAGCTGCACGCACACCTCCGCCGAATTGGAGTTGCTGAACGAAAGAACAGAACTCTAAAAGAGGCAGCTAGGACTCTACTCGCAGACTCAGGACTCCCAACCAAATTCTGGGCAGAAGCTACTGATACTGCATGTTATACTCAGAATAGATCTCTACTGACAAAGCAGCATAAGCGGACACCATATGAACTATGGAACGACAGGAAGCCTTCTCTATCTTATTTCCATATTTTTGGTTGTTCATGCTTTATCCACAATAATGGGAAAGATCAGCTGAAGACTTTTGATAGCAAGTCAGATCAGGGAGTATTCTTAGGATACTCTCGGGTCAGCAAAGCTTTCAGAGTATTCAACTATCGGACTCTTTGCGTAGAGGAAAGCCCTCATGTTGTCTTTAACAAGTTTGCTACTGAAGACAGGAGCAATAACTCAAATTCTGAATCTGAGGACATCAGTAAGCAGCTACAGGATCTAAGCTTAAAAGACAAATGCGAAAAGATCCGACCTATGTTGGAATGATGATTCGGACGAAGAAACGAAGACAAATCTATCGAATCTCAACCAGCGAGCAAGTAGGCGAGCGGATTGATTCTCCCGAACGGAATCAATCCCGGGTAACTCAGTCGATGAGGAAACCGTAGAGGTAACTCGAGACCAACACTACTGAGAATAACAACTCGGGGGGGAACATCTAGTAATGTTCCCGAGCCGAATGCCCCCGAACCTCGGTGACTCGGTAGATCATACTCTTGTTCTTGAACTACTTCAATCTCGAGAATAGTACAACCGAAATGCCTAACTCACCTACTATACCGTGTTGAACAAATTTCGAGATGAAGAGTTAAAACATCGTAGATCGTGGCTAGATGCTCACACCGCCGATCTTATAATTGGAGATCCTTCGGCACATGTCAAGACAAGATCCAGATTCGTCAAGGAGAAAGCGCATTATTTTCCCCGCTTCTTGTCTACCGAAGAACCTCGAGATATTGAGGATGCACTTAAAGATGCTGATCGGATTATTGCTATGCAGGAAGAGCCGAATCGGTTCACGAGAAACGAAGTATGGGAGCTTGTAGACGGACTCCCGGCATCAACATGTCATTGGAACCAAATGGGTCTTCAAAAACAAGCGAGATGAAAACAACGTTATAGTAAGGAACAAAGCAAGACTCGTGGCTATAGGCTACTGTCAAGTCAAGGAATAGATTTCGATGAGACATTCGCTCCGGTTGCAAGATTGGAGGCAATTAGACTATTCCTAGCCTACGCAACACATCAAAGATTCGAGTTTATCAAATGGATGTGAAGTCTGCGTTCTCGAATGGCGTGCTTTGAAAGAAGAAGTCTATGTGGAACAACCGCCCGGCTTTCGGCGGGGACATCAAGTATATAGACTCGGAAAAGCTCAGACGGGTTAAAACAAGCACCCGGGGCTTGGTACGATACCACGTCTCGAGTTTCTTCTTCGAAAAGGTTTTCGAAAGGCACTAAGATCGCACTCTATTCAAGCATTCGATCGGAAGAAGACTTATTACTTGTGCGAGATCTATGTGGATGACATTATCTTCGGATCAAAGAATGTCATCATGTGTCGGCAATTTGAAAAGATGATGAAGGATAAGTTCGAGATGTCAATGATGGGTGAAATGAACTACTTCCTTGGTTTTCAAGTCAAGCAATCCGAGAAGGGAACATTCATCAACCAAGGCAAATACACTCGAGACCTCATCAAAAGATTCGGCCGCACATCCGAGCAAACCTATCAAGATCCCGATGAACACGAATATGAAGATAGATCTTGATAAAGAGGGAGTATCGATAGACCAAACCGAATACCGTGCTATAATTGGTTCTTTATTATATCTAACAGCCTACTCGTCCCGACATAACTTATGCTTGTAGGTGTTCATGTGCTCGATTTCGGGCGAATCCCAAGCGAGTCATATGGACTCAAGCAAAGAAGATTCTCCGCTATCTACGAGGAACACCGACATGGGTTTATGGTATCCAATGATGATAATATTGAACTAACCTGGTTATTCCGATGCCGACTATGCAGGATGTAGAATCGACCGAAAATCAACTTCGGGAACATGTCGGTTCCTTGGCGGCAAAGCCGATCTCATGGTTTTCAAAGAAACGGCACTCGGTAGCCACATCGACTACCGAAGCCGAATACATGGCTGCTGGAAGTTGTTGCGCCCAAATCCTTTGGGCCGAGACAAAGAATGAGAGAGACTATGACGTCATTCGGAATGAAGTGCCGATTTTCTCGCGACGATACAGTCGCTATTGCAATCACTCAAAATCCTCGTTCTTCACACAAGATGCAAGCACGTGGACATCGACATCACTTCATTCGTGACCATGTCGAAAAGAAGGATATCGAAATGGAAAAGATCCATACCGACAAGCAAAGGGCTGATATACTGACCAAGCCTCTAGCTGAATCCAGATTCAGAGAACTTTCAGTAGAGCTAGGTCTGCTGGACCCTACTGACCCTAGTCAGTAATAAGGTTTCAGGAGAGGAACATTCCAGTGAGGGGGAATGATCACTCTCGATCGAGTAAGTTCAGTACATAGAGATTCAGAAAACCATCTACACGAGGTATCAGCTGACTACTATGTTCAGCTGACAGGTTTGCGTATCTCTACTCAGTAGTAATTTAATACTACAGTACGTTGCATTCTAAGAAGACTCAGTCAGTGGAAAAGATTGTTTCCACTGAACAGAACCAAGGGGATGCTTCTGAAGCTCAGAGCGCAGATATTCAGCGCCTAGACAGCCCCCTTTCTGTCCCTCCACTCAGCTCAGTCCCTCCAACTGAAGAGCAGACTTCACACATAGACTTGGAGTCTGAGACTGCATCTGAAGGTGAATCAATCGGGATGGAAGCTTCAGTGATTATATCCAGAGCATCCTGAGAAATTCTACAACTAGTTCCGAAGCTTGCTGACTATTCAGACTTGTTGCTCATCGCCAAAACAGCAAGGCTCCACATGTTGCTGCGACATCAGGAGTGGCCTCGTCTACAGCGCCTTGTCCTCCACTACTCCTGTCAGCAGCTGCATGAAGAGGAATTGAAACTGAGAGAGGAGATAGGCTATTCGGAGCCCCGAAGACCTCAGCTCAATGGACAATCCGAGGGCTGCAATGCCGGCCATGATTCATGATCGACAAGCACGCCTCCGGCCCAAAGACCCTCGAGATGGGTCGACCATGACGACCCACCCAGTGATTCCAGGCCCTGGAAAGCCTGATGAGGGACATCCACAGGACAAGGATACCCATACTGAAACTGCCCCACCACTCAGTATCCTTGGTCCTGAGAAGTCCAAGGCTGGTGCTTCGTCCTCGGCGAGCCCGCTCGGCTCTTGCTGCGATCGACCTTCGAGCGGCGCCCGGCCGGGCACCGCAAAGAGATCTCGGTCGGTGGCAAAAGCCTTAACGCCCAAGGGATCAAGAATCGAGATCTTGCGAAGGCTATCCATAGGACATGGAAGCTGCATCGCTCAAGCCACGTCTAAAGAACTTCGGGGCCGAAGTCTTCCGTCTCTTCATCGGCCGCCCTCGATGTTTCCACGCTTATTTCGAAGCGTTGGCTCGGCAGCAAGTCAAATTCGAAGCTCGGCCTAAAGATCTTTCGGGAGAGCCAAGCCAAGCTACTTGATGAATTTTTGGCTTCTAAATTGGCTCATACCGACGCTATCACCTGAACAATCCGAGGCCACCGAACGGAGACTTGAGAATATCCAACCGGCCTTGGAAGACAAGATCACCGAAAAGCCGAAAGACTTCAAGGACGCAACTGACCTCTCTCACAAGCAAGACAAGGAAGACCTTACCATGGAGAGGAACGAGTTGCATGAGGCTCGACTAAGCTCCACCATCGTCTTGATGAGTCGTAAACCTCCTACAAAAGTCCGAAGAAGTCAGGTCCTAGTCCCTACCCCTGTGATCGGTGATGATGCCAAAAAGGGGGAAAGTGAAGGAAAAAGGGAAGGAAAGAAGAGTACTCGGGAAGCCGACCCTCACCAAAAGTCCAAAGTCTAAGGGGGAAGCTACACTGAAGTCATCCCAGACTCGGTCTCGAAGGGTGAGGCCCGGGGTGTTTCAGCTGCGAGCACACGGCGAAACCGGCCCAAGTGGCTCAGGACCCCAAAGGACTACTCGAGCAACCCAAACTCCCAAAGATATCATTAAGGAGGTTGCTGAGTACGCCGAACAGCGGTGGAGGACTCGAAGAAGAAGAGGCTCCTCTTCCACCACCGGTTCAAGAAGGCAAAGGCAAACAAAAGCTTAACATTCCAACCCCTCCAAAGAAAGAGATTAAGATACATATCTCGCCGAGGAGGAAGCCCAAATAGCTACGGATGAGAAGGCGGCCGAGAGATTGCGAGGGCCGAAGCGGCCTAACAAGCCAAAGTCTAAGCCTCGCCAAAGGAAAGACTAAAGCCCCAGCCCGGAGGAGGAAAGAGAACCGCTAGACTCGCCTCCGAGAAAGCTCATCATAACGAGATGAAGAGGACAGAGAAAAAGAAAAGGAGCAAGCAGCAGAAGAATGCGAAAGGCGGGGTACATCCAAATCTAGATCTAGTACCCCTGCTTGAATCGAACAAGCTCCTCGAAGCCTCAAGAGCAAGATGCGAAAATTGAAGAAATATTTGCTCGGATGGATAGATATCTCTACGAGAGGAGAGGAAGCTAGACGAGATAGAGGCCGCCGACGCAGGATACATTTGGCGGACCTTGAGGCACTCGGGAAACGTGCCGAACAAGAGGCCAGCCGAGAGTTCCTTCGAAAGCCGACATTCCTTATCGATACGTAAGGTTCAAGAAGCCAAACGATCCGAAAACACATAGATGGCCAAGATCAGACGAATGGATGCCTATTCAGTTCAATCAGAGATGGGAATCGGCCAAGATAGAATTTATCAAGAGAAATTATTTCTGGCGATTCTGGCCTGAAATGTCTAAGGCTGATGCCTATGTCGAGTGGATGACCATTACTGAACCTGATCTTTACCCATATATGCACGAGCAAGAATCGAAGGGGTAGTAGTCGAGTTCCTCGAAGCAAGGATCATTCCTCCACCCGAGAAGACAAGACGACTCAGTACATCTCGGAATGATTGAACAAGAAGTGAAGAATGCTGCGTTGAACAGAGGACTAGAACAAGATGATCCAGCAGACTTCGCCGAATATCTGAAGCTGAGGAAGAACACGTTCAGAATGTATGGAGTTCCACCGCTCGAAGATAAATCCCAAGGTTTCATGAATAGGATTCAAGGCGGTTTAAGGGTTCTCCCTCTTAGTTCTTCTTTTAGCTTAGCAAGATTTGTAATGTACTGAACTGTGTATTATATATATACAAATCTTCTTTTGGCTCTGACAACTACTTGTTGTCTAAATAGCCGTGTTTGCTTTATGCTTTAACACTCAGAATCACTGAAGTGATTACTGACACACACGTTGATTATTTACTTGTCAGTTTTTGCTCGGTTAGATCTCTGATAGACTAGACTTTCGGAGAGTTATTATTTCTCTTAAGGGAAATTGTTGCATGGGGGAATTATTGTAAAAGGGAAAATTGTTCTGCCCTGTCTCCCTCAGTAGTCTAGCACTTACCAGACAAACTCCACTGATCCTACTTGTAATATTTGTAAGGAGCTCTGTTTCTGAGTAAGTTAGTGTTTAGCATAGTTGATAGGACATAGATGATAGGTTTTGGCATCATCAAATAGGGGGAAATTGTTGGGTGATGATTCAATCCTCAGCATGATCATACTTATGGGAAATGACTCTTATCTTCTATACTGGATCACGCTCAGTAGCCTCGTGCTCTGAACTATTGAGAAGATTTGAAGATCCCAAAACCCTATCTGATTGGTGAACCATTCCTTTGTATTTGTATTTCTCTGAGGTTTCAGACTCAGTAGACACTCTGCTCTGGTCAAGGCGCTCAGTAGCTTATTTGCCTCAGCACCAGTTCAGAAGACTCAGTGATACTGGACTCAGCAGGAGCAGTATACTGAGAGAGTCAGTCGAACTGAACTCAGCAGGAGTAGTTCACTGGACTCAGAGCTGATCATCAGTAGACTTATCTTCAGCAGTCTATCTACTGAATACGAGGTCAGACTCAGCAACGGCAGATAGTCTTCAGGACTGTCAGAATCTTTTGAAAGACAATCGGCGATCATGTACGAGGAAGAGAGAAGTCGGCTTCGCCTATCTCGAAGTTTGTGCTGTCTCAACCACTACATCCACCTCAACGAATGACAAGCATACACGTGTCTTCTCACCTGCTAAAGCTGCAAGTCAACACTTTCCGGAAAAGGAGGAAAAGGCACTGTTACCTACACCAAAAGAGCCGTTTGCTACCAAAAAGAGAGAGAGAGAAGAAGATCGTCTCCAACGGAACTATTTCAATCTCTGCTCTATAAATAGAGGGATTATTCAAGAAGAATGCACGGAATGCACGTATCTAGAGCAAAAATCAAGAAAGCATTCAACGAGCATAGAACCCAAAGAACTACGTCTTAGCAAAAAACTCGAAGAACAATCTCCGACGAAAGACTACATTCTAGCTCAAAGGGAATCAAGCTAAACCAACATATAAAGCCTCTAGTATCCAATCGACGTTACACGAACTTATAGCTTACCTTCAGCTGTTCGTCGATCTAGAAGCTACTCTCTCATATTCCCTATCCCTCTAACCCTAAGCTCAACCGTTCTTATCTATAGCTTAGACGAAGGAGTTCACATCTGAACCCAATCCTTATTGTATAAGGACTCCTTCACTGTTGGAGAAGTTTGTCAAACACTTTAAGTTTGATAGTGTTGTAAACTGAGACTTGGATCAATATAAAAACCAAGACGCGGCTTTGCCCAGTGTGCAAGCTGACTGAGACTAACTCAGGATAATAAATAGCCTCCTGACACCTTCAGGACAGTGGACGTAGGATTTGAGCGATATCCGAACCACTTTAAAAATCCCGTGTCTCTTCTTGCTTTCTTAAGCTGTTGCATTGATTTTACTATTCATACCGAACATCATATTTAAATCAATCAACTGTCTCAAAGATACCGAACTCTATATCTACCGAACCGAGACAACGTTTTCTCACAAAAACCGATTTGGGCCTACACTATTCCGCACACCGAACTCTTACCGTAGATACCGAATTCGACCTAGTCGGTTAGCGGATCTCGCGAGTCGGTACTTTTCTAGCCTTTAACACGATTCGAACAGTACATGCAGTCTGCTGAACTAGTTCAGTACGGCACCTTCCTGAATAGGACTGTTCGTGTTCGAAAGTTGAGAAATCGAATCAGGTGTATTCACCCCCCCCTCTACACCTGACCGTACACTCGGGACCAACAGCTTGTACACAGGACAAAGCCGCGTCTTGGAATTTATACTGAGCAAGTCTCAGTTTACAACGATTATCAAAGTAAAGTGTTTGACAAACTCTCCAACAGTGAAGGAGTCCTTTTACAATAAGGATTAGGTTCAAATATGAACTCCTTCGTCTAAGCTATGGATATGATCGGTTGAGCTTAGGGTTAGAGGGATAGGGAATGAGAATGTAGCTTCTAGAACGACGAACAACTGAGTTTAGCTTTGAGTTCGTGTAACGTCGTTTGGATACTAGAGGTTTGTATATCGGTTAAGCTTGGTTCCCTTATGAGCTAGGATGTAGTCTTTCGCCGGAGATATATCTTCGAGTTCTTGCGGAAGACTTAAGCTTTTTGGATTGCTCGTTTGACTGCTCTCTTCTTGTTTTAGTTCTCTCTTCTTGTTTTAGTTCTCTTTCCTTGTTTTCTCGTGAAGTAGCAGTCGTAGTAGTCCCTTCAAAAACTTGAATCATCCCTCTATTTATAGAGAAGAGATTGGGAAAGATCTGTTGGAGACGATGATCCCTTTCTCACTCTTTTGGTAGCTAACGGCTCTTTTGAAAAGGTGACAGTGTCCTTTCCCTCCTTTTCTGGAAATATGTTGACTTGCAGCTTTAGTAGGTATAGGACAGGTGTCTGCTTGTCATTCGTCGAGGTTTTGCAGAGTAGTTGAGACAGAACAGACTTTGAGGCATAATGAAGCTGACTTCTCTCTTCCTCGTACTTGACTATGCTGATTGTCGTTCAAAAGATCTGACAATTCAGAAGACTGTTTGCCGTTACTGAGTCTGATCCTGTAGAGAGTACTGAATTTACTCTACTGAAGGTCAGCTCTTAGTTCGATGAACTACTCTCGCCGAGTTCGGTTCCACCGACTCCTTCGATATCTTGCTCTCCGCCGAGTCCAAGATCTACTGAGTCTTCTACATCCGGTGCCGAGGCCGATAATCTACCGAACGCCTAAACCAGAGGCGAGTGTCTTCCGAGTCCGAACCCTCGAGAGACAAAAACAATTACAACGGAATGGTTCACCAATCAGATAGGGTTTTGGGATCTTCAAATCATCAAAAAAATTCAGAGCACGAGGCTACTGAGCTTTGGTCAGTTAAGATAGAATCATTTCCCACTAAGTATGACTGTGCTGAGGATAGAATCATCACCCAACAATTTCGCCCTATTTGATGATGCCAAAACTTAACAACATCTATGCTAACACTAAACTTCTTAGAAACAGAGCTCCTTACAATATTACAAGTAAGATCAGTGGAGTTGTTCTTTAAGTTCTAATCTACTGAGGGGATCAGGGCAGAAACAATTTCTCCCTAAACAACAATTTCCCCCGGAACAACTAGTCTAATAGAATCTATCAAAGCAATCGACTGACAAGTAAATAAACGTGAGCGTGCGAGTCAGTAATCACTTCAGTGATTTTGAGTGTTAAGCATAAGACAAACATGGCTATTTAGATAATAAGATATTGTCAGAGCCAAAAGATGTATATATGAATATGAAAGTTCAGTACAGTACATCTCTTGCTAAGCTAGGAAGATAAAGAAACTAAGACTAAGAACGCTTGTACTGCTTGATCCTGTCCATAAAGTTCTGCGATTGTGTCTCGGGTAGGAGCAGTCCATACATCCTGTAAGTATACTTCCTCAGCTTCAGATATTCAGCAAAGTCAGCTGGCTCATCTTCTTCAAGATCTCTGTGGGCGGCAGCATCCTTCACTTCTTTCTCTATTACTCCATAATGAATAGAATAATCAAGTCTTCTGGGTGGTGGCAGAATTCTAGGCTCAGGGACTTGGACAATGATATCCATGAAGGAATCGACTTCATCTGAGTCGTCTGATGAATCCATGAAGGAATCGATGAATCCATAAATGCCGCTTCATCGTCTGATGAATCCATGAAGGAATCGACTTCATCTGAGTCGTCTGAGAGTTCATCGGCAATGAATGCTTGACGTTTCTTGATGAACTTCTCCCTTCGAGCTTTTCGTGCTGCTCTTTCAGCTGTACTGAGCTCAGGACAATCGTATTGGTAGTGTCCTGGCTTCTTGCATTTGTAGCAAGAGGTGACTCTGCCTTCTTTACTTTCACCGTCTTTCGACTGTGCAGAATCCTCCTGTTTCCTGCAATCAGAAGTATGCGATTCAGGAGTGTGCTTAGGTGTATATTCAGACTTACTCTTTGAGTCTATGACGACTCTAGAGAGCTTTCTACGCCTCTCCTTCTCCTTATGATACTTGACGACAAGCAGTGCATATCTCTGAGCTAAGTTTCCTTCTTGTAGATCGCTGGTTGAAGGCTCAGCTTTGCTAGATGCGGGAGCTGCTGTTCTGACTGATGCTTTAAATGCATGGTCAATCTGAGTGTCAGCTTCAGCTCGCTGCTTCCTTTGTGGTAGACCGAACTCGAACTCCTCAGCTTTTAATTCTGAAAATATATGATCAGGAGAAACAATGTCAAGATCAGATTGTCTAAGCAAAGTAGCAAATGGAGTCCAATGTCCGTCTGGTAGTGCACTCAAGATTTTGAGATTCATCTCTCGGTTGGAGAATGTCTTTCCCAGCCCGTTGATGGTGTTCATCAGATCAGTTAATCTGACTTTGAGATCTTCGATCGTGTCACCAGGCATGAGAGACAGTCTCTCCAGCTTCTGAAGTTCCAACGCTAACTTGCTAGCTTTGATCATCTGAGTCCCCCGACTCAGTAGCGGCAGAGCATCCCAGAGTTCCTTGGCGGACTTGCAGTCCTGAACTATTCCGAGATAAGAGTCACTCAGAGTGGTCAGTGTGGCATTTCTAGCAACCCGGTCTAGATTATAAAGTTTCTTCTCTTATGGGGTGAAGAGGCTTCTGTCTTTAGGGATATTCTTCCCGGTCACCATTCCTCCTCCTTGTGCTGGATCCTGGGTTTCAACACTATCGATCATGGGAACGATAGGTCCGTCTTCCAAGACCTCTGTCATGCTGTCGTGGAGTGAAGTTAGATGAGCTTCCATTCTGACTCGCCATACCCCGTAGTTCTCTACTGAGAACATGGGTGACATCCTGATTCCTAACATTTCAGACATTTTAAATAATGATATGAATGAAGAATGATATGCAGTGAAAATGTTTTTCGGATCCATTCAAGTAGAACAGTTTCAGATAACAAGAGTCTTAGAGAACTCCTGCTCTGATACCAATTGTTGGTCCAGAGATAAACGTTCAGGTGTAGAGGGAGGGGGGGTGAATACACCTGAAAACTTTCTCAACTTAAAACGCGAACAATCCTATTCAGGAGAGTGCCTTGCCGAACAAGTTCAGTAGACCAAGTATGTTGTTTTGGATCGCGTGGACAGAGTGATTGACTATACAAAAGCTTGCTACCTGACTGATGTCAGAATTCAGTACCGTTCAGTAAGAGTTCAGTAAAGTGCGGAAATGTGTAGGCCCGATTCAGTTGAGTTTGAAAACGTTTTTAGTAAAACTGTTTCAGTAGGTTAGTGCATTCAATTAAGCTTTTCTGAAACTCTGTTGAATGATTCGTAAAATGGTTTTCAGTATGAACAGTAATCAATACAAGAGTAAAAACAGAACATAACGATTTTAAAGTGGTTCGGATATCAACAATCCTACGTCCACTGTCCCAAAAAGATCAGGAGGCTATTTTATTATACTGAGTTAGTCTCAATCGGTTTGTGCACTGGACAAACACTGGTCTTGAGGATTATACTGAGCAAGTCTCAGTTTACAAGTATCAAATTGAAGTGTTTGACAAACTCTCCAACTATGAAGGAGTTCTTAACAATAAGAACAGTTCAGGGATGAACTCCTTCGATCTAAGCTATGGATATGTTCAGTGGAGCTTAGGTTAGAGGGAAGGGAACAAGAAGGTGGCTTCTAGAGTGACGAACAGTGAGGAATAAGCTCTTTGGGTTCGTGTTCAATCACTTGGATACTAGAGACTATTGATTCTAGTTCAACTTGGTTCCCTTGAGCAAGAGTGTCGCTTTTCGCTTGAAGTGTTTCTCTGAAGTTCTTGCGGAAAGCTTAAGTTCTGTAAGTGTTAGCTCGTAATAGCTTGTATGTGTTCTTGGTCTGGTGTTCTCGTGTGCTTCTTCGATTTGATTTTCCCTCTATTTATAGAGGTGAGCCATGGAAAGATCCGTTGGAGACATCGATCCATGTGTCACTCTCTTTTGGGTAGCTAACGACTCTTTTAAGAAATCATGCAGAGTCTTTTCCTCCATTTCTGGAAATAGGTTGACTTGCAGCTTTAATCAGAACTTTGACAGCTGGCTGCTCGTTATTGGTCGAGGCGTAGAAAGTATTTGAGACAAACAGACTTATAGGTAGATACTGAAGCTGACTTCTCTGATTAACCTCGGACGACTTTATTGATTTAACATATAAGATCATCTGACAATCAAAGAGACAGTCAGGCCGTTGCTGAGTCTGACCTGGGTTCAGTAGTATACTCCTACTGAGTGCAACTCTACTGAAGGTCAACTCTGAGTTCAGTGAATTGCTCCCTGCCGAGTCCGGTTTGCGACTCCATTCGGTATGCTTGCTCCTGTCGAGTCCAAAGACTACTGAGTATGAACACTTCTTAGTATGATGCTCCAGCTGAGTCCATCACTATTGAGTCTTCACTCCATGGTACTGAGGCGGATAGTCTACTGAAAGGTTAGCAGACAGAACTCTGTGCCTGAACCATGCTGAAGGAATGTCTACTGAGTCTGAAACTCTCAGAGACTAAGGCATTACTATTACAACTCAGTGGTTCATCAATCAAATTAGGGTTTTGGGATCATTCAAATCTTCTAACTAATATACTACTGAATCATCTCCCAACACTACCTATTGATGGAAGAGGGGCTCTAAGCGCTCACGAGCGAAGGCATGTCGACGACGACACTCTCTTGTTCCCGCTCTCCACTTCTCTTCTTACGGAAGAAAATCTATGGAGGAAAGAAAATAGTATAGGGTTTTTCAACATAAGTTTTAATTTTATTACAATGCCATTTTTGCCCTTTTTGTATTTTTATTTTTTTTAAATAAAAAATTGACTTCCGTTCAAATTGACGGAAAATTTAACGTCGGGACTAAATTCGCAAAAACAAGGAGTTCGAGGACATAAATTCTAAAAAAAAGTTTGAGGAAAAATTTCGCAAAATCGATAAGTTTGACGACTATTTTTGTCAATTTTGCCTTTTAAGAATCGGTTAGGTTTTTGATTTTTCGTTCTCCGTTCGGTCTGGTTTATACATTGATTTGGTTGAACCGGACTGTAAACCAATTGTAAAAGAATCCATAAAATCAACCAAACTTGTTAAGTATTGTGTAATATGCAAAAAGAGTCATTTTGATTAAATACGTATGGATTTTAGCCACCTCCGGAAACAATTAGTTCTCTAGCCACTTCTGAGAAGTTATGTCAGTGGGGTCCATAATTATTTAATCGTCTTCGCCATTGTTCATCGCCTAGCCCGCATTATTTAATAGCTGGCTTATTTAATCTTCATTGCCATCACCATTGCCTTTCACCTAGCCCATCGCCATTGCTTTTTTGTCTAGACCACATTATTTAATTACCATGGTCATCGCCATTGTCATCGCCTAACCCATAAATTGCGTAAAAATATACTTTTATGTATTTCTATGTAACTTAATTATATTTTTATTAATTAAATTAGAAAGTCTTTGTTTCTATGAGTTCTAATTGTTATTATGCTTGCTATTTCTAGATCGGCTCTCCCAATCGCCACTTACAACTACTCATCTAAAAAATAGCTACTTTTTTCTGACAAAAAGTGAAACTTATTTACTGTCATTTATTTGTGTAACAACTACTTCACTAACTACCTTTCGTGCTTCTCATATGGGAAAATTGGCATGAATCTAATTAGTTGATACTGGAAGCAATTTTTATGCTTGTACACAATGTGTTTTTGTCCTTACTACTATTTTATTCTCATATCTGATAAATATATATTTGCACATGTATTCCTTTATCTTGCATAAAAGTTAGATTTGTCTAGTGTGTCAGGTATCACAGAAGACTACACGATTGGTTGAACTGACAAGATACAAACATTTATCACAACTGAGACAACTTAAGGATAAGTTGTCGGTTTAAGCTGCAGTTTAGAATAGAAGTGGTTTGTCTTGGCTGCTTGTCTATACTGGTACACTTAAGATGGTGTATTGATGGATCACACTAAGGTGTGTTCTCCTGACTGACCTTTGTGGAGAATCAAGATCTCGGTGACTTAGCTGGTCTTAAGTTTGGTAAGACTTCAGCTGAGTGCATTTGGCTATCTATCACTTTGACCTACTATGGTGAACGTCATCGCGACCGGATCTATGTATCTTGGGTGCTAGTAATCATTTATGGCTCAAGCTGGTTGTCTGTATCTTGCATCTGTATCCCTGTTAAATGGGTTTGATAATATCCCACTAAACCCCGCCGATTGATTAAGTTCATGTGTGTTAATAAGGTCGAGTGGTACTACTCAGGAATATAATAAGATATTAATTAATTTAAGTTTCCGGTGGACTTAATTAATTAACGAATATTCTATCTTAAAATACAGGGATCGACTAAGTTCAAAATACAAGTCCATGCTCAAGTTGGGATAAATGGGTAAGTCAGCACGGATTCTCTAGATGTAGCCCAACAGATTAATTTATTATATTATGAGTTTATTATGTGGACGCCCATTAGAAGTAGAGAGAGAGAGAGAGAGAGAGAGAGAGAGAGAGAGAGAGAGAGAGAGAGAGAGAGAGAGGTTTGCTGACCACATGGAGGAAGAAAAAGGTCGGGATACAGATCAGAAGGCCTGAAACACGAACAACAATCAAAGCTGCAACAACATACGTGGAGGAAGGTAACTGATTGTTCCCTCCTAATCTATCACATGTGATTGCTAACTTCCGCCAGACAATTGATTATTAACTTCTGCCTTCGCTACCTCTAGCAGATTATCAAATACCACCAGGCGATTTAACTTTAGAAAATTATTAACTTTCGTCTGATACCATAAAACACCAAGTAATATAAATCAATATATCCATAATTAAATCTAAACAAATATCACAAAACACCTAGTAATTTAGATCCATATCCAAATTCAAGCTAAACAAACAATATAAAACATGAACTAATATAGATACATATCCAAATTCAATCACACTAAGTGCGGACAGTAGAACAGACTAAAAAGCCTTAACTTACAAACTTCTTATATTCTAGAAAATCTGCTTGATTGTGTTTTATCGGCGGGAACCTAAAAATCTATCCACATACATCATGACGAATGTACCACATTGTCATGTATATATGTTAGTCTACTGGTACTGCTCCTCTTTCAGCATCTTAACGAGTCGGAGCTTATAAAAAATAAGTCGTCTCCCGTCATGAGTCCAATACCCAGAAACATCTAGTGCTCGGGGTAGGATTCTCATAAAACAAACCAACTCTCGATCTCTTTTCATATATTTCTCCTCGTCGGGTGGATCTTCTATCAACTTCCACAACAAAGAGTCATATAATTCGGTTGTCCACGAGAGTAGATCAATACGAACAACAACCCAATGTCGTAACTCACTAAGAAAACAAATCATAATGACCTAGAACAAGAATAAATTAAGTTAAAAACTAGTTCATACAGAAGTATTAATTACACTTTGTCACTATAACTTACCCATCGAGCATGAAACCAGCTTTGTGATAATGTATGATCACTGCCCCTGATCGTACTGTGTAATGGCTTTGCATTATCCAATCTTCATATTTGCAGTATGTGGTTAATTTAATCCGGCCATCTTTATTGTTTGGATGTAACTTGCCCCATACATCATTAAGTAGAACCTTTAAACAACAAATGTCAGCATTTTAAAAAAACTAATTAAAAGTATGTGATCCTAAACTATTAGTTACAAAAAACTTCAAATAAACCACAAAAGTGTTCTCAAATGTGACGTCTTTCTTTAGATTAATTTTTTCATTTGAGCCTATTCACTCGGTACACCACAAAAGTACCCGGGGGGCTGCCTATGAACCTTTTGTAGTTCTTAGAAATGAGTTCTATACGGTTTTTATTACCAAAAGTGAACTTACTCACAAACCGCCTATCTTCATTGCAGTGCTTTGTTGAAGCACTTTTCAATGAAACCCTTGAGCTATGTGCAGACCAACTTGCTCACTTTGTCAACTATACGTACCTCAAGTGTAGAAGCAACTCTCTCAATAATTGAGTCATCAAGGTAGTTATGAGCAGGCTGTTGCTGGTGCTGTTGGTGTACGATGTTGCTATCACGAGTATCTGAAGAATTAGCATAGGCGTGTTTCGAACATCATCGGTCCTCATTGGTCTCAATCTCCTCCTCATCCACTAGTTGCTTATCAGATGTGGGAGGATGGGAGGTTGTGGATGCGATGTGTCCCTTCCTCTATCAAGATGTGTAAATAAATATGATCGGGTTATCCACGTCGACATTGCGCCAATAATCAGTCTTCGACTCTGCCGCTATCAGTTGGAGAGTAATAGAGCACTGATGCTGCAAAATGATGAAAATACCACCAAACGATTATCAAATATAGCCAGATAATTAGCAAATACCGCTAGATGATTAAATGAGAATAAACAGATTATTTTAAAACTATAGAATAATTATACATTTTCCTTGAAATATCCCGTGAACGTGCTTGTAGGTGAAACCTATGTCCACTACAGGAACAGAGGAATAACAATTGTGTCATCATGGTTAATCCTACCTCACTGCCGACCAAGATGTGGAATGGCCTCGTAAGACCATGTCTACCAAATTTAAAATCAAATATTAGAATAATGAAATCATTATATATAATTAATAACATAAGAATAAATCATAAGTTAATTACATGTAAAGTCCAAATCGCCCCGTAGATATGGTATGATTGCCCATCGCTCCATTTGTCTAAAGTCGTGAGGATTTTCTTCACGTAAATCAATAAAATCTGATAAGTTAGTGTTCCACATGTAAATTGATTACACTGATCGATATTCTCAATTAGGGCACACAACCAAATGTCAATAGTACGTTTTTTATCAAAGCAAGCGAGCATAAAATAGAACATCAAAATGTAGGCCGCCTTAAGGTAATCGTCTTCTCTTTGTAATTTTAACCCTTTAAAATCATCATATACCTTCTTCAGCGTTGGACAAGAGCTTCCATACTGACGGTGCACGAAACTATCATTCGGGATCTGATG
Source organism: Lavandula angustifolia (assembly GCA_028984105.1). NCBI lineage: Eukaryota > Viridiplantae > Streptophyta > Magnoliopsida > Lamiales > Lamiaceae > Lavandula > Lavandula angustifolia. The sequence continues at coordinate 17,715,625 of CM054816.1, read as the reverse complement.
ATCAAGATCGTTGGGATCGAAGTTCGATATGCCAAAACATAGCTTTGTAGTCAATGCATACTCCTTCGCCAAGAAGCGAATATTTTCTAAAGCAACACGGAACGAAAGCTCATGTTCCGAAGCAGCAGGAACCAACAACTCATGAGTGAGTAGGGAAGCTAATGCTTTACGAGCACTAATTCCTTTGCTAAATCGCAAAAAAATAGCCAAAAAAAACCCAATTTAAATTTGTCTAACGAATTGAATTTTTAAAAAACCTCAATTATATACTTTATTATTTTTCAAAACCTCAATTATATACTTTATCGTAGCCAAAAGTTCCTTATAAATGCAATAATAGTCTAATGCTCACTTACATTCTAAAAAGTATAGCTAGATTAAAGGATTGTAGCCAAAGTGTTTTTTTTAGTGTAGGTTTGTCATAAGGTGGCAGCACCTTTATTTTTGTGCAGCACAAAATAAACGACTTGAATTTAGCAACAGTATTTTTGTCACATGCATGGAAGTTGCGTATCGAACACAATTTTTTTGCTCGTGATTTTTTACTTCTTATCGTGTTGATACATCCATAAGCCCTACTTCAAATTCAGTAAATTTAGAGAGAGAGAGAGAGAGAGAGCACATTATAGTTTTGTTACCTTTCTTCACAAGAACATGAGAGAAACTACACGAAAATAGAGAGAACGGTGGTTGGAGACTTGGATTTTTGAAATAAACAATGGTTCGAAAAATAGGTCATTGAAGAAATCTACAAGGTATACAAAAGATTAATTTTCCTACGTTAATGAAATTATGTCTAAACTTAAATTTTCTATAGAACATATAAATAAATGAGTCAACTATATTATTTGATATTCCAATGAGATAGGATTTTCAATGCAATCTCTTGATCCCAAGTCAATTGATCATGAAATGTCTTTGATTTTATGCACCCCATAATTAGATTATTACTTTGATTTTATGCACCCCAGCAGGTTTGGGGATCAAATGGAAGTAGTTGACTTCGCCCATTCTCGTACAACTACGAAATTAAGAACAATTATAAAGAATTGACGACGTTTATCATGACAACAATTTATTATTTAATATAATGACGGGTGCTTATTTTAATGGTAGAGATTAAATGTGATTATAATCCAAATACAAACTTATTTCTATGTATTCATGCAGTTTTTGATTTGCTTTTGGAGAACTAGGGTTATTTTACAGAGAACTATGCTCATATAGAACTGTTAAATTCTTTAATGATGGACGGCTGGACACAAATAATTGTTAAGTATGAAGGTTATTTCTTAGGTTTAGAAAACCAAGGTGGGGATACATAACTAACACCCCTTCGCTTAGACCTATTATCATTATCGTTGTTAACATCAACCATTGAAGCCCTTACGGGAATAAATTCATTCTGTACGCCATATTTGCTTTATTCTCTAGTGCACGATCAGTCGGGTTGGCTTAACCCGTCATTAATGACAAGCGATGAAGCTTTGTTCCGCCTCATCAACTTTGAGCCAAACCCCGTTGTATATGTTGTTATGATGGGTTCGGATGACGGTGCCGGAAAATCACAAGAACAATTGTACACCCCGTATTTCGATTATTCGACACCGCACGACACATTCGGTCAATTCTCGGGGAATGGTAGTTATGGTAGAGATGGAGAAAGTGGATATGCAAATGATTATGGCATGGAACAACATGAGGAAGAAGATGAAGAACATGAAGAAGAACAAGAAGAAGAACCGGAAGAAGAACATGAAGAAGAATGATGATGAGGATGATCCAGATTATAAGGAGGAAGCTACTGATGATGAACACGAGCATGGTGAAAATGAATGCATTTATAGTACCATGTTTGAGTTTGCATCGTGGATTCGTGAGGAGGGTGGTTTAGACCGGCTAATGACGTTGCTAGAACAACCAGAGAAGAGACCTCTAAGCCTTCGAGAGAGAGGAAACGAAGAAGTTGCAGATGCAATATCAAATTGGTTAGTTCCAATCATTCCGTTTGGTCAACCATGAGTCATGGGCCGTAACGGTTTAGAAAAGATTTTTGAAGGGGTTCTTGAAGGTCGGGCAATCTTTTGGTGTAAGGACGATTTGACCACTGCCTTGGCTTGTGGCACTTAGAGAATAAATGATCTTTTAAAGTGCAAAAGGCGAATAGTGATTATCAATGGTTTCAACGTTTGCATGGTAATAGTTTTCCCTTCGAATTACGGGCCGAGAATGAGAGAAGAGGATATTGGAAAGTGTATGAATTCGAGAAGCAACATGCATGTCATTACCACTTCGAACAAGCCAGGCCAAGAACTATCAGCCCGAAGACCATCGAGACATATTTTGGTCAAAGAATGCGTGCAGAGGGCACGATGATAAAAACCTCATGACATGATTAACGAGTTGCATCAAAGATTCGGTGTGAAGATTAAGTATTATAAGGTTTTGCGCGGACGACAAAGCAATCGAGTTGATTTACGGCAGTCGCCCAGCTTCTTATAAAATGCTTCCTCGATATCTCCACATGTTGAAGCAGTTTAATCTTGGAACACTAACTTCCTATCAGGCTTCCTCTGAAGGTCGGTTCAAGTATGTGTTTGTTGCATGGGGCCCGTGCATTCCTGCTTTTATGTTTCATTTGAGACATGTGATTGTAGTGGATGGGACCCATCTAAAGGGAAAGAATACTGGGATTCTATTTGTTGTCGTTACAAAAGATTGTAACGAACAGATTATACCGCTGGCAATTGGCATTAGGCCAATTGAGAATAATGACTCCTGAACCTGGTTTATGTGAAAACTGAAGATGGTGTACGAGATAGATGAAGAGTTAATTATCGTGTTTGACCAGCACGTTAGTATTAGTGTTGTCATTGCTGAAGTGTTTCCCGGGGTTCCTCACTGTCTTTGCAACGTCCATGTTCAGAACAAGCTCAACTCTTATAAGAATGGAGTAATCGAAATATTCCGAAAGGCAGGCTATGCTTACAGTGAACTAGAGTTTAAGAGGGGCAATGGCATCAATAAAGCAGCTGAATCAAGGAGCATATGACAAAATTATGGATATCGGTCCCCCACGATGGGCCCGTTCGCACTGTTTGCATCGTCGCTACAGTTTTCTATCATCAAATTGTGTTGAGTCTCTTAACGGAAGACTATTGTGGGCTCAACATCTGCTGATATGCTCTCTAATTGACACTGTACGATCAATTATGGAGACATGGTACGATCAACGCATGCAATTGATTGATGCACGCAACCATCCATTGGTGGAGGTTGCAATGAAAAAGTTGTCCAGACATATTGAATTAGCACGGAAATGCACAGTGAGGTCAATTGCACCATTGAAATTCAAAGTGAACACTAGTAAAGGGGAGTTCAAGGTGAACTTGGAATGTCACACGTGCTCGTTTCGGGAATTCCAGCTAGATCTCATGCCTTGCTCACATGCCGCTGCGTCGATTATGTATGTAACTAGATCTTTAATTCCTTTACTATGCAACATTTGCTATATAACTAATCTACCACGAAATTACTCAACAGGGAAAGAGGGGACCAAGTATTGAATTATGTGTCGATAGTGTGCACCACAAACAGCCACAGAGAAATATATGCGCACATGTTTAATTTGTTACCTCCGTTGGAGCTTTGGACAATTCCCAAAAAAATTGCTGAACAGGACCATAAACCCCAACAGTGAGGCGTCAAGTCGGTCGCCCAAAGACAAAGCGTTATCAATCAGGAATGGAGACAACCAATAGGTCAAGATCAAAGGGTACAAAGAAAGTGTAGTGTATGTCAGCAATCTGGGCATACAAAGAGGTCATGTTCCGGCAGATGAACCCAAGAGTGAACACCTCATATTTCATCATATTCCTTGTGAACCGTATAGAGTATTAGGTTATATTTGGGAAGTATGAAGTTGTATTGTTATTAATATTTAAGACTAAGTGCAATATCTAAAATATTCATTTCGAAGTTTGCTTAATTAATTTAGCTTCAAATAATTTGTAATGTATTACTGCACAAAATAATTAATATCTTTGCCACATGGCAACTTGTTAATGTTTGGAAAGTAAGTGATAATTAGAGGTTGTCAGGAATGACCAACAGGCCCTTAAGTTTGTTAGTGGAAAAATCATGATTTTTTATTTTTTTTTCATACTCGAAGAAGTTTTTTTTTTTATTACTTTTTAACTTTTTTGTCGGTCATAGATCTATGATGTGGGTTGTCAGGCTGTGTTGAATGGTTTTTGCAGAGAGTTAGACTGTGTAGAGGGAATTTAATATCAAAAGTCATGCAATATAGAAATATAATATACTTCATGGCTATTTTTGCATTTATTACCATACTATGGCTATATTTGCAAAGACAACATTGATTTTGACTACTTTTTACATTACACTCATTAGAGATTATCACTTCACAACTTACAAGGATTTTCAAAATTCAAAATGGATTAACAAATCTTCAATCTCCTCTTCCTAATCTCTGAATTGCTAGATATTACAAACATAACTTCCATGGGCGGCGTCACGGGCGACGATAATTCTTCTTCCTCAATCATTTATGGGCTGCGGTGGCGGTAATTCTTGATATCTAACTTTTTTCCATTTTTTTGTTGAGCCTTGACTTTGGAGATGGGCGAAGTATTCGCATGGCGTGCAAATATATAGACACACAGAATACTAATGTATGACAAAAAGAGGAAGTGTGCAAGCTGTAAAGTCAGTCCACTATTTATTGTCCAAGAACAAACATTATTTAATACCTCCACTTGTATTTTTTTTAATGAATGGTGCTCCCTTGGTCCCATTGAAGTTGTCCACTTTCTTTTGGCACAATTTTTAAGGAGAGTTGTTTGTTGTGTGTAGAGTTGTATAAAGTTGTGGGTCCATCAAATAAAGTGTGTGTAATAATTTGCTAAAAATAGAAACTAGACAACGTCAATGGGACGGTCCAAAAAGGAATACTGAACAACTTCAATGGGACGGAGGGAGTATTAGTTTATTGATTTAATTTATAGATTGACATCAACATTGTGGTATGCACTTTATTTGTTTATTTTATTACTTAGTTTCCATAGCAAAATTGTGATCGTCTCTTCTTGTATACTTGTTACAATTTCTATTTGAAAATACTAATGCTTGTATTTCTTTTTCAATTAATTAATTGATTCACTTGGTTTGAAGTATGAGGAAGCTTAATTTCTATTTTAGGAAAAGAACTCAAGAGTCAAGTTCTATCAATTTGGAGGTTACTGAAAGTGCAAATGACCCGAATGTGAAGCTAAAGAAAGTGATTCTCCTCCAACTAAAGTTCCAAGAATCAATGAGGAAGAAAACAACAATCAAGTTGAACTCGATCCTTGCTATTGAAAGATGATGTGGGATTATCCGGTGGATAAGAGAAATGAATTTCGACGGAATTATCTACAAAAGGGTCCCCATCAACCAACTCCTACAGGAAGAGTAGATAAATGAAACTGAAAGTTTCTCTCTTATTGGTACAAATCATTTCCAGATTGGCTGGAGTACTCTCCTAGTGAATATGAAACATTTTCTTTGAAATGCTTTGTACTTGTCGAGACATCCACTGTTTCCAGTTCAAATGTCTTTGTTGTTCATGGTTTTCGAAATTGGAGGAAGGTGGGTGGAAGAAATTGTGCTTGTCGAACTCATCAAGGAGATAGTCCCAATTCTATACATCATGTAGCTGTGATTGATTGTGATAATTTAAGGAACTTGTTGCAACACATTGACAAGACAGTGGATAAACAAAGTTCGGAGCAAGTTGCAAAGTATCGTCTACGACTCCAAGTATCTATTGATGTGGCAAAGTTATGTGTTATTCGATCAATTACATTTAGAGGTCTTGATGAACGCCCAGAGTCACACAATCGTGGTAATTTCTTAGAAATCATAAAGCACACAACTTCATATAATAGTGAGGTAGCCTCTATCGTGCTAGAAAATGCTCCTGCAAATGCCACATATACATCTCATGAAAATCAGAAATATTTTTTTATCATTGTATGCTGAAAGATCCTGTGATTCATTAGAGAAGAAATCAAGGGGGAGAAGTTCTGCATTATTGTGGTATAGTTCATGTCGGGATACTAAAGTCGTTACTTTGAAAAAGGCTATATGTAATGTGCTCTCCTATCATAATCTCTACATACAAAATATTCGAGGACAAGGGTATGATGGTGCAAGTAACATGCGTGGAGAGTGGAATGGTTTACAAGCCTTGTTTACCAATGAGTGCCCATATGCTTACTACATTCATTGTTTTGCTCATCGCTTACAATTGATTCTAGTAGCAACAATAAAAAGTATAATTCATATAGAAAATTTATTTTCAATTGTGAATTTGATTGCTAATGTAGTTGATTCTTCTTCCAAACGCCATGACCAGCTCCGCATTGCTCGAGTTATCCAAATAGAAGAAGAAACAGAGGGAAATGAGCTTGAAACAGGAAAATGGAAGAATCAAATCAGAAACATACCACATCCAGGTGATACAAGATGGGGCTCTCATTTTAGATGTCTCTACATCTTACTTGAAATGTTTGAAGCTATTTTGTAGGTTATAAGTGATAATGGTTATCTCATCAAAAGTTGTTGCTGATGGAGCTTATGAGGCCATGGTATCATTTGAATTTGTATTCAACTTGCACTTTATAATCTTTGTGAATTACTACAGAGAAAACAACAAAACATTCTTAATGTGATGGATGTAGTGGGAAATACAAAGGAGATCATCCAGAATTTAAGAGAAAATGGGTGGAATGACTTATTTAAAAAAGTCAGTCTTTTCTGAAAAACATGATTTTGATGCCTCAGACATGAGTGTCATTCGAGAATCAAGGGGATGTCAGAAGAGAAAGGAAAATTCGATTACATATGACCATTATTATAGGATTGACATATCCAATGGGACTATAGACTGCACATTGCATTACGATTTAATGAAGCTTCAGTGGAGTTGTTAAAGCTAAGCTCGACTTTGGGTACTAGAGGTGGCTATAGACTCTTCAATATTCTCGATCTTATAAAGTTGGTTGACAAATTCTATCCATCAGATTTCACAAGCCAAAACACCTTCTTCAGAATCAATTACAGATTTTTGAAGTTGATATCAAGGGAAGTCCTCATTTGCAAGAGGCTTCAACACTTCCTAATCTACGTCAAGCGTCGTTTGAGAGCAAAAAGTCAATCCAATACTATCTGATTAACAGGTTTGTTCTCTTTTTTATATTACTATTTATTGTTTTTGTGAATTTTTTTAAAAACTTTAAAAAATATGGTCTTTCTTTTTATTTGTAGATTGATTCGACTTATCTTGACTCTTCTGGTTTCAATTGCAACTTCTGAGCGCGTTCCAAAATGAGACTTGTGAAGACAAGGCTGCAAAATAAAATGAAAGATGATTTTCTTCGCATTTGTTTACTAATGAGCTCGGAAAGAGAAATTTCTAAATCTTTTGGTACGAACTCAATTTATTGATGAGTTTGATCTCATGAAAAAACGTCAATCTCAATTTCAAATGCCTAGGAACATATCATAATCTGATATGGTTTTGTATTATTATTTTGAACTCTTTATTATTGTCATTTTTATAAGTTATAAATACTTTTGACTTCGTATACTCATTGTTGCACTATATCTTACCTAAATATTTTTTATTCTAAAGGATTAGAAAAAGAGTTGTCCCTTATGTATTCCTTTTGTGGGTGTCCCGCCGAACTTCATGGTTCCTATTTTGACAAAGTATTACAAATACTTTATTTGAAAAATGCACAACTTCAGCTAAAACTAAAAATTCTTTTTAATAATCGCGCCAAAAAAAACAAGGAAAAGTTCGATGGGACGAGAGTATATTATTAAAAAAATGAAATAGAAAACAATACTTTCTCCGTCCGCTTGATTTGTCTTTTTTTTTTCTTTTTGGGTTGTCCTGCTTAACATTTCCTGTTTCCTAAAATGAAAATAATTACTCCATTTTCTTTTTTAGGTTTTCCCACTTGACATTTCATGTTTCCTAAAATGAAAATAATTACTCCATCAGTTCCAATATTAATGTTCCTCCCTTTTTGGGCACGTGAATTAAGATGATATGTTTAAAGGTGTAAAATGTGGTGTAAACTTATAAAATGGCAGCGTCCACTTGTTTAGATTGATTTTGATTCACACATATATTTCCTTACTTGGTTAGAGACAAACTCCTACATAATCAACCACTCATCTTAATCTCCGTACTTTAGAAAAAAAGTAAAAAAACAAATCAAGTGGGACGAAAGAAGTATATAGATTTATATTTTACTGAAATCCGTAGATGAACACCCGTCGACTCTTGTATTTCAAATCATTAGTGTACGCTTTATTGATGAAGTGAAACACGATACGAAATAGAGAATTTAAAATTAAGTTTCTTGCAATAAGAGAGGTCAATTGGCAGATAAAACAAATAAAAAGAACAAAGATTCTTAAATTTTGAAAAAAAAAAAAGAAAAAAATAGATTGGAAATGAAACAACATATACTAATTAGTGTAGACGAAAATGGGAAGATTGGCAGATGAAGAAGTGGCTGAGTTTTACAGTATAATTTCCTCTTGAACACTCAGATTCATAGTCTTGTTTGGAAGAACAATGCTGTTGATCACCACTACTTCATCTTCTACTTTCACTGATTCACCTGCATCAACAACCTTTCTTATAAGCTACCTACCTATTGTAGGGATGAACAAAGAGGGCGAAAACCTCGATAAACGTGAAGAAATATGAGTGCAGAACGTACCTAGGATGGTCACCCCAAGCTTCGCGTTGTGGTTTCCCGAGGCCTACAAAACCAAAGATAATGAAGTAACAGCAAAGCTAGGCTGCATAAGCTAAAGAAAATGTCCAATAGTCATAAATTCATCAACAAACCTGGACTCTCGACCACCTTCCTATCGAAGATTTCCACCCAACGATTGCATGAATCACCACCGCATTTTCCTTTAGTAGCACAATATGAATTTTAAATAGTCAAGAGGTAGATTAGTACTGATTTTTTCCATTAATATAAGTGATTAGTACCTTGATTTCGACATCATCAAGAATAATGCAGTTGAGTAGCCTCACACCAGCTCCTATCCTAGCATTAGCTGAGATTGAAACATTCGGACCAATCTGTTTCACATATGAATGAGAGAACACGTAAGAAATCTGTTACAGACGAGTGAAAATATCAATTCAACATTAGCATGAGAGACTACCTTAGCAGTAGGATGAACTTTTGCGGATGGATGAACATATACATCACCGGAAATTGCAGCCTTCTTCGTGCCATCACCGCTGGCCAAGAGATGAGGTGAAGTTCGTCTGAATTGGGCAAGGTACAACCCCGAACATTTAAGGGACATTCTGCACGATAATGTGTCATGTAAGATAGGATCCAAAGGCAAACGAGTAGTGGTGGAGGAAGTAGTAAATCTAAATCTTTAGCTCACCCCGGAGTCTTGATTTGTTCCCAGTAATCCTTGGTTTCGTATACATAAAACTGCTTTTTACCAGCAAGTGGTGATAGAATGTCCTGATCCAGTCTTACGAAATCTGTCGGTAGACTCCTGTTTATGAATTTTACATCAGAAACCAACATGAGAAAATAGCACCAATTCTAGCTGCTCGAATAACAAACTCTGTAGCCAAATTATGTTAACTTACAAGCAGATCTTCAGTATTTTTTCATGAGAATCGCTTTAGAAGCTATATATACTCAACTTTACGCGTAGAAAATCATTCATAACAATATTGTGTTTATATACAAGATTGTTGTGCAGTAGAAGTTCCACCTGTTTGCTGGTTGGAGTGCTTCAAAACTAGATACGCGCCGTAGGTAAGCTGCAAATTTCAAAACACAAATAAATAGAGAAACATATACACCACTCAACAACGCTGACAAAATTGACAAAAAGTAGTACGAATGATCATGAAGAGAGTCTGTAGTTGTAGGCGAATACCAAATAAGACGGGGAATTACATACCTCGGTCTTTTCTTTGGGTGGAGACACCTTGAATGGCAGTAAAGATTTCTGGGGTAAATATATACACACCACAATTGATAGAGTCACTCACCTGTTCATCACATAGTTGGAAAATGATGATGTGATTAAGCAACCATAAAAGGCATTTAGCAACATGTAACCCGACACTAAGTAGATCCAAGAAATTTTACTTACAAAAGTTTCAGGCTTCTCTGTGTAGTGCAGCAATTCATTTGTAGCTGGATCAGCTACAAGTTCCCCAAATTGGTTTGCTGATTCTGGTGAAACCTGCAGAAAGACAAAAAAGGAATACGCAAACCTCTATTATTTCGTGATCGTGCAGTTAAGAAGAAGGATAAAAATCCGTTAGCTTTGCCCCCGACCTTGATCACCAAAATGGTTCCCATCCCACCATAGCTTCTGTGGGCCTCTGCAGAGTATACCAACAACCATAAATCAATATATATATAAATGATCATCATAGATAAACTGGACAGTTTCAAGTCATATAATTCACTATATAGTTTCATATATAGATACTAGTAGATTGTAATGAGTGAGAGTGGCAATAACCTAGCATCTCCGGTAGAGGAAAACTGCAGCAAACGTCACAATTCAGTAAAACAATTTGAGACTGCAAGGATGAACACAACTGTATTAACAATGATGTGAAGAAACATCTAAAAGTGAATCAGGAAAGCTGTCTTTGTTATCTACTCATTAGCCTGAATGAAGCTTCTTCCTATGAATGAAATAACAAAAGAATCGGGTTAGAGTAAGGACCGGGCTCTCTTCCATGATTTGATCTCTGAAGTTATAAAGTCCACCAGCCGAGCCATGTGGCTTGTCCTCTTTCAAGTACCTAAGAAAGTTCGACAAGAAACATCACAGAGTTCAGAATCTAACCTTTGGAAATGGGAACAGAAAGGATCTTACATAGCAAATGAATTACCTCACAGGAACTCTAAGCTCATTAGATATCGAAGAGACAAACAATGCAAATTCGCGCTCCTCATAGAAACCAATAAGGAAGATCTGAGCTAGATTCGGAATCTAAAAGGAGTAACATAAGTTAGAGGAGTTAGTCACCTTCTCATCTTCACAGTAGTGAAGAAGCTAATACAATTATCATTCATTTGCATATACTCTCAACCTAAACAATACATAAATCCACATTAAGTACAGGGGGCATACCCTTTTACAAGCTGAAATAGGATGATTAACCATAGGTTGTCCAGCCAATGGAAAAAGTGGCTTAGGAATATTAAGTGACAATGGCCTAAATCTGGTCCCTGCAGTTCCAAAACCATGGATAAAGTTGTCATCTTTGTCCTAAAATCTCAACTTTTTTGTCACAGCAAACTGGTAAAATCAATAACAATGACACTCAAACACAATTCAATCACAGCAAAATGCCCAATTGTTTCCACTATACTAATCAACCCACCGATATAAATCAAATCAAGCAAAAAGGAAATCAAAAGATGTTACCTTTAGTTGGGCCACCCACCATGATCACAGCCACAACTCTATCTTCCGAGCTCCCCATTTTCCAACACCACAAAAAGAAGAAAGAAAGAAAAAAAGAAAAAAAAACCCAAAGCTCAGATCTCAAAACTCAATAAGGTTTTCAGCTATATAATTCCAGAAAACTCGAAGGTCCCAGATCAGTTCAATAACAGAACATTAAAAATTAAGAGATAAAATAATGAATTTAGTACACGTGATATTTTCCACCACTACCGAAGCAGCACAAGAGATCCTGAACCAATCACGTGAGCTGGGAATGGTAAGAAAGTGAAGAATGAAAGAGTGTGATTCAAGATTGAGTGGACAAGTAAAAGTAAAACACAGTTGAAGAATCAGTCGGGTAAACTCAAACTGGGGTTAGTATGAGTTGGCTAGCAAGTTTCCACCTCAAATTTCATTAAGAGTGAGAGATAAAGCGTGGCATTTTGCTTGCATGTAGGTGTAGACAAGGAACAGAAGTTGGATGGGGTGGAGTTAATGCTTGAAAGATAAGCCACGCCCTTGAAGATTGAGTTGGATTATTTCAAAACCCATTAAACAAATTCTTGGAATATTCCGAAACCGACACTCGCGCAGTGAAACTATTTGTAGATATGCAGCAATTAGCAAATTACCAAGTTTATAAATTTAATTCTGAAAAGGTAAAGACAACTGTAAATATACTTTTACTCCAATACGATCTGGTTTGTGGAATGCCAAGAAACGAAATCGCTTATAAATTCTCTTAAATCTTGATGGACAATTAATTTAAGGACCGAATTCATAAAGGTTTTGACATTTCCAAGCCAAAAAATTATTTGCATTTATAACAAGATTTCAACTTCTTCAACTTGGTCTCATTTAAGCCTGCCGAACATTTAAATAAATATAGATAAGGGTGATTTGCACAACTCGATGTACAAGCCCCATCGCACCGTTAATATGGATGTGATAGTCTCACGGCTAGCAATTTTTTTTTCCACCTAATTTTGAATCCTAATATTTCTTTTCCTATTATCTCACTCTAATTGTCTACTTCTTTTTTTTTATAATATAAAATAATACTACTTTATAGTATAAGTTAGTGAATCAAACAATTTTTTTATTATTTTACAGATAATCACCAACTTTAAATCTCGGCACCAAAAACAACTGGTCAATTGAAGTTGAAGGAAGGCAGTGGCATTACTGAGCATGTGCGGGAAGTCCACCCACATCGGACCCCGGATTTTTAAGGGTCTTTTATTTTATTTTATTTTTTTAAATGTCTCAATGTTATTTTTATAATATATTTTATGGTCCATGTTTTACATTATTTTATCATAAGTCCAATTGTTTATTCTCAACAAAATGCAAAAACATAAATTTGAAGAATAATAAATAGGACCCAAATTAATTTTAACAAAATACTTATCTAAATTAAATGTATTAGATTATCCTATATGAATGTATGACAAATAAATCTATCACATTTAACTCAGCAAGCAAAGTTTTGGCTCTTTTCCTCCTTTAGTCTCGTCTAATTTTATGTTGTATTTACGTTAATATAACTTATTTTTTTCTAATATAGTAAGGCTCAATTTTTTACTTTAGCATATGGCCCCCAAAATATCAAAATCGGCGTGACGGAAGGAGTATAAATTTGATTAATACTCCTATATTGATCTAGTTTGTTAGATATTCCATGATGTCATTTGAACCGGAGCGGCTTATATGTACCACTTTCATATACCCTTGTGTGTATCACACCATAAGGGTATTGCACATGTAACATTTTTCATTAAATCAAGTGGGTCATATTTAACACATGTCATCATTACTCTTATAGTGTGGTACGCACAAAGACATACAAAAATGGTACACACAAATTTTTTTGCATTTCAACTGTTACGACTATATTTACGCAGTCGACGGCTTCTCCCGATTTGGTGAATTAACAAGAGAAAGGTAAAGTTATTCTGATTCGTGATTCATCAGATATACTTCCATCTCAATCTAAAAACTACCTTAATAAACTTGACACATTTAAATAATCCCAAGTTGTCAAGAAATTGAGACCCATTTCTCGGCAATGATGCTGATGTGACACGAGACCTAATATCGAATATGTGACGTAAGACTCTTTCATTATTGGCACACTAATTTTCATGAGACGAAAGTCTAAATGACATGGTGACACTTTAAATTACTTGCACAAAATATTAATACTCCCTTCACGTTATCACTGTCCTACTTTTTTAATTGAATTGATCCGCTATTATTGTTCTCTTTCTTAAAATAGTAAAAATTACTTTTAAATAAAAAATGAAGTGGACAGACACCTCCTACTTAATACTCATCCACACATTATCATACTCTCTTCCTCTCCAAAAATCTATCTCTCACACGATTTTCGTTTCACTCCAAACTTGGAAATTTATGATCTTTAACTTTTTGAAAACTTAATATTATTTCTTAAAATACAATATGAAAAAAAAAACAGAAAAAAAAATTAATTGTCTCAATTATGCCTGCAAAAATTTGAATAATTTCTCATTTCTTCCACCAACCATTCTTCGAAATTGTATTCATTCTTAATATAATTAAAACTTATAAAATACACACTTAAATAAAAAATTTTAATCTCCGTGTCACTAAATGAAAAGTAATAGCAAGTAAATTAGTGTGTTCTTTTATCCAATATAATAGATAAAGTAGCATTTGTAGTAGTTGGACAATATTTCTCTAATTATTGATCCAAGATTGTCAACATGATTACTTTCTTCCAACTTTGATTGAAACCATCGAGGTGAATAATTATGCTATGTATTGAATAGACTTTTAAATTTCAGTTCATTATTATCTTATCTTATTAAAAATTAGTAATCATTAATTAAAATTAATTTAAGAATAATCATTTTTATTTAATCAACAAAACCATGTATAATATAATAAATAATGTTTTTGAACTGAAATTGGGCGTGGGCTATGGGAGGCCCGCCAGAGAGAGTTCTGCAAAAGAGGCAGCGTCTACACTCGGCCAGCCTATAACCCCTCCATAAATTCTTGCACCATCAAATAAAGTGCGACGGCCGGTTCTCACCGCCCGCTTTGTTTTCCTTACTCATTAGTTTAAGGCAAGTTTTTTACTCACCCCCTCACCCATTATTATACCACAACCATTCTTCCTAGTCACACTTCATATCCGATGTGGGAAAAAACAACGCCTTTAGTTCTTACCTTTCAAAAAAAACTAGCCCCACCCTCACTTCTATGTCACTCCGTTGACTCTGTCAATTAAAGTACTTGTTGTAGAGCCACCGCGATATGTCGAGGGGCCTGCCGCTGTTTTCGACAGGGAAGACCACGCGGCTGCTCTGCCATTTGTTAGTCAGCTCGATCCACTCCCTCCTCCATTGCCTTAACTGAAAACCATCGCCTTTCTCCAAGCTTTGCATCAAGAACTTGAAGTACACAGCAGCTCGAGGGCCGTAGTAATCGCGTAGAAGCCCACTCCAGTACTTGTTTCCTACAACAAAACACACAAATATGAAGGAACCATTTACAAGCTATGATGGTTGAATCTTGCAAGACTACTAACCATAATCGCGGAGAAGACTAGCTTCCTCCTCCGTGTTGTCAAACCACATCGTAATCTGAGTCCTTGCATTCCACTCGAACTGCATGTTTTTTCATTACTTGTAAGAATGTATCTTTGTCTAAAACTGATGATTTTAAGTAGGGATGAGCCTAATCCCAACCTGCTTCTTCTGCTCCTCGTCTTGAGCAAGACTCTTCGCGCTCTCCAGCCACGGCCCGAGTAGGAATCCTTCGTGGGATGCTAAGAGAACATCCATATCATCTACAAGGTTAAGGAATTTCCGGCTGAGGCGCCTCACTCCGCGCAGATCACCTAGCTGATAGGCTTCTACTACCTCTACGAAAAGGTGGTTTGCATACTTGGCTAAAGCTTGTCGTGTTAGATCCACCACGTCGTACCTAAATTAATAACCCGATAAACGAAGTCACGAGCAAGAACACCACGAGTAGGAAAAAAACAAGATACACAAACCTATAAGTGCTGCTCTCCGAGAGTTGATCACCATCAGCGATGAACAGTTGTAGTGCACGTGTAACTTCTGAAGTCGAATACCATAGATGAGGATGAGTATAGTCGTAGCTCGTTAGTTCGTACGTAGCTCGTCTGAGAGTTAAGTGATTGTAACGGCTAGGCTCTCCGGATAATGAGAGTAGAGATGGAGTGAGGACTAAATTAGGATCAACATCCGGGAAAGAGACGATTACGTCTCTGTTCTTATCCATTAATCCATCTGTGCAGTTATATAATGTGTGGTATAAGATGTTCCAAGCATCTTGAACTGATGGAACAAGTTTCCCATACCCTCTTTGGACATATGCATCGATCCATTTCTGGAGGCGGAAAAAGAAAGAACTTGCAATTACATTCTAATGATGCAAAAGGCCTATTTCTGAACAGAGCAGAAAGGAATACCTTAACATCAACTCTGTCCCAACGGAACGCCATTTCGGACATGAGATCATAGACAACCGGGTTCTGCTCGATACCTTCCATTGACATCCCAACACCAACCTGAAAGTATAAATTGTGTGATGAGGAAGCTACATTGGTAATAAGTTAGAAAACATGAGTTTGATTGAGCGAACTTGCCATGGTGGAGTTTGGACTAAGACGAGCATCTATGGGTCCGGATCCAACTGAGTCGACAAACCCATACATTTCAATGTTCCCAGCAAAGTTGTGCAGCATACACCTGAAAAGCATATCAAAACCTGATGAGATAGCCACATAAAAGTAAAATGAATAATCACACAAAATTAAGGGATAGAATGTACCAGATGTAAGGTACGCCGTAGAACTGTTCTGAAGTAGCCCAAACTGGTTTAACTTCGGCAAATAGATCAAGAACAACTAGTTTTCCAAGAGGAACAGAGTGCAAGAGTGCCTGAAAATGAGTATATTCTTTGCTAAGGTTAAATACAAGTAGCTTTTACATTTTCTTGGCGGAAACTCGAAGGGTCTCCATTGTATGGTAGGCATACAGATGTACATAATAATGCCACATATATAAAGAATTCCGTTCTCATCAGTATCGCAGTGATAGAGGCTGCACCGGAAACTCTAGCAAGTAGATAAAAAATGAAGTTTGATTCCCAAAGAATTGTAATTTACCTTCATTTGTGGAGGCTTCCAAAATGGATCATCAGTAAAAAGCCATCCCTACATAACATATAAAACTGTTAGAATGCCAATGAGAATCCCTACATAACATAAAAGAAGGATAATGAGGATTTTGTAATTCACCTGCATCAGCCAAACTGCATTTTCGTCACCACTTTCCATACCCCGAAAAATTGCAGCAGCTAATGAAGAGATGTATTCTGGGTCATCTACGGGGGCGTGTTCTCATCAAAAGTATCGCTGCAATAGATATTTTGTCCAAGTTTTAGCAACAAGAAAGTAAAAATAAATCATTGGTGAATATGCAGAACAAAGCCTAATCACAGTACAGGAGATGAATTGGAGCTTACCAGTTATATATATGACTAGTCCTTCCATATTCTGAATAAGATTTTTAGCTTTAGTTAATCTTAAACATAAATGCCAGTACAAGAGCTTGAATTTCTGTAAATATAACCAACTTGTGTACCTTCTAATTGTTATGTAATAAAAGCCCTCCCTATTTCGATGAACAATGGATCCGTTGCATCGAGGAGATAGGTACAGCACCATCTAGGGTCACTCCTGACAGTAAACCTGAAGAGGGTCGAGGAAAGGAACAACCGACTTGTATTAAAAATCCCTTGCCTTTCTACTTCCAGTAAAAAGAAACATGAACAACAGAAAAGCAACAATATAGGCAGCTAAGTAATGATAATCCATCTATTTACAAAGTAACATTTGTAGTATTGGCAATATAAATATGCTTAATAGATTGCAGCAACAAGCATTAGAATGAAAGAAATAATGAGAAATTTGACACCCTACACACCAGTTCCCAAGGCGAGTAATTTTTGCAGATGGATATACTGTTGCAAGAACTGCTGGAATATTACCAGAGAAGGCTGGAAGAACTGAAATGCAAGTAAAAATTTCAGGTGAAAGAGAGAATATATCAAAAGTATGTATATGAACTTCTTTAAACCTTGCAATGCTTTTTATATTAATTTTGTTATCAAATGATATCATAATAAATGTTGTGCATTCCACATTCTAACAATTAGCATGCCTCACTCAAATGTTGAGGTACCTGGATTAATTCCCAACTCGTACATTCTGGCAAGAATTTTCTTCTGCATCATCAATTGATTATCCAACCAACTTTGTGGCAGTGGACCGCCCCACCTGTAATTAGAGTACGAAGAGTAAAATAAGCTAAGCTGGCAGAGATAATAAAGCTTGCAAACGTAAGCTGGAAGATTACCCATGTAGATTTCCCATACGAGATCATGCAAGAAATGCTGGACCTCCAAAGAAATCATCCAAATCTTGAGCACTCATATTAAATTTCTGCAGAAGGGATCATACAAAATTAATAATATTACTAACAGAAGTATTATTTGACTCAGCTCAAATGTTTTACCGAAAACCATAAATGTTATCACTAGCGCTACATATATCTGAGCATGGATTCATTTTAGAAGTTCTTTTTGTACCACTAAAACTCATTAAGATGATTTACTCTTTACGGTCTATGATGGCTTAGGTTGATAATTGATCAACATTCTGAATGCCGATACGTTAACCTTAGACATCAGATTAAAAGAAAACTCAAAATAACCTGGAATACTTTCTGCCAGATGGCCTCTTGACCCGTAAACGCCAGAGGCAAATTGATACCTTGAAGAGCCATCCAATCAATTTCCTTCTCCCATCTTTCCCAGTCCCACCATGCAAATGTATCTGTTTCAGAGAATAGTTGAATATGAATACTGACGCTTCAAACACAATATGCAACAACATGAAGATACAGAAACTATTTCTTACAGCTAGATGAAACAGCATTCTGATAGTAACTCCATGGGGTAGGTCTCTTTATTGTTATATGAGAATCTTGAATACGAGGTAAAGATTCAGGTTTCGGTACTGAAGAAAGTTGTGCACCACCAGTTTTGCTCCACGATATGTGTGCTCCACAGTAGTACTTCAGGTACCAATGTAGATGATGTGTGCTGGATCCTTGGCTTCGAGTTTGAGGTCTGGAACTCACCGGCGGAACCGAAGTAGCGGAGTTCTTTTAATTTGTTTCTTTTTGTCAATTCCAACTTACTACATAGATCAAGTACATTTCCCTTATAATAGGGACTACAACATAACGTGCATGATTAGCAACAAGCTACAGCAGAACCTACTAATACCCACTGTGCACAGCACACTATTTTACCTACTAATCAAAATAAGGTTCAAAATTCTATCTAGATTGTCCTTGGGAAACTTCCTTCTTCTAGGTAAGGCTGATCTGCCTTGGTTCCATCCTCTTGATCTTCCTTGGTTTCCACATCTTGAACGTTCTTGGTTATGGCATTCCTTGATTTGCGCCTCGAATATTGTGCCCCTGTGAATGCATCATCACTCCCGTTCTGCGGAACAAGCTTGTCCTCAAGCTTGAATGTGGGAAACTGTTCGCGGAATTCGGTCACGGGCTCCCAGATAGCATCCTCGTCCAACATGTTACACCATTGAACCAAAATCTCCGTTGTTCCACGGTTCAAACGTCCCCTTACAACGGACTTGGGGATCAAAGTTAGGTGGCCATCACGAGCAGGGGGTAAGGAGGGTAACTGAGTCAAGGGAACACCAACAAACTTCTTGAGTAAATGCACATGAAAAACATCGTGAATCTTACAGTCGGTCGGCATTGCAAGGCGATAAGCGACGGAACCAATACGTTGAATAACGCGGTAGGGACCAAAGAACCGGGGAGCAAGCTTTTGTGAGACACGGCGAGAGGCAGATTGCTGTCAGTACAGGCGGAGACGCACCCAAACCCAGTCATCGATTTCATACGAAACATCGTGATGCCCCTTATCATATGCCGCTACCATGCGAGCTCGAGCGCATTCTAAACAGAGGCGAGCATCCTTCAAAATTTCATCGCGAGTTTGGAGTGCAGCATCGAGGGCGGCGTTCTTGGACAGGCCCGGCTCATAGGTGAGCAATTTCGGAGGATCACGACCATATACAAGGCGGAATGGTGTTGTGCGCAAAGCAGAGTGAAACGATGTGTTGTAGCAAAATTCAACCCACGTAAGACAATCGACCCATTGGCGAGGATGCTCGTGAACGAGGCAGCGAAGATACATTTCCATGGTCCGGTTGACGACCTCGGATTGGCCATCGGTCTGGGGATGGTACGCTGACGAACGGCACAACTTGGTACCACTTAAACGGGACAATTCCGTCCAAAACCCACTAGTGAAGATGGGATCCCGATCGCTAACGATCGATTCGGGAGGGCCATGAAACTTGAACACATGTTGAAAGAAGGCCTGAGCCACAGAAATCGCAGTGTAGGGGTGTCCAAGTGCTATGAAATGTGCGGCCTTGGAGAGGCGATCCACCACTACAAAAATCACCGATTTGCCACGCACAAGAGGGAGACCCTCGACAAAATCCATGGAAATGTCGGACCATATTTAGTCGGGAATGGGCAGCGGTTGGAGCAAGCCGGCGGGCTAGAGGTTATCCCATTTAATTTGCTGACACGTCGGGCAAAGCCGGACGAAATCCCGAACCGTGCGGGTCATACTAGGCCAGAAAAATTCACGGCGTAGCCGGTGTAAGGTCTTTTGAACCCCCTCGTGGGTGATCGCATGAAGTTCAGCGAGGATGCGGGAAATAAGACCAGAGTCGGACGGGACATAGAGCTTACCCTTATAATAGAGTAACCCATCAACAAAGGTCCAGGGACCAGAATCGGACTCAGCCGGTGGCAGCAGAGCTTGAGCTTCGGGGGATGTCGCAAGGGCTGAACGGAGGTCTGCTAATAGTGGATTGGAGGGCATTGTCATAGACGCGAAGACAGGCTGCTCTTGATCGCGGCGGGAGAGAGCATCAGCAACAAGATTCTGGGAACCGAGCTTGTATTCCACCGTGAAATCGAAACCGAGCAATTTGCTCATCCAATGTTGCTGCGGAAACGTCGACAAACGTTGCTGGAGGAGATACTTTAGTGAAAAATGGTCCGTGCGGACTGTGAAAAGGCGACCATAAAGGTAATGACGCCAGTGGCGAACCGCCTGTGAGAGACCAATCAATTCCCGCTCATATGCGGCGAGCTTCATGTGGCGGTCAGCAAGACGTTTGCTGAAAAAGGCAATAGGTTGCTGATTTTGATGGATCACGGCACCAATCCCACAATTGGAGGCATCGCATTCGACTATAAATTCTGACGAGAAGTCCGGTAGACAAAGTACGGGAGCGGAACATAGGGCCAATTTCAGCGTAGAAAAAGCAGTCGCAGCTTTCGGGGGCCATCCAAAAGCATTCTTACACAACAAGTTTGTGAGGGGGGCGACAATAACACCGTAGTCCCGAATAAAACGACGGTAGAACCCCGTTAAGCCAAGAAATCCCCGTAATGCCGTTGGCGAATTTGGAGTGGGCCAGTCGGCAATAGCTGAGACCTTTTCTTGATCAACTCCGACATCGCGGCCTCTGATGAGATGGCCCAAATAACGGACTTCATTAGCGCCGAATGAGCATTTCGATTCTTTCAAGAAGAGGGTATGTTGGCGCAGGAGCGAGAAAACAGTGCGGATATGCTGCAAGTGTTCAGACCAAGTGGGGCTATATTTAAGAATGACATCGAATAAGACGAGAACAAACTTACGAAGGCAGGGGCCGAACACGGCGTTCATCAAGGCCTGGAACGTTGACGGAGCATTCGAAAGGCCGAACGGCATGACGACAAATTCGAAGTGGCCGTGGTGCGTGCGGAAAGCCGTCTTACAAACATCGTCGGAATGCATACGTACTTGGTGGTATAGCCCGATTTGAGGTCCAATTTGGTGAAAAATCGAGAGCCATGTAATTCGTCCAGAAGCTCGTCGATAATGGGTATGAGGAATTTATCCTTAATAGTTCGAGCGTTGAGCTCGCGGTAGTCAACACAGAAGCGCCAGGATTTATCTTGTTTACGAACAAGTAGGCATGGTGAGGAGAAAGGAGACGTGCTAGGACGAATGAGCCCGCTGCGAAGCATCTCCGCACACTGTACTTCGATCTCATCTTTGAGCACTTGTGGATAACGGTATGGCCGGACAGCAATTGGGTCCGTACCGGCCTGCAAGACAATGCGGTGGTCACACGCCTGCAACGGTGGGAGGTCGTTGACGGTGGTGAAGATGTCTGCAAATTCGCCTTGGAGGGATGTTAGGGCAGAGGCTGAATTTTGGTGGACATTTAACGCATGGAAGGCAAGGTTGTTGGGCAGTCCAGTGAATGCGTGTGTTTTGGGCCCATAATTCCATTGTTAATTTATCGAAATCAAAGGTGACTGGGCCGCGCCCACGAAACCATTTGACACCAAGGACCAAATGGAAACCCGACAAGGGTAATATGTAAAAGTTTGACATAAATGGAAGTCCATCCTTCACAAACGAGACATTTTCACAAAGGCCCAAGATAGGTACCCTTTCGCAATTTCCCACCACAACGCGCAAAGTAGGCGTTGGACTGAAGGGCAGCTGGAGGCGCATTGCGGTCATGGCGTCGATAAAATTATCGGAGCTTCCTGTGTCCACCAGGGCCGTAACGCAAGAGCTACGCAGCAGAACACTAAGCTTCATCATCTCTCCCTGAGTTACACCGACATAAGCGTTGAAACTGATGCCCGGATCCTCGAAATTGGGGGCCTCCTCATCGTATTCCAAATTCCACAGAATGAAAAGATGTTTGCATTTATGCCCCGGAAAGAAACGCTCATCACAGTTGTAACACAACTTCTTGGCGTCGCGTTCTGCCTTCTCTGCTGGGGTAAGAAATTTGAACGGTGGTCGTGGAGACGCCTGCGGCCCTGGGGTTGGTTTGTTGATGGTGGTGATCTTGGAGGAGGAAAAGGACTGCGCCGGCGGCTGCCGGCGGTTGGCTGCCGCAGCATTGAGACCCATGAGGGCGCACTTTCAGGAAAAATCCCGCGCCGCGTTGATGGCCTCGTTGAGAGAACGGGGCTTAGCACGCTCGACATCAATACGGAGCACGTCATCCAAACCGCCGGTAAAGAGGTCAACGCATTGGCAGCGTTGGACAGAGCCCGCGCGCGAGAGAAGAGTGCGGAAGTCATTGATGTAGTCGTCTATGGGTCGACCCCTTTGGAACATCTTCTTCAACTCCTCGAGAGTGTGGCTTTGGGGAGGTCCGAAATTGAGTAAGCACTGGATTTTGAACTCATCCCATGAAGGAGTCGAGCCGTCGTCGGTTTCGGTATGAAACCACAACTGAACTTCGCCAGTCATGTGGTGCGCTGCTAGTGGTACGCGCTCGGCGTCAGTGGAGCGCGCGCTGCGGAAGTAAGATTCACAGCGCAGGAGCCATACCATTGGGTCTTCGTCGCCCGAGAACAATGGAAATTCCATTTTAACGACTTTGGGAGAAGCGGAGGAGGGAGACTCGCCCTCACCTGTGGTTGGAGGCTCGGGAATCAGCGGTGGACGACCGGCGGAGGAAGAGGTCTGTGGGGGGGGACGGTGACCGGCGAGGACCTGTTTGAGGAGGTTCTCAAGGGAGGTTAAGGAGGCAGCTTGTGCCTGAGAAGAAGTGGAGAGGGACACGACAGTGGCGGAGAGGTTATAGATTTTGTCGTGTTGGCTTTCGAAGGCTTTCACCGAGGCTTGAAGGGCTTGGAGAGCCGAGTCAGGGGCCAAGTCGGAAGACATGACACCGGCACCGGGAACCAGTTGATGTGTGCTGGATCCTTGGCTTCGAGTTTGAGGTCTAGAACTCACCGGCGGAACCGAAGTAGCGGAGTTCTTTTGCTTACCAATGGTGAAAGTGAGAGTAAAGATCAGAGAGGAGAGAAGTAAATTTGTTTCTTTTTGTCAATTCCAACTTAAGTACATTTCCCTTATAATAGGGACTACAACATAACGTGCATGATTAGCAACAAGCTACAGCAGAACCTACTAATACCCACTGTGCACAACACACTATTTTACCTACTAATCAAAATAAGGTTCAAAACACAATAGTCTTTCTATCTAGACTGTCCTTGGGAAACTTCCTTCTTCTAGGTAAGGCTGATCTGCCTTGGTTCCATCCTCTTGATCTTCCTTGGTTTCCACATCTTGCACGTTCTTGGTTATGGCATTCCTTGATTTGCGCCTCGAATATTGTGCCTCTGTGAATGCATCAGTAGACCAGACAAAATCTCCACGCCGGTAGTTCCACTGATTCTGCAGAAAACATGAGTCTATTATTTTCACAAATATGTATTCAAAATCCTGAAATAAGACTAGACTCAGATATTGAAGACCTCCTAACTTGGTTTATCTTTTTCTTTTTGGTTGAGGAATCCAATTCATATAACAAGTCACAGTTGCAAAAGTGTTAAGTCTCCTAAAAGCTTCCCAAGTATTCTGCGTAGTGCATACTTATAAAACGAGGTATTCTACGTACAATATTTCAGGAGAACCACCACCACTGTTAGCAGAATGATTGCTCAACTTAAAGCAATATTCTCCACCACAGTTATCCTGCAAAAAAAGATCAAAAGAGGAGCAAGTAAAAACATAACCTTGCCAAAAGGGAAGGTAATTTCTTTAGTGAGAATGGACACATGGGAGCAGAATTCGACTAAATACACCGCGTTCTAATTCTTTATTTTAAGTTTTCTAAACGAGGGGGATATGTGAAAAGAAAATAAGAAACTTCTCAAAAAGGTCTAGTCATTTTAGTTTGGCATCCACAAAATTCTCTTTAGCAGGTTTTCATACTCTATTACAGAAACTAACTCTGTGCATTTGCTATTCATGTCAGTTCTTAGTTCAAAACCTAACCTAACTTCTGCAAAATTCATGTCTAGCATTAGTTTTTTCATCCAATAACCTTCATAAAATAAATTACAATAATGCTTAATACGAGTACCTCTCTGAATCTTCTTCAATGTTAGCTTTAATCCAATGACTATTAGCAGAACTAAAGTAGTTTCAGTCCAAATGGATCTCTCAAGTGAAAAAGGGCCAATTCAAGAAATATAACATCAAATCAATTACGTGGAGAAAGATACTATATCTACCAAGCCTCCATAACAGAATTAACTCGGAATTAGTACTAATCTTCTTGGATCCGAAAAAACATAATGTAGGAAGGAAGAAGAACAATTAGTTAAATTTTCTTTTAATAAAGGAAAACAGAAGCAGGGGTTCCTGGCGTGCCTTAGAGATGATGCTGAACTCAAAACTGGAAGAATGGGAAGGGATGAGGCGGTTGAGGGTGGCGTACGTGGCGGCAACTTGGACAGACGGCGGCGCTCTCTCGCGGTCTTGAATCTCCAGCAGCCGTGAAATGTATCCAACCCCAAGAGTGGAGGAGTCGGCCATTGGCACGCCGTTCATGCCGAATAACAATAAGAGAATCAAGAAGCCCATCATCATCAGCTTCGGCTAGAAGAATAAATATGAAAATGAAGAAGAAGAAGAAGAAGAAAATGCAGCCGTTGATTATGTGAGAAAACAGAAACAGTATATATATATATATATATATATATATAAAGCTAACAAATGTTATGTTAAAAAGAAGATTAATAATCTTAATATTGATAGAGATTTAAAAGAATCTCTTTGCAATATACTTCTTAATGAAGAAGAACCAGATGAAGAAATCTTCATCAGAGTCATCGCTGATTCTTTTGAATCTTCTGAATCAGGAGAAAATGAAATTGAGTCTGATATACAAAGTTGTAAATCAGATTGTGATTGCGATGAATGTCTCATAAGCTTTATGGGATTAGAAATAAATGTTATTTCTATGGAAGAAAGTTTTATTCTTGATCTAATTGATCAAATTACTGATCCTTTAGAAAAAATAAAAGCCATTGAACATTATCTCTCTTTTGCAATTAATTCAAAAGAGCCTAAAATAGGACAATCAAAATTATCTGCAAAAGTCAATCAAGAAAAGGAATTATATTCCTATGTGAAAATTCTTGATAGAGCCTCTCAAAAGGAAAGAGAGCCTACTATAAATGAGTTACAAAGTGAAATCAATCTGATAAAATCAGAAATCAAGATCCTTAAAGATAAGGTAACTTCAATTACTAATTCTAGTACTTGGAATGAAGATTTCACTTCTTCAGAAGAAGAAGCAGATAACGAAGAAGACGCTTCTTGTTCTAAAGAAAAGGGTCATGAAATAAATCAAATTGATTTTAAAAAATTAGTGTGGATCAATAAAATTGATCAAATTAAATCACAAAAATGGTTTACAAAAGTAACTCTTATTATTAATAAAGAGTTTACAATTACAATTGACGCTCTTCTTGATACGGGAGCAGATGTTAATTGTATCAATGAAGGAATTATACCTTCAAAATATTATTCTAAAACAACACAGTTTATAACTGCGGCTAATAAACAGCCATTAATTGTTAATTATAAACTTTCTGATGTTGCTATATGTAACTCAGGAGTCTGTATTAATACTACCTTTATCTTAATAAAGAATATTTCTACGCCTGTTATATTAGGCAATCCATTTATTCAAATGTTTTTCCCCATTAATAAAATTAATGAAAAGGGTTTATTTACTACTCTTAAAGGTAGAAAAATCTTTTTTCCTTTTTCAACAACTCCTGTTGTTAAATCTATAAATATATTACAACAGGTTATTGACAATAAAATTTGTTTCATAAACTCTTTAAAAGAAGAAATTAATTTTAAGAAAATAAATGAAAGTATTAAAACAGATAAAGTCAAAGAAAAAATTAATTTGATTCTTCAAAAAATTACTACAGAAATTTGCGCTGAAGTTCCAAATGCTTTTTGGAATAGAAAACAAGATTCGTGTTGATCTTCCTTATACTGAAGATTTTGAAGAAAATAAAATTACTACAAAAGCTAGACCTATTGCTATGGGAGCAAGACTTTTAAAATATTGTCAAGAAGAAATTGAAAGTCTTTTGCAAAAAGGTCTAATTAGACCAAGTCATAGTCCATGGAGTTGTCCAAAGATTTTATGTTGAAAATGCCTCGAAATCGAGAGAGGTGCTCCTAGACTTGTTATTAATTATAAACCGCTTAATAAAGCACTAAAATGGATAAAGCATCCACTCCCTAATAAAAGGGATTTGTTAAATAGAATTTTCAAAGGAAATATATTTTCTTCTTTTGATCTTAAATCAGGATTTTATCAAATACAGATAAAAGAAGAAGATAAATATAAAACAGCCTTTACAGTTCCATTTGGACATTATGAATGGAACGTCATGCCATTCGGGTTAAAAAATGCCCCTATGGAATTTCAAAATATTATGAATAAAATTTATAATCCTTATATGGATTTTATTATTGTTTATATTGATGATGTCTTAGTTTTTTCTGAAACAATTGATAGACACTTCTTTTAATTAGGAATTTAGAAAAGGCAATTTCCTTCTGATTTTTCGTAGCATGTTGAATTTCAACAGAGGCTGTCTCCACAAGAATTGCTTCAAAATATTCTCGGGTTTTCTTCCCAAAATGATTTGGGAGATCTTTATTAAGATGACCCTGGGCAATTTGTAATGGGGATAGACCTTTTAGATCTGTTTCCACAGGAAAACAATTTATAACCCCAGAAATAAGATATGGATATTTTATCTCATCTTTATTTCCCTTTTGAAGGAAAATAGCATCTTTATAATATTGAAGATCATATGCTTCATCATCATCCTTGAATTCCGTATTAGGATCAAATTTAGATAAATCTTCAGCAAGGTTTATTCTTGCTGCAGCAATATTTTGCTTTTGCTTTTGATTATTTTTGGACAAAATTAACATTGGTCTTTTTGCCAATCTGCTTCCACTGATTGTCCCTGCAAGAATTCTCGTGTTAAAAAGTCTGGTAGAGAATTATTTTTCCCAGCAATATGCTTATCTTTTGCAGATTTGCAATCGACCCTTATCAAGAATTTCTTGTTTAATATGTGTTGGTCCGGAGACGAAAAGTCAGGTGTAGAGGGGGGGGGGGTGAATACACCTGAGCTCTGTTTCTTTTTCTCAGTGAAGGTCAGCTGAAGCTGATGTTTGCAACTGATGAACAGTGCCAAGTAAGCCTTCGATCACTGGGGTCAAAGTGAGTCAGCTTCTGAGCTCTTCTACTGACTGATGTCAGTATTACGAAACTCAGTCGAAGACTGTAGTGCGGATTAGTGTTAGGCCCGGAGTCGTCTCTTTTGAAAACGCGTTTTTGCAAGTTAAAACTTTTAGCTGTGCACTTTATAAAATACGTTTTATGCAAACTTATGATTTTCAAGTCAGTTGAATGCAATGCAATAAAACGAGAAATGAACACAAGCGATTTAACGTGGTTCGGATACGCAAGATCCTACGTCCACGGTCCCGAACAAGGCGGGAGAACTTGTTGATTATTCTCGAGCAAACCTCGGCAGGGGATATCGTGCACCTGGACGGTTCCCTCTAAGTTATAGTCCTTAGCGACTTTACAATCCAAACCTAAGTTTAGAAGGGAGGGAATATTCTCCAACTGAGAAGGAGTTCTTACAACAAGAACAATTCACTAAATGTGAACTCCTTCGGATCTAAGCTATGAATCTAGCAATGAGCTTAGTCTAGCGAAGATAGGGATCAAAGTGCTCTAGAGAGATGAACTACAAGAAGTGTTCTATGAAAACTAGTTCGTCTCTCGGATAAGCTTGAAGGTTCTAGAGCGTTGTGAGTTTGAATGATTTCCCTTGATTTCGCGTATATTCCTCTTTTTGAAATCTTCAAATCCTTCTCTATTTATAGTTGTGAGTTGTGACATATGTCCGTTGGAGACGACGATGCCACGTGTCACAAGCGTCCAAAGAAAACGGCCACTATTCAACTTTGTTGCGAGCAGGCGCTTAATGCACCGTTCATGAGAGCAAACTTTGCTGTGTAGAGTAGGTAAGCGTTGTCGGCTTCTCATTGGTCGAGGTTTGTAGTTGGTGAGTGTCGAGTTGACCGTTCAAACTACCTCGTATGTCTTCTGCCGAACATTTGAAAGGACTTTTAGTCTTTGGGTCGCTTTCTATCGGATACGGATTTGAAAGTCTGTCTTCTTCGGGCGAGTCGTCTGACTGATAAAGTGAGCTTCTGATAGTCAGTTGGTCGACTGCGAAGGTATACTGCTTGTACTGGTTCTTCTACTGATGACCATCAGCTTGTAGAGAATGCTTCTACTGAGGTCCAGTCAGCTGATGCGGGATCTTCAACTGAGTTTGATATCAGCTGCTGACGAAGAGTGCAAGCGATTACACTGATGACGTGGGGTTCTGAAAAGTATTTTCAGCAGAAGATCAGTTCAACAACTACCCCGTACAGGACTTAGACAAAAATAATAAGCATTACATCAAGTCTAACCTATACATCAGCTAATCCTATCGACACACTAATCTACTGATATCAGCTCGGTTTTAGGATCTTCAATTCCATAGTACTACTATGATTTCCCCCAATTTCTTTTAACCTTAGAACAGCTGAGTATCAATCTACTGACTCATATCCAACAATTTCCCCCTAATTGATGATGCCAAAACCTCTATACTCTAATATCTATCAAGGATACTGTCCTACTGACAACAATTTCCCCCTTTAAACTTCTGAGGAAAAAAAAACTGATAATCATAAACGAACTTCAGCAGGTGAGAGCATGGCAAGATCAGAGAAACTGATGTGAGTGTGTGTCAGATCACTTAGTGATCAGTTGTGTAAACACAAAGACAAAGGCTGAGAGACAATGAGTAATTGTCTAGCAAGCAGAGGAACTGATATATATATCAAGAATTACAGAGTTCCTATGCTATTACAAAAGATGAGGAGAAAAAATCACTGCTGCTTTGCTTCTTGAACTTCCGCGTTTTCTTCTTGAAGTCGGTGGATTTTTTCCTCGGGAGGATCCGGTAATAGTATTTATACACTCTAGCTCGAATCTCCTCGGATCTCCAAGTTATCATCCGGCCTTTACGGGAGCGGACTCGGGCGTAGGCGGCTTCCTCCACTTCTCTTTCTATGTCCTTAGTGCTCAGCAGTCCATTAGCAAGTCTCGGCGGTGGAATACGTCGGAAAGCTGGGGCACGGAAGGTTACATTCTGTGATTCCATGACTTGCTTCAGCCGTTCACTGAATTCAACATTAAATCTCGTAATCAACTCCTCAAAGAGCTGATCGGTGGGCGATCCAAGTGGGTAAATGCGCCATACGTAGTAGCCTTTGATAAAAGTTTCTTTCAATCTCTCCCAATGTTCATTCATATCGGCCGGCACCCACTTATCCACATGCTTTGAATCGGTTGTTGCTTGATGTGGGGGCCGATGAACTTAGATCCTCTCGGGATCCGCCTTCTTGGATCGGTGCTTGGTTTATCGGATAGGCTTTTCATTCTTGCCGGTCGGCCATCCTTTTCTTCTCACGGAGAGCGGCCGCTCTAGTGTCTCCTCGTCCGAGACTCGGTCCCTTGCGTCGCCGCCTCCCGTGTCGTTTGATCTTACGCTATCTGCTCGGGTGTAAGAGTAGATATGGGAATACTACGAGCGTAGCTTTGATTTCGGTCGGAAGAGCTTTAGCAAATTCTTCTTGGGCTTTCTTCTTTTGCTCTTCGACCGTATTAATGACCTTTCTCTTTCCTTTGCCCCGACGGCTTTGCCCTTAGGCTTTTTTCTTGCTTCACGCCTCCTCTAGGCGACGCTCCCGGTCCAAACTTGTCTTGCGGCTCTTGGGCTATTCCGAGGTCGAATGCCTCTTGCTCCGCTTTTGACTTAAACTTCTTGATCGGGGAGGAAGGAGTAGTGGATTCAGTAGCGATTTCCTTCCCCGACCTCTGCGGCAGCTGTTGAGACTCTAGGAATTGAGCGATTTCGTCTATGTGCACAGCTGAAGAGGAGATGGGGGTGGCTTGTAGTGGGAAATCAAGGAGAAGGACCTCAGTAGATGTACCTTTCTGAGTAGGTGGTCCTGCCTCCGGAGCCTGGTTCCCCCTTAATCTCTGCGGCTGAGGGCTCTGCTGTGGAGGAGGGTCTGCCTCCTGAGCCTGTCCCTCGAGGATCTGGACGTCAGCTGTATCCGTATCAGGTTCATCTTTCACAATATCTTCCCCCTTTTTGGCATCAGCAATATTCGCCAGGGAGGTGCGGATAACTTTTACGTCCTGCTCCAGATTGTGCACAGAATCTTTGATCTGGGTAACTGTGTCATCAAAATCACTGACTAAGTTACAGTAGTTTTCCCAGTCTTTCTCCTGATCAGCTCTAGATTTCTTCAATCGAGCGGCCGACTCTCGACGGAGTTTCAAAGAGCTTGATCATTTGATTCTCGTCATTTCTTTACGAATGGCTTTCAAGGCCTCACTGTTGCTTGATGGCTGTTTGAAGAGAGGTGGTTGCTATCTTGTTTCTCTCATCTATGAAGCCTTGAACTGTTTTCATGGCTTGAGTCAGCTGCTCCGAGAAAGTTTTATGCTGAGCGGCAAGCAGCTGCTGACTCTGTGCTGATAAATCGGCCTTTTGAGCACTTAGGGCCTGCTCAACTATCTCCTTGAAATTTGGCTGAGAAGCCTCTTTAGGAGTTGAGACGTCAGCGGCCAACTTACTTAGAACTTCGTTCTGAGCCTTAGTGTACTTCTCCCATTTGAAATGAACATCTTTGGCTAGGAGTCGATTTTTCTCACCTTGGCGTTTGATAGCCCTGTTGACAGAACGTGAGGACACGGAACCGATGGGTTGTATCTGATAAGAGCTAGTTCCGAGCCTCTGCTCAGAGAACGAGATCAACCCGCTCTCCCTACTGTACTTCGGAGCAGTTGTAGCCTCACCTGATGGGATTATGGGTGGTGTTGGGCTCTTCTCTTGGGGAGTTTGTCCCTCTGCAGATTCTCCCTGATCTGCTTCCTTGGGTTTGCCATCCATCTCCTCATCTTGATCATCATTATCGCCTTTATCAGAAGGTGGAGATGGGGGGCGAGTCAAGCTTTTTGATCGGAGCTCTCAAGCTCGGTAAATAGAGCATTGCGGCTCTCAAATCTTCGAAAGACGCCACATCAGTGGCTCTCCGAATCCAATCTTGGCTTGGAGCTCTTGCTCCTCCGTCGTAGCTCATCCGGTGACCGCTGGGATTTGGCAAAGTCAATAAGAATGTCCCGGTGCAGAAAACCTTAAGAGCATCCGAGCTCTTGTCCTTACTTGCTATTTCAACCAGATCTGCGTGCTCGGCAATTTCTCGGTATCTCTTGCTGAATCTCACTGCAGCGACGCAATCGAGTGGTGTCGGTTGTTGTCCACTCAAAGGTAGGTTCGGGTGACGGTTCCCTCTTGTCGGACTCTGTTTCCTCGGAGCCGATCACTTGGACTTTATCCTTGATCGTCGCTCCCTCGATTCCAAGTATCTCGAATCGAGTAGTTGCTCCCTCTTGAGTAGGAGGAACCGGCTCAATAAAGGTAAGTGGCTCGAGCCACTGTGACCTCAGCAGGTCGATTCTTAGCCAACCTCCTCTTCTTTGGTACTTGGATAGATGGGGGCAGAGCAGACGCAGCTCTCTTAGGCTCAGGCGGTCCCTTGCCTATGGATTTCTCAGCTCCAGCTTTCGTCTGGAATTTGATAGACTTCTTGTCAAAGTACTTGGAGTCCTCAAAGGCTGAGTTCCTCTGAACTATGCATTCTATCAGAACAGACATCTTTGTTCCGAATAGAAGTTTACCCACACTGGCTATCCTCCTCTCGCCAGTGGGTAATGTGGTGAACTTCTGAGCTTGTGCCTTCATCTGAGTAGTATAATACTCGGCCCAGTTCACTTCAACCCCATCGTCTATTGCCATCATCAGCTGAATCCTAGGTTTGGACAGTTGATCATATGATCCAGCTGAACTTGTCAGAATGTGCGATACCACGTAAGCTAGACCTCTGTACTGAGGTAGCAACATATTCCTCGGTAAAGCTGTTTTGAACGCCACATCCTTGCGTCCACAGAATTTCTGCACATATGCGTTGATCTCCTTCTCCTTGTATCCAATCGGAGAAATGCCGGAGTTGGGAAGATCGAATGAGAGAGCTAGAGCATCTTGAACATCGAAGGTAAGAACAGCTGACTCCCACTCATCTTGATCGACTTCTTTATGATAAGAGAAGGACGATTCCTCTCCTCCCGATGCTAAAATAAACTTCAGCGACCTGTCGAGGGAGATAAGCACGGGGGTGCTTCGAAACCAGCATCTCCAACCCTGAACGCTCCAAAGCGTCAAACACGGGTTCAAGGAAAGAGATCTCCACTTGGCGGAAGGCCAAGGTAGGTTCAAACAGAATCCTGGAGGCTATAATCTCCTCAATGTTGTCTGGAGTTTGAACGTTCGCCATTGAAATCTGCAAAACAACATATTAGCACTTGAAAATAGAGTAAGTTAGTAGTTGCTAGCAGACATCTGATACATTACCGTGTATAAGAGCTTTAAGAGATGCGAAAGCAAAGTTGTTTAGGAGATTTGGATAAGAAAACAAAGTTGCGAGATAAGCTCTTTGAGAAAATGAAGAATGGCAAAAAATAAGGAGTTGTTAGAAGATGAAAGATTTTGTATATTTCGTTTGATCTTCAGTTTGAATCGCACGGTTCAAATTTAATCTTTCAAAATCAAGGGGCGGCTAAGATTAAATGTTATAAAAGAATGATTACAATAGCCGCCAAAAATATAGATATACGTAATAAAGCTAATGGAGAAGACATGCATTAAATGCGCGACAGAGAGCATTAATTACGCAGGCGAGGAGTCCTGCTGACCTTTCCTCAAACCTTAAACATAATAAATGGTAAGGAATAAATGCTCCTAGGCAACTGAATGCAAGCGACTGATGCATTAAATGCGGCATGCTTCGAACAAATTAAGTAACGATACTACGCAAACCTCTTCGGTGAACTTATCAGTGGTTACCATCATTTATCGGGAGGATGGTTGTGCCGATGACCATGTTCGCCCTTGTTGTGTACGGTGTGCATCTCCCAACCGAGTCACCGTACTAAGTTTTCCGACTTGTCGTGCTGATTCCATACCGATACACATTGTTGCTAAGTATATTATTATCGTAGTCGGCTTCTACCGACTTGTTTCGGTAGGATCTAGCAGACCTAGCTCAACCGATAGTTCTCCGAACTTTGTTCTCGGCTAGTGGTTTGGTCGGTATATCGCCCTTTGCTTGTCGGTATGGATTTTCTCCATCCCGATGTCCTTCTTTTCGACATGGTCTCCGATGAAGTGGTGTCGAATGTCCACGTGCTTGCATCTCGGTATGTAGAACGGGTTCCGAGTTATAGCTATTGCACCGGTGGAGTCACGGTAGATGGGCACTTCATCCCGAGTTATACCATAATCTCTCAATTGCTTGTCGAAGCCAAAGGATCTCGGGCACAAAGAACTTCCTGCAGCCCATGTACTCGGCTTCGGTAGTGGACGTAGCTACCGAGTGCCGTTTCTTTGAAAACCACGATATCGCTTCTTGCCGCCTAGAACCGACATGTTCCGGAAGTTGATTTTCGATCTATCCCGCATCCCGCATAATCGGCATCGAATAACTCTGTCGCATTAGATTATCATCGGCCAGGATACCATAACCCGACCTCGGGTGTTCCTCTTAGGTATCGCAGAATCTTCTTCGCCGAGTCTAGATGACTTCGCTTGGGATTCGCTCGAAATCTTGCGCATACACCTACAAAGATAAGTTATGTCGGGTCGGCTAGTCGTTAAATAAAGTAAAGAACCAATAATAGCTCTATAATCGGTAGAGTTAACGAAGCTCCCTCTTTGTCTAGATCGATTTTAAAGTTCGTGTTCATGGGGATCTTGACCGGTTTGTTGGAATCACACCGAATCTTTTGAGAAGATCTCGAGTGTATTTGGCTTGATTGATGAAGATTCCTTCACTGATTGTTTTACTTGAAATCCAAGGAAATAATTCATCTCTCCCATCATGGACATCTCGAATTTCTCCTTCATCATCTTCTCGAACGCGTGACATATGACTTCGTTTCTGCAGCCCAAAAAATGATGTCGTCCACATAGATTTGCACCGGTAGAATGTCATCTTCCGACTTTATGCTGAATAGGGTGCGATCTATTGTCCCCTTTTGAAAACCTTTTACGAAGTAGAAAGTCCGATAGGGTATCATACCAAGCCACCGGGTGCTTGTTTTAACCCATACTGAGCTTTCCTCGGCAGTACACTCGATGTCCCCGCCGAAAGCCGGGCGGTTGTTCCACGTAGACTTCTTCCTTCGACGCCGTTCGGAAAAGCTGACTTCACATCCATCCGATATACCTTAAATCTCCGATGTGTTGCATAAGCTAGGAAAAGACGAATGGCTTCCAATCGGGCGACCGGAGCAAATGTTTCATCAAAGTCAATTCCCTCTGCTCGATCGTATCCTTTAGCAACTAGTCGAGCTTTATTTCCGACAATGACGTTGTTTTCATCTCGCTTGTTCTTGAAGACCCACTTAGTTCCAATCACGTGCCGATGTCAGGTCCGTCGACAAGCTCCCAAACTTCATTTCGACGAACTGGTTCAGCTCTTCTTGCATAGCAATGACCCGGTCAAGATCTTTAAGTGCGTCCTCTATCGATCGAGGTTCTTACGTAGACGTAAAACAAGAGTAAAGTGAGCTTTCTCCTTGATTTAATCTTGATCTCGTCCTTATAGTTGCTGATGGATCTCCAATGATAAGATCCGAAGAATGAGCATCGAGCCACGAACGCCCGAGTCGGGCTTCTTCTTCGATACCACTTCGCACGCCGTAGGTGTATTAGGCATTTCAAGAGTACTTGTTTTGTGACCGTAGTAATTCAAGAAGAAGGTTAGGATCTACCGAGTTTCCGGGTTCGGGGGCATTTAGCTCGGGAACATTAATCGTTCCCCCCCGAGTTTATATTCTCGGTAGAGGTCTCGGTTACCACGGGGGCTTCCTCATCGACCGAAGTTACCCGTTGTTGATTCTGTTCGATAGAATCAACTAGGTTAGCTACATTGCTTGTTGGCCGAGTCCGAATTTCTTCATCTTCCGACTCATCATCCCAACAATGCTTGGATCTTTTCACTTTGTTATTTAGTTCGAGATCCCGTAGCTTGCTGCCGACATCCTCGGTGCTTGACTTTGTATCTTTCCCTGTTCTCGTTAACAAATTCATCAAAAACAACATGAGGGCTTTCCTCCACGCAAAAAGTTCGATAGTTAAAAACTCGAAGGCTTTATCGACTCGGGAGTATCCTAAGAATACTCCTTGATCGATTTGCTATCAAAGACCTTCAACCGATCTTTCCCATTGTTGTGGATAAAGCAAGGACAGACGAAAACATGAAAATGAGAAATAGAAGGAATTCTCCCTTTCCACGGTTCGTATGGCGTCTTCATGTGTTCTTTGTGTCGGTAGTGATCGATTCCGAGTGTTACAAGGCGGTGTCGGTAGCATCAGCCCAAAACTTTGAGGGTAGTCCGGAATGCTGCGAGGAGCGTTCTTGCCTGCTTCTTTGAGAGTTCTGTTCTTACGTTTAGCAAGTCCGTTCTGAGGGGTGCGCGCAGTGATGTCTCGTGCTTGAATTCCCTCTTTATCGCAAGTATGTCTTGACTACCGAGTTTAGAAACTCGTTCCTCCGTCCGAGCGTATCTTCTTAATCTTGATGTTCTTTTCCACATTGAGTTTCTTCGTAGATTAGGTAACTCGGTCCCGAACATCGATTTGTTGGCGATGAAGATGACCCAAGTATATCTCGAGTAGTCATCTATGACGACGAGGGCATACTTCTTACCTCTTATAGTCACCTGGAGAGACTGGCCCGAATAAGTCCATGTGAAGCGGTGAAGGATTCCATCGGTGGAAGGTGACGGAATAGGTGGATTGCTACTCTTTGTTTGCTTTCCCTTCGTGCACGCTTCACAATTTCTCGTCTTTGATAAACGATTCGTTGGGCGGTCCTCGACTTTAGAGTTCTTGACAAGCTTGTTCATGGTTTTGAAGTTCGAAGTGGCCGAGTCTCTTGTGCCATAGTCGGCTGACTTGTTACTCCGATTTAGTCCGTGCGAGCAAGCAAGCCTCGGGGTTCCTGCGGTATTCCGGTTGCAACATAGATGTTCTTCCTCCGCGAACCCGATAACACCGTTTT
Source organism: Lavandula angustifolia (assembly GCA_028984105.1). Taxonomy (NCBI): domain Eukaryota; kingdom Viridiplantae; phylum Streptophyta; class Magnoliopsida; order Lamiales; family Lamiaceae; genus Lavandula; species Lavandula angustifolia. Next base: position 17,678,758 of record CM054816.1, on the reverse strand, counting down.
CCCCGTAGATTTGTCAACAATATCACGTAAACGGCGTCAAAGATTACTCGTTAAGATTATCACGAATGATCGATCGAAAGGAGATTATGTTGAAGTCCTTCAACATATGTTACTCTTGAACTGTGGCGAGTCCCCAATGTTCGGCGTTCCGTATCCCCTTGTGTAGCCTTTGGAATTGTCACCGAATTCAATTCCGGGACCATCTTCTTGTACATAGTTGGTCGCAGGCTCTTCCCGGTAAGTCATGTGTCTCGAGCACCGCCGTCCACTATCCACGGGTCCTTATGCACCCGCAAAACGTAGGCATTTTTAGGTACCCTTTGGTTCGGTTGGGTCCTTACAGGTTAGTGGGTGATTTCGGAACCCGGATCTGTCTCGGGACCTTAGAAGTTCCAGACTTCTTCTTCCGAACCTTATCGCCTTTCTTCTCCACAGGACTTGGAGATACCGACTTTCTGGCGATAATTTTGGGTTCGGGAGCTTTCTTCTTCCGAGTCTTAACGCTTCTCCCGACCCCTGGGCTTATAGTAGTACGAGCCGTGCCGAGCCGGTGCTCATACAGGTGGCTCCTTGTACCGTTACGCCCATCCGACCTTCTTGATTCCCCCCCGAATTTGATCGCGGTGTCCCGGGGCCGGAACCTTTGGTCACCGCTTGTTGCTACTCGGGCGAGGTGTAATTATTTTCTGTTTGTTTTTCGCCTGAGGTGTGGTGTCAGCAGCTTGCACCTTTCCTCTGACGAACCTATCAGCCAGGGTTGCTGAGCTTTTGGAGGTAGAAGCTTCGTGTGTATAGCCTAGACCTTCTTTCACAGAAGTTGACCGTTGTGCTCTAAGCATGCTTTCAAGCTTCTCCTTCGCTCCTAGGTATTGTTCAGTCATCAATCCTCTCCAAACTTCGTCACTCCTTCTGAGTAAGTCATAGTCATTCTGCACGTCTGTGAGCTTCTGACTGAGCTTGGCTCTTTCAGTCTCTTTCTCAGAATTGTCCTTGGTCGAACCGAGATCTCGAGTCTCTTGAAGCCGAGACTTAGTCATGAGAGATTCAATCTCTTCCTTGAGTCTCGCAACTAGATCCACCGACTCGGTAGAGACCCGACAATCGAAGAATGTCTCGATTCTCGCCCTTTACCTGTTCAAGTTCCTCGGATGGTTCTCGCTTGAACTCTCTCGCTCATGAATCTGTTCCTCTAGCAGATCATCGTAGGCTTGTACCACATCTAGAGGATCATCTGTGACCGAGCACGTGTCTTGTGTGCTGTGTGAAGAAGAGGTAATAATGCGTTTAGAATTTACCTCAGCCTCTTCTCCGGCCATCAGACAGTATTCGGCTGACTCATCAGGAACTGTCTCTGCGACCTCAACTGCGACGAACGCGGCTTCATCTTCAGAAGAATACATGAATGTATCCTCCTCAATTGAGTTGTCGGATATCTCTCCGGCTATATAGGCCTGTCGTCTCTCGGCGAATTTCTTTCTCCTGGCTTTGCCGTTCGCTCTTTGAGCGGCGAGAGTTCGGGACAATCGTACCGATAGTGTCCCTCCTTCTTGCGATTGTAGCGGGTAGATGTTCTGCTTTGCTCTTACCAAATGAGTCTTTAGACGGACCGGCGCACAGACTCCGATTTCCCGCATTCGGTAGAAGGATTAGATTCTTCTTTCTTATGATAGTCTTTCTTACCCGAGGAAGAATCTCGATTGTATTTCCTCGCCTTTCGACTCTCTCCTTTTCCCTCCGATATTTGAGAGCCATCGGTCTAGGCGGTCGTGGCCTCGAAGTCTCGAAGACTTTGCTGCTGATGTGGCCACGGCTTTGCTTGAGGAAATAGGCTTGGCTCCGGTATTCTTGACCGTTGCCTTGAAGGCGTGGTCGAACCGTGTGTCACCGGAGCGCTTAAGCACTTTTGGGGTAGGCTATGCTCGAATTCCTCCAATTTTAATTCTAAAAATATAACATCAGGAGTTAGAGCATTTAGATCAGAGCGACGTAAATAAGTAGCAAATGGAAGCCACTTCTGTCGGGGCAACGCTCTCAAGATCTTGGTGTTCATCTCCTTGTTGGTGAACGACCTCCCGGCCCATTGATGACATTGACTTGATTGGTGAATCGACACTCGGCTCGTCAATGGTTTCGATAGAGCTCCATTGCAAAGGCGTCGAACTTCCGAAGTTCTAGCTCGAGCTTGTTTTCTTTGATCCGAGGGGTTCCATGGCTCAGTACAGCCAAGGCGTCCCATAGCTCTTTCGCCGTTTTGCAATCTTGTACTCTTTCGAGGTGTGAGTCACTGAGCGTAGTCAGTATGGCATTACGTGCAACTCGGTCAAGGTTGTGCAACTTCTTTTCTTCGGGCGTGAAGGCGAGATTTGTCTTTGGGAACCTTAGCACCGGTTGTGCTCCCACGCCTCCTCCAACGGCAAATACTATGCTTGTCGATCATAGGAATGATCGGTCCCGACTCTAGGACATCCGACATGCTGTCGTGGAGTGACGTTAGGTGTGCCTCCATACGTACGCGCCATACCGTGTAGTTCTCTATTGAGAACATCGGCACCATCCTAATACCGACATATCGGACATTGTAAGAGTAAGAGTATAAGGATGCTGAAAAGATGCTTATGCAGTGGAAAACGGTTTTCGGGATCGGTTCGAGAGGACCAAGATTTCGAACCGGCGATCGGTTGAACACCGTGTGCTCGATACCAATTGTTGGTCCGGAGACGAAAAGTCGGTGTAGAGGGGGGGGTGAATACACCCGAGCTCGTTTCTTTTTTCGGTGAAGGTCAGTGAAGCCGATGTTTGCAATCGATGAACAGTGCCAAGTAAGCCTTCGATCACAGGGTCAAAGTGAGTCGGCTTCGAGCTCTTCTACGGACCGATGTCGGTATTACGAAACTCGGTCGAAGACCGTAGTGCGGATAAGTGTTAGGCCCGAGTCGTCTCTTTTGAAAACGCGTTTTTGCAAGTTAAAACTTTTAGTCGTGCACTTTATAAAATACGTTTTATGCAAACTTATGATTTTCAAGTCGGTTGAATGCAATGCAATAAAACAAGAAATGAACACAAGCGATTTAACGTGGTTCGGATACGCAAGATCCTACGTCCACGGTCCCGAACAAGGCGGAGAACTTGTTGATTATTCCGAGCAAGCCTCGGCAGGGGATACTGCAGACCGGACGGTTCCCTCTAAGTTATAGTCCTTAGCGACTTTACAATCCAAACCTAAGTTTAGAAGGGAGGGAATATTCTCCAACTGAGAAGGAGTTCTTACAACAAGAACAATTCACTAAATGTGAACTCCTTCGGATCTAAGCTATGAATCTAGCAATGAGCTTAGTCTAGAGAAGATAGGGATCAAAGTGCTCTAGAGAGATGAACTACAAGAAGTGTTCTATGAAAACTAGTTCGTCTCTCGGATAAGCTTGAAGGTTCTAGAGCGTTGTGAGTTTGAATGATTTCCCTTGATTTCGCGTATATTCCTCTTTTTGAAATCTTCAAATCCTTCTCTATTTATAGTTGTGAGTTGTGACATATGTCCGTTGGAGACGACGATGCCACGTGTCACAAGCGTCCAAAGAAAACGGCCACTATTCAACTTTGTTGCGGCAGGCGCGTTAATGCACCGTTTCATGAGAGCAACTTTCTTGTGTAGAGTAGGTAAGCGTTGTCGGCTTCTCATTGGTCGAGGTTTGTAGTTGGTGAGTGTCGAGTTGACCGTTCAAACTACCTCGTATGTCTTCTGCCGAACATTTGAAAGGACTTTTAGTCTTGGGGTCGCTTTCTATCGGATACAAGATTCGAAAGTCTGTCTTCTTCGGTCGAGTCGTCGACCGATAAAGTGAGCTTCGATAGTCGGTTGGTCGACTGCGAAGGTATACCGCTTGTACTTGGTTCTTCTACCGATGACCATCGCCTTGTAGAGAATGCTTCTACCGAGGTCCGGTCGGTGATGCGGGATCTTCAACCGAGTTTGATATCGGTGGCCGACGAAGAGTGCAAGCGATTACACTGATGACGTGGGGTTCTGAAAAGTATTTTCAGCAGAAGATCAGTTCAACAACTACCCCGTACAGGACTTAGACAAAAATAATAAGCATTACATCAAGTCTAACCTATACATCAGCTAATCCTATCGACACACTAATCTACTGATATCAGCTCGGTTTTGGGATCTTCAATTCCATAGTACTACTATGATTTCCCCCAATTTCTTTTAACCTTAGAACAACTGAGTATCAATCTACTGACTCATATCCAACAATATGTCACTTTCGAATTTAGTAACACATTTGACAATCGAAAGTAATTCTTTCTTGACAGTTGAATAATTCTTTTGAGAATTATTCCAGATTCCTGAAGTAAATCTGACTAATTCTTACCAAGATTTAGCTAAAGATTGTAAGCTATTATTTCAAAGATTAAAAAAGAATCATCTTCCCTGGACTGATGCTCATACAGAAGCAGTCAGAAAATATATATATATATATATATATATATATATATATATATATATATATATATATATAGGATGTGGGAAATGGGAAACTAGGCATCTTTTAGTGTGTTTAGTATGTGGTAGTGGACATAAGAGGGAACGAAGACAAAGTTGCCGGCCGGAGAGAGAGAGAGTCAGAGGGAGGGAGAGAGAGATTGAGGTTTTTACACCTTTGGAGGTTGTTGGCGGGCATTTTGTAATGTACTTTTTGGAGATCAATTCTGATTATGTAAATATTTCATTTTTCTTTCTTTCTCCATAAACAAAAGAAAGAAAGGGAAAAGATGTAAACTTTTATTTAATTTCTGTTTTTCATGTGATCAATTTTAAATAAACTTACTGGTTCATGTCGATTTTGCCAATACTTTGAAACAAAAGTCAACAAGATTCTCCCTCATTACAAAAGGAATAACAAGGATAATCCGCAATTGGATCCGTTAGTATCTTTTATTTAATTCTTGATAATTGTTATTTATGATTATGAGTTATAACTCGAGTATTCGACTTTATCATATTGTTTGCTAATTGATTATCCCTGAACATTATATACATGGATAGTATGAACCATATAGAAAATAAAACCTGAATTATATATATACTTATTAAGCTAAAATGCATTGACTAATAGTTCATCTTTTGTACTTGTCCTGTTGTATTATTCAGACATCTTCTTTTGTCCTAGAATCTCAAATATTTTATATTAACAACGTCCAACAATAAAACTTAAAACAAAATTAACAACATTTTAACGCATTATTCATCCTTCAAGCCCACAAGCATGAATGGATTAATACTTCCACCTTTTGTTCTAATTTTTTATAATTATGAACTTGTACTACCACACCCTTTTAGTCAAGATACCATTAATTCTATCAATTAAGCTCTCAAAATTACTAATTAAACATAGTTAAGGAATTTTATCAAATTAGCATTTATCCTTGGATATCAATTGTTGTCATATCACTAACAAGAGAAAAGAACAACATAAACATTTATTTATCTGAATGTCAAGTTAGCTAAACAATACATGCAGTTAGAAACACTACATGATTTGATTCATGCTCCTCACAATTGTTCACTGCAAGTGCATGTTACAATTGTCATACAAATCCTATACTAAATTAATTTCTTTTCTTAACTAGTTGTAACTCTTTACAGAAATCTTGGCTTGAGGTCCACCTTGAATGTACACAAAAGTGCATTCTGAATTAGGCTGGAGTGTTTTAATCCATTCTGGAAATCCATAAATATTATTTGCCTGTGTTGGAGTCAGTCCCCACAGTGGTCCAGTTAGGCCTTCAAGCTGCAACTTCAGTTCTTGAATTGGCTTCTTGGAGATGTTCTTGATCGCCACCTTGTGCAGGTAAAACTCCTCCTTTCCAACGCTCCACTTGTTCGTTATCGAGTGAAGGAATTGCACAGGGGTAGCTGCAAGACATGATGCAGTTTTATTAAGAATTAGGATCACACTAAGTTTGCTACTTCAAGAAGTTGGTTAGGTGATTTTGTATAGTTTACCTGGTTTGGAGTAGGGAGCTGTTGCATAGTTATGTGAAGAAACTGCAAGATCAGAACAACTCAACTATGTCAAACAGCTTGCAACAAGAATCAAGATAATTGTGAATTCCCACAAAAAGTTTTCATCTTTTTGATAACAAGAAATCAACTATATATGGCAAATGGTTTGCAACAAAAAAATCAAGTAAATTATGAATTCCCACAAAAAGTTTCATCTTTTTTAGAACAAGAACTCAACTATGTCAATGGTTTGCAACAAAAATCAAGAATATAATGAATTCCCACAAAAAAAGACATAATCTTTTTTATCATTTGTCATAGTTTACCCGCAGATTTAGCAGAAAAAGTGTGCAATCTTGATAGAAGTCCAACAAGCGGGGCTGTTCCAGACAAAGTAGGCTCAGTTTGTTCATAATCATTTCTATCATCTGTGAATCCATCATTGGCATCTGGGCCTCCAACCAAGGCTCCATATATAACACTGGGATTCGCCTGCGGGCGCTTGTACCACTTCTCGTACCCCTCGACACATCCAACTGCAGAGTGGAGGGCAGAAACTGGGGGAATTGAGGCACCCCTATGATGAACATGGACAGAATATTTTTGGCCAAAACCCACCACATAGCTCATTGATTTAGGATTCTTTCCAAGAATGTAATCAGCCTAAGTTTCCAATAAAAGATTCCCAATTAGGACAAGAGAATCAATAAAAGATAAAGAAAATAAGATTAGTAGTGTGTAATAAACATACTTGTGACTTTGCAAAGTTAAAGATATCTTGAGGGTGGAGTTGGCCTCCAGGGCAGTTGACAGTTTTCTTGGCATGAGAAAGATAGTCAGAGTAGGCAGTAAGGAGGAAGGCAGCAGAGGCAGAGTATTGTAGATTGTTCCACTCTCTTGTATAGATAAGCCCACCTAATTAAATCATCAACATTACCATATTTCTTCGTTAGCAAAAAAGCAATTCTTGAAATGGCCTAAAAGTTTACATAATCTTGAGTTTCCTTCACTAACCAGGAGTGAGTTTCACATTGTATCCATTGTTCTTTTGCAAGCACGCGCACGCAAAGAAGTCGGCTTTCGCCTTGTACTGCTCCAGTGTGGAGGCATATTTCCCTGCACCTCCATCAAACAACACCTACACTTGTTTAAAGGCTTTGCATTAGTACTTTTTAGTTTGATCATACTATGATTGGCATTGATTTTTGATGAAAACTATGATGTATACCTTTGTAAGAAGGATCTGAACTCCAGCATACTTGTTGTCCCAAGAGAATTCTTTGACAGCCCATCCGGTTCCACCAAAGGAGGCGGCGTTGTCGACTACATATTTCAAGTAATATTGATCGTTCGTAGCTTTGTATAGCCATGTAGCACCCCATAACAGTTCATCCTAATGGAAAAAAGATGATAAAAGTGATTGAGGAAAAATGAATAAAATGTGTTTATGGGGAAGAATGGTGTGAAGAAGCCTCACATCATAACCAGATGATAAGTAGAACTGCTTGGCATTTACAATTGAATCAGAAAACAAGCCTCTGAAACTGTCAGCAAATGAGAAAATCTACAACACAAAAACAAAGCACATGTCAATAGGGGCGGACCCTCAATTTATAAGTAAGGATGAAATCGACAATTTCAATGTTGAAATATGGAGTTCAATTTATGAAAATGGGACGAAATATGCCATTTGCAGCAGGGCAAAGAAGTACATTTTCAAGAAAATATAGACAATAGAGGGTCAGTACTTATTTGGGGAGACATGGCCCCACACATCCCGTAGATCTTAAATGGATAAATAAGAGGCTTCTTTTAGTGTAATTGTACACATATACCCTATTTGATTATTACAACTACAAAACTACCCATTCATTTAAAAACTATCTAGCAAATACCCAATTTTACTAACATACCCTCACTTTTTCAAATTGTGATCGGCACTACCTTATTGATCGACACCGACAACCATGATCGGCACAAAGATCGGTCATGACCGACCATGATCGGCACTATATCTATCAACTTTTAATATTTTTTATCGGCACTAAAAATCAGCACCGACCGACCATGATCATCAACTTTTAATTTTTTTTGTGATCGGCCACCCCACCCCACCCCACCCCCACCCCACCCCCACCCCACCCCGCCCCCACCCCACCCCGCCCCCACCCCACCGCATCGACCGACCATGCTCGGTCATGGTCCGACCGGTCGGACCATGATCGGCCCCTCCGGTCGGACCGTGATCGGATATCCCATAGTTTGATTTTATTGAAAAAGTAGGGGTATTTTCGTCTTCTTGGGTATATAGTGTAGTTAAATATAAAAATTGGGTATAAATGTGTTTGTCTTTTCCTAAATGGGCATTTCGCCGCCGGGCTCCTTCTTTTACCTGTTTTGCATGGGCTAGGAGAAGATTAGAGTAGGAAGAATCATAAGGCTTGAAAGCTAGAGAGGCGGCGGCTAAGGCAGCCGCAGTTTCTCCGGCGAGGTCCGACCCCGGATGCTCGGCGTCAAGCTTGTACGCGGTGCGGGACGTCGTCATGTCCTCGGCGCGTTGCCAGCAGTAATGATCCGACGCTCCGTCTCCGACCTAAAACACGAAAAACAAATTCAGTACACGTGACATGCATAGTAAATCTCGAACAAGGCATCAAATATATAGTTGTGCCAATACTGGTGACCATCAAGATTATGTTACTCAAATTGTTGACCTAATTATAGCTAGTAATTAATTTCTTGATTGATATACCTGTCCCCATAACACATTTGGCTTAGAATGGCATTTGATGAAATAATCAGTCCCCCATCTAATTGCTTCCAAAATATTTTGCATTTGATTTAATTTCACAAAATCATCCTTGTAATCAAACGCTGCCCAAGCCAACATTGTAACGGTGAACGCCATTGGTTGGCCAAACTTTACGTGGTCTCCAGCATCATAGTATCCTCCCACCAAGTTCACCTATCCATGCAATAAAAATAATTAATCAAAAAATAAAATAAAATAATCTCTATAATAATATATAACCTATAGTATGTGATCGTACAAAACTTAAGCTTTACCCCCTGAGCAAAACCGTCCTTAAGGGTTGAATCACCGCGCCACTTCACACGTTGGTTCGGAGGTAGTTTACCCGCTCGTTGCGCCTCGAAGAACAGCAAAGTCTTGTCGAGGGCATCTCCGTAGTCGAACGAGTCGACTACGGTTGCACCGATAGCAATTAGGCCGAGTACGAGGGTTAAGATAGAGTTTGATGGTTTTAGGCTCATCATTTCTTTCTTCTGGCTTTGGGGATTAGTAGTAGTAGTAGTACTTGGATAATATGAAATGTTTCTGTATGGCATGTCTATTTATATATTTTGGGAGGAGGGGGATGGAGGGTAGGTAGAGAGGCGACAGATTGTAAGGGTAGTAGCCTCCACGTTCTTGAAAATGAGAAGAAATAAGTGGGAATCAATGCAAAGATTGAGCTTCCCACGTTAGTGTTTGACGATTTTAAATGTCAACAATAATAATTCATTGAATCGTTTTGTTGGATGATTATGGGGCAAGAAATGTGGCCTTCGTATAGTTTGGTCTGTTCGGTTACTCCCTACTAGATAGGATATTATGGGATTAATTAAAATATTATTATACAACGTAATTTGCATGATTATAGTTAATTGTTATAAATCAATGTGTCCTAATTGTTTAGTCAATTCTCAAAATATTATCGTGTGGCATGTTAAACAAATATTTCCTAAATTTATTTCCTATTAAATAATTCCAATAAAATTCTCAAATGAAAAATGTAATATTTTTCATAATAAATTTCGACTTATTTTATGGGAAATTAAATTCTTGATATTTTTTGTATAAATTCTCATTTTAAATAATAATATAACTCTGAATTTTTTTTTTTTTTGCACTTATATACTCTGTAATTTTCATAATTTTATTTGATATTTTAATTTTAAAGGATTGTGTTTTTATTTAAAATACTCTTGTATGTTTTAAAATAAAATAGAAACATTTAAAACTAAAATATTAAAAAATATCAATAAAAATTGAGCTTTCTTCGTGGAATAAATCATTCAATTAGAAATGGAAAGCATTTTACTATTTAAAAAAGCCACAAAAAATAAAAACGAAAAAAAAAAAAAGAAACTCAACCATGGACTAAAATATATCTTTTGGGGGAAATTTTCAGAAAAACTAGATGTTCCTTTTTATATTTTTATCACTGAAAATGGAAAGAAATGTAGAAAATATATTTTTAACGAGAGAACCAAAGGCTTAGCTAAGAATTAGGAATCAATTTTATTTTTTCAGCCATTTCAATCAACGGTTTTGTTAAAAATCAATGTATGTAAATTTTAAATGGATAAATCTTAAAAAGGTATTGGTACTAACAATATACTCTATCTGTTTTATTATAAATGACTTGCATTTATTTTTGAATTATCTCATTCACAATAAATATAATACTCTAATTTAATCAAGTGGGTCACTTTATTTTATACACAAACGTCTTAAATTCGCGTATTGAAAAGTTTTAAATCACTATTCACTAACAATAAAGCGGTTAAGTATTTCATAACAAATACTCCATATGTATTACTTAGGAAAAACTTATCTCTCATATGTTAAATTCGATAATCATTAATTAATTTCATTCCGAACACCATAAATAAATATCCGATAGTATGAAATTTATGAAATTACCTTATCTATTATTTATGGAATTTCTGGAATTACCATATGTAGTATTATTTATGGAATTACCATATGTACTATTTACGGAGTTTATGAAATCACCATAATTTCGTTCCATTCACATGTCTATTATTTCGGAAAATATTATGGAACTATCATCATAATAAGGTTTCGTTTGGAAAACAATTTAAATACAAACTTATTTTGTTGAATAAATTGAAATAAAAAATTTTACGCTGCTCTATAGCGAGGCCTAAAGGCATTATTAATAATATACAATGCATATATTTATTATAAAGTATAATGTCAGAAACAATCACTTGTAGAGTTGTAAATGTAATAATAGTCACTTCAATTCTCTAATTGCAAAACTAGCCACAGGGTCGAAAATACCCCTAATCAATGAGTTTTGTTTTTGTTTTTGTTTTTAATATTAGGTAATAATTTTAGTTATGCTAATAATGTATGATAAAAAGAATAAATATGGTAAATAATAGATATTGTATATATAATTAGTTAATGTACAATATATGATTTATTTATAATGATTTAAGGATAAACATTAGTAAATGATTATATGATGTATATGATATTAGTAGTTAGACATATTTTTTAGGGGTGAAAATGTACTTTTGACAATTATTGCATTTATGGTAAAACTTGACTATTTTTGCATTTAGTTATTGTGGTTTGTCTATTCTTGCACTTTCCCCTTTATTATATTGAAGGCATTTATTTATTTTATTGAAGTGTTTACACTTTTATGCTGTTTAATTATGTATAAAATGCTAATTCATATGAAATCTTAATCACGTGCATTACGTATAAATTGTGATGCACTAAATTACACAAAACAACGATACCATTAATCTCGATTTATACAAAATGAAATAACGATACTATGAATATCATATATAATATAGTTGAAATTAATTAAAAACAAGAGTAATATAATCTCATTCCGTGTTATTTAAATTATTAATTGAAATAAAGTTTTTTTTAATACCAAATATACCAAATGGATTATAGAAATTAAACTAATTAAGCAAATTAACTAAAAAAATTATACTTCTCAAATCCCTATTACTCGGTGGATTTTATCCAAAACCATTCTCATTCCAAATTTTGATGAATGACCACAAATCGGAAATGATCCCAGTCCGCCCCTACATACATTAACTATATATTTCTAGTAAACATATTTTAATACATAAAATAAGCATTTTGTGTTAATTTGCTAATTTTAGGTTGCTTTATTTGAAATAACGTTAGATGAAATTATTAGAATATACCATAACAATGTTGAAGGAAATATTCAAAAAATCAACTTAAGAAAGAATTTTTATAAGTTCATTCCTAGACGTGCTAAAGGAAAAAATCATGGCCTCAATCTATTCCAACAATCCTCATTTCATCTTATATCATTGAATAAAGTTTGCTAAGTATAATGTCCATTTTTTGTATGACGAGAGAAACATGCGCTATTAAAACCGTCCAACCAACACAATGAGTCACCCGAGTGATTAAATTTGTAGGTACTATTAATCAAACTCAATGGCGTTCCATCATTTTCCCTATATCTTCCTGTTTTCTCTTCATGTTTACATGATTCATGCAAACATACTTGAATCGAATGACAAAATTTCATCCTCATTAAACTTTCTGACCAATCTAAGAGGAGCCGAGAAGGGAAACTATCAAAAAGGAGTGGATGAACTAAAGAAACATCTCTCATTTCTTGGATACATGGATTATGATCATACTTATCATGATGAACTTGCAAACATCTTTGATGACTCTTTAGAACTAGGGCTAAAAAAATACCAAGAATTCCACTATCTAAACATTACAGGAGTGTTAGATTCCAACACTCTACAACACATGCAACAACCAAGATGTGGAATGCCGGATCTCCACAACCCTAACAAAACCCTTATACCATTTCACATGCATTACGCTTTCTTCCCCGGCCAACCGAAGTGGCCGAAGAGAACGCTCAAATACGGGTTCAACCGGAACATCAAGGAGAATCAAAAGCCGCCGTTGGAGCAAGCACTGCGTGAATGGGCATCTTCAATACCTTTTAAGTTCGTCCGTGTCACTAACTTCAGCCAAGCCGATATTCGGATCAGTTTCATGCCCAAGCACCACGGTGATGGGTATCCGTTCACGGGGCAGAACGACGGACTGGCCCACACGTTTGCACCGCCGGATGGGAGGGTTCACTTTGATGCATCACAGCCTTGGTCAGGTAGGGTTGAGAGGGGGGCTTATGATATTAAGACTGTGGGGCTGCACGAGTTGGGGCATGCGCTTGGGCTTGGACATAGTAGAATTAGGAAGGCTGTTATGTATCCTGTGATTACTCTAGGTGAAAGGAGAACGTTGATAGATGATGATGTTAAAGGGATTAAAGCTTTGTACAAAGTGTAAGGTTTTGTTGATAGTCAATTAATGTATGATGCAATAAGTGTAACTTACTTTTGTCTTGTAACTATGAATAATCTCATTGTTTTGGGACTAATCTTGAGTTATGTTTTATTTCCTACTTTTTTGAAGTATATATTGTTATGTACTAATTATAAAATGCTATTCCCTCTGTCTCATTATTGTTGGCATGTTTTCCTTTTCGAGTTGTTTCATTATTGTTGTCCTATTTTTGAAAATGTAAATCATTTGTGGACCACAATCAATTTAAATAAGTGACCCACCCATTTAACACACCTCCTCCCACTTTCTTAATCTTCATACCGAGAAGAGATAAGCCAACAATAATTGGACGAAGAGAATATATATTACTTGTTGTTGTGTATTATTAAGTCGAAAACAGTGAATTCCAAATCCCATGGCTTGTATAAAAGACAGAAGCAAAAGGCCACAAGAAAATATAATTAAAAGAGTCCAAAACGGAATAGTCCCAAAATGATAATCACTAATCAGCCCGCTCTAAATGACGGAATATCATTGCCAGAGGCCATGGGTCCTTCCAACCAAGCCAGATCTTCTGACCCAAAATTGGTGTCCTATTCAGTGGCCCACCAATCACGTCATGCCACGCGTGCATTGGTGGACCATGTTAGCAATAAAAAAATATTTTAGTTTTAAAAAGGTGGGCCACCAATACACGCGTGGCGGGGCGTGATTGGTGGCCCACCGAATAAGCCACCATTTTTGGGCCAGATGATCTTCTGGGCCTTCCAACACCCCATATGAAAATATCACTTATTTATATAGCATTTTTTAAGGTACCCGGCTACCATTATCTGCACTACACCATTACTTCGTTGTGTTTCTATTGGAAATAATGAAATATAAACATATAGATTTCACCTTCCCTCTTGAAAGTATGGAGCTATGAATAATGAGATCTGATCATTGAAAGCTAATGAATGTAGTTATGAAACTTAAAAAAGTTTCTAGAATAAACCATCATCAAATTTCGAAAGTTGGGACGTCAGAATCGAACTAAAATGTTTCTATATGGATCCTTTTCTCTTCTCTCCTTCAAATACTCTCTCTCCTTGTACCTCTATGTACAATTCTCTAGCTTTGTCTTTGTTTGTTATTACATCTAGGGCTGACAAAATGGGCCCGGCCTGATGGTCCGGCCCGGAGTACCCGTACCCGGGGTTGGGCTTAAAAAATAGAGGTATGAAATGAATTCGGGCCTAAAAAAGCCCGCCCAGAGAGCCCATAGGGCTTATTGGGCTCGGGCCTAAAAAAGCTCGGGGTTCCGAAAAACGCCCGGGATCTCGGGCCTTAAAAAACCCGCCTGATAATATTAGTCCAATAGCAATTAACAAGTTATCAATTGTAATATTAGTCCAATAAATATTAGTCCAATATATATATATATATATATGTATATATATATATATATACTCATAGATAAATTTCTCATATATATATATTTCATAGATAATTTTAAGTGCAAATATTAGTCTTAATGTCTTATGATTCACTACCATCATTCCTCTCCGCTGCATGATTCCATTTCTCTCTTAAAAAACACAATGTTGATTAGAAATTATATTATATATATATATATATATATATAATATTAATAAATAACTTAATCATCAAATGGAAATTAATGGGTAATGATATTTAATATCTTATTTATTACTTCAAATTCAAATATTTACATTGACTTATATTTTCAAATTTTTTTAATCTTCAAATGTAGATGAAGAAAAAGTTGAAGTGATAAAATTATTAATTGAAGATTCAAAAGACATTAAGACTCATATTTGCAATTAAAATTATCTTTAATATATTTTTTTTGGTTTCCGTTTCAACTTTCGATTATCAATTTTATTTAAAAATAAAAAATATGAAAAACTCGAGGTAAGCCCGCCCGAAAGCTCGGGGCTGGGCTTAAGATATTTGGACCCGAATGAATTTCGAGCGGCCCAACCCGGCCCGAAAAATCACTGAAAGCCCGGTGGGCCGGGCCTGGGCGAGCCCGGCCTGCTACTTTGCCACCCCTAATTACATCCTTCCTTCCTGTATTAAAACACCAAAGCACACTACTGGAAAATGATTCATTAGCGAGGCAGATTTTGTTGCTAAAACTATACCTTCTGCGACGAAATACTCTTTCGCGAGGAGAAATTGTTTCTAGCTAGTACCCCGTCGGGATAGGTCTTCCTCGCTGATACTTAAAATCAATAGCAAGAATATACTTTCCTCACCAACGTGAAAATACCAAAATGCCTCTCCTCGCAAATAAATAGTTATTCTCGCTAAAGATATATTAACTTTAGTAATATATCCTTTTTTTATTAATAAATAAATTCATTGGCGAGTATAATTTCCTCGCCAGCTAGAATCATTAACAAGAAATTGTTCCTCGCAAAATGTGCATACATATTCAATGGGCTTATTAGCAAGAATTTTTTTATTGCAATTTAATATACATAATTCATTAGTGTGTTTGGTGAATTGGCTAATACAATTAACCAAGTTAGTTTTATTGTAAAATGGTAAAAAAAAAATACAATTGTAATTATAATAATTAGTAACATTTACGAGTACAATAAGAAAAAATAACAATTAAACAACAAAAATCAATCAATATTCATATGACGTCAAGCAAAAAATTTGTACTCCATTCTTCATCTTTGCTCACTTCAACGATCTCCATCTCTTTCTCTTCAATCTCCAACAATAACAATTCTACACCTTGCAATCATTAAAAAATAAAACTCAAAATAAATAAATATATTAGGGAATAAAAATAGAAGTCAAAGGTAATAAAATACATCAACCTCCAATAAGAAACTGTAGTGGTTGGGGCACAACCTTCATATATTCTTTCTTCTTCTTCTTCAGCCTCTAATAAGAAACCGCAATGCATGTTTCTCCAGCCTCATTGATCAAAGAGCAAGTTTACTGAATCTCCCATTACAAGACAATTACATTATGCAATTATAAAGTTCAAACCAACAAATTAAACAAATATATTAGGGTAAAGATCAAGCTAACTCAAGAAGAAGAACAAAATATATAAATCTGCATATAATAAATATACCTTTCCACTTAAAGCCGTTGCAGTTCCAAAAATCTTTAATTAAAAGAGATTTTGTTGATAGTTGAGAGTTTTCGCCCAATGGAGTGTAATCACCGATAGATATACACCTATTTAGGAATTGTGCAAAAAATTAGACAAGTATGGTAGAAATGGGAGATGAATCATAGTACATAATTTTTTTTAAAGAAGAAAAAATCGCAATAAACAAAAACTTGAGGTCCCGTTTGGTTTGCACGGAATCTGGATCTGGAAAGTAATCTTATTCCCAATTGTTAAATATTCGTGTTTGGTTGGACTAAGAAAGTAATCTTATTTCACAAATTTAAATTCCTATGTTTGGTTTGATTTTGATAATATCAAGGAAAGTAAAAAGAATCCAAAAAATTAGGAAAGTAGATAGATATTTTAGGATTATCTTTCCTGCTCATAACTTAGGTAATCTTTTTCTATATGCGGGATTTTAATTATCGATCCATCGCGAGTACATAAACCACATCATTTCTTTTTTCTTCTAATTCACAAATACATGATATGCTCTTTATCCCTCCGAGCCAATTTCCCCGTTCGTTCTCCGAGCAGCAATGAATTCGTCTTCGCATGTGCAGATGAAGAAGAAGATTTGAGTCGGCCATTTTTTCTACAATTAGACGGCTTTTCTCTTTTTCCTTCTCGGTTCCAATTCTCTCCCCATGCTTTATTTTATTTGAGTTGTTTCATTTGCCTTCAATCTCCGATCGGGAAAAAGTCCAAGCACAATTCGGTTGTCGGCAAATCAAAAGTTTTTTTTTTTTTTTTTTTTTGTATCTGCTCCTATGTTTCATCCCTATTTTAATTGTCTTGATGATGCAGGAAAATAATGAGAATTTGGGAATTGGGTGTTTATTTTTTTTTTTTGTTTCAAAAGAGATTTGTTTGAATTTTTTGGCAAGTTGTACAACTGGTGATCTGGCTGTATTTTTTATTTAATAGAAAAACGTAATTTATTGTTCAAGTAGGTAGATTTTAAATAATTTTGGAAAAAAAAAATAGAATCCTGAGCTTGTATTTACCAAACACGTTGTAAGGAATTTGTTTTTCTCGTAATCATATTCCACGGAATCAAATTCCTCGCAATCTTAGTTTCTTGAATAATTTTTCTCAGAATCAAATTCCTCATAATCAAATTCCTTGACAACTTTACTTTCCCGACAACCAAACGGGACCTAAGAGTTTTGAACTTGAAAAAAATGAGAAATGAGAACTCAGAGAAAAAGAGAGAACAAAAGAATGAAATGAATAGAGAAACAAGTTTTGTTTTGAGAAGTGAAAAAATGTGGTCTATATAGTAGTGTAAGTAAATATAAGGAGGGGAGGGGGGGGGAGTTTGAAAAATTGAAATATCCCTCCAAAAATTTGATAAAAATTTTGAATTTGCTGATGAAGGCAAATTAATATTTGTCTCTTTTCCTTATTTATGTCAAATGTATGTGTATGTATGTAAAGCTACTTGTTAATGTACGTGTATGTATGTTAGCTCTACATATATAAAATATATAAAATTAATTAAGCATTATATTATATATATATATATATATATATGATTATTTATATAATTTTGACAATGTAAATAATGGTTCGATTCCTCGCTAAAAAATATTTTGAATTTTGATTTATATTTTTCGTTTTCTAAAAGTGAGAAAAACATGTTGAGGAAGGGAATGAATTCTTGCTGAAAAATATTATGAGTTTTTATTTTTTTTCGTTTTCTAATAGCCAAGAAAACATGGCAAAAAAGAGTTCGATTCCTCACTGAAAAATATTATGAATTTTAATTTTGTTTTTGGCATGGCGAGGAAGGGTTCGAGTCCCTGCTAAAAGAAATTCTGATTCTTTTTTATATATATTTTTTCATTTTGTAATAGCGAGGAAACTTGACAAGGATGGGTCTGATTTCTCACTGAAAAATATTCTGAATTTCGTTTATTTTTTTGTCTTCTAATAGCGAGGAAGATATGGCGAGGAATGGTCCAATTCCTCCCTGAAAAATATTATGAATTTTGATTTTTTTTTTCATTTTTCAATAGCGAGGAAAAAAAGGCGAGGAAGGGCCCGGTTTCTCGCTAATTGTACCAAAAATAAAGTTTCTCGCTGAACGTACTCTTTTAGCGATGAAACCACTGTCCTTGCAATATTTTTTCCTTACTAAAGAAACATTTTCCAGTAGTGGCAAGACTCAACCAAAAGTAAACACTTGCTTGATACGGGAACCTCTTCCCTATAATTTGATAGAGGCAAGATTAACGTACCTTCTGTAGAGATTGGCTCTCCGAAGTAGAAGTAAAACCGGCCGGATAATTTCTGTAGAACAACAGGACAGTAGATAAACTGCTTCCCAATCTCTCCCTCAGCATCACTCCTTTATTACAACCAAAAATTGAAAACACACACTTAGAAAGAGATGCTATATGAACGGACTTAAATGATCGCTAAACAAGTATTGACTTACCTAAGTCTGACGAACTTACTAGTAAGTTGTTGGATTAGGCCCTTCAGTGGTGGGATCTTCATTTGGTCATCACTGTCGAGTACCAGCTAGTTCAAGAAGCTCATAATATTCATGATCATTGTGTTAATAGCTTCCAAAAGTGAGAAACTAATGGAGTTGAAAAGGGTATGAGTAGATCAGACTTACTTGAAGTACTTCATCCTCCCCAACAGCACCAAAAGGTACAATCTTGGCTCCAAATTTTGCAGCCATGCGTACAAACTCCGGTTCAACCAGCCAAATCAACTTGTGTTCCTCACCCTGAGATAATGATGATGATGTAAATTAAGATTAGTTTCTTCTACTCACCAAATGTTTGATCATAAACTGTACATACCCTACGATGAAATACTTCCCTCACGCCTCCCGGATACAGCCGAACATGAGACTTCAATTCAAACAGTCTGTACAAATTACTTGCTGAAACTAGAACTCCACCACACATCCTCTCAACATCAAATAAAGGCACTTCTAATGATTTTCCACCTACACTAGTTTGGAAGAATACCGGGTGTGCGATTGGACGGAGTTTGATGTTTTCCTCTAACCAGAACCTTGACAGTATTTGCACTATGTCCAAGCCTAGCTGTTACTTACGGGTGTCGAAATGACGATAATAACGTTAGCCGAGGCAAGAGTTGGACTCTTTCTCCGCAAGACGATAATGCTCCGCTACTCGGTGCAAGCGGTCTATAGCACTCGTCTCCAAGATACAACGGCTTATCAATTACGAGTAGTTGTACTACTTCTCGTAATTCCGGCGAACTACTTGGTATTTGGGACTAAGGAAATAAAAAGATGATATGTATGTGATGAGTGAAACATAACATAAAAGTTGGAGAATTAATTGATGTTTTAAGTCACGGTGGCATCATCTATTTATAGGTATAAGATGCCACTTCTTGAATAGACACAATGTTTTGACCATCCATTCATGTATGCAACGTTAACTATAATGCAACGTTTCATGTTTCACATCGTTTGACAATGAAGACAAGCTATTGATTATCGCATGCAAGCAACGTTTCCAAGTGAAGCCACGTTTCATGACAAAAGATTCCAAGTGAAGCCACGTTATTTCATGCCAACGTTTCAGTAAATGAGTTGCATGCAATGTCATGCAACGTTTCGCTAAAGAAGTTGCAACGTTTCCACATTAATTCCATGTAATGCATCAATTCCATTTTAACAAATAAAAGAGACACGTTGCATCAAGCAATGCTATTGCCATGCATTAATAAATTTAATAATCAAATTCTAACAATCCCCCACATTAGATTATTAAATGCAAATGCAAAATGTTATGTAAATCCTTAGTCCCAATGACCTATTATTGCATCAGGATAGGTAGTTTTTTTGCTTTGAACCTTCCTTAGTATAATGTTATCGGATTTACTCGCTGCTCGGTGAACGCGATGTCTTGAACCGGTCAGCTTTTATGTAAACCAAGACAATAACATATACACAATAATAGATACAATATCTTTCGTTCTCACGTTGTGTCCATTTTGGCCTTGGACCATATCTTGGTTTCATAAGTGTTTTTCTAATTTGAAGCGGCCACACTTCTCACTTATATAGGTGATCTCCTATAAAAGAGTATCCTGTCATACTCCACCAATAAGGCTATAGGAATCATTAAAAGCTTATAGTTTACCCTTTTACCACAAGCTACAGGTTTGCACTTGGGGCAGCTTCGAGAATGGATTTTTAATTGTGTTTCCAAGTGCACAACTTGAACATTCTTAACTTAGTTGTCTCTTTGAACCATGTTCATGGGATCTCCAATTATCATGGTAGAGTTACCATTAAGAGCGTTCTTTTAGTGTGGATTTTAATCCCATTCCCCTAACTGCATTGTACAATTGATCACGATTAATACCTTTAGTAAACGGATCCGCAATATTGTCTTTTGACTTCACATAGTCAATACATATTATTCCACTAGTGATCAATTGTCTAATGGTATTATGTCTTCGACGAATATGTCGAGACTTACCATTATACATACTACTTTGTACTCTCCCTATTGCAGACATACTATCACAATGTATTAAGACAGGAGGCACGGGTTTTTCCCAACAAGGAATGTCCTCTAAGAAGTTCCGTAGCCATTCGGCTTCTTCGCCAGCTTTATCTAGAGCAATGAATTCCGATTCCATTGTAGACCGAGCTATACAAATCTGCTTAGAGGATTTCCATGACACTGCTCCTCCACCTATGGTAAGCACAAAACCACTTGTGGACTTGGAATCTTTTGTGTCGGATATCCAATTTGCATCACTATATCCTTCTAATACAGCGGGATACCTTGTGTAATGCAGACTATGAGTTAAAGTATGCTTTAAATACCTTAGAACTCTAGTTAGTGCGGTCCAATGATCCTTTCCGGGATTACTTGTGAACCGACTTAGCTTGCTTATAGAATATGCTATGTCGGGCCTTGTACAATTTGCTAAGTACATTAGGCTTCTAATGGCCCTAGCGTAATCCAATTGGTAAATTGGATCTCCTCGATTTTTGGCTAAGTGTAGGCTTAAGTCCACAGGAGTCTTAGCCGGAGGTAGATCAAAAGCATTGAATTTCTTAAGCACATTCTCTACATAGTGAGATTGTGATAAAGTAATTCCTTCGGATGTTCTAGAGATCTTAATCCCTAGAATTACATCAGCTATTCTCATATCTTTCATGTCGAACAATTCTTTTCAACATTGCTTTAGTATTCATAATTATATTATGATTACTTCCCATAATAAGCATGTCATCAACATACAAACATATAATGACAAAGTTGTCAGGTGTGCCTTTAATGTACACACACTTGTCACACTCATTTATTTTAAAACCATTTGATAACATAACATGATCAAATTTCTCATGCCATTGTTTGGGAGCTTGTTTAAGTCCATATAATGACTTAACAAGTTTACAAACTTTCTTTTCTTGTCCGGGTATAACAAACCCTTCAGGTTGTTCCATGTATATTTCATCTTCTAAATCTCCATTTAGAAATGCCGTTTTAACATCCATTTGATGTATCTCAAGGTTATGTAAAGCAGCAATGACAATTAGCGTTCTTATGGAGGTTATCCTCGTTACGGGAGAGTATGTATCAAAATAATCATACCCTTCCTTTTGCTTGTAACCCTTGGCTACTAGTCGTGCTTTATACTTGTTAATAGACCCATCGGCCTTATATTTCTTCTTTAGAATCCATTTGCATCCTAAAGGTTTACAACCGGGAGGAAGGTCAACAATCTCCCAAGTGTGATTGTTCATAATTGACTCAATTTCACTATTAATCGCTTCTCTCCATAGAGGAGCATCAGGACTTGACAATGCAGCATTGATTGTTTGTGGTTCATCTTCTAATGAATAGACTACAAAGTCTGGACCAAAAGACTTTGCTATTTTCGCTCGTTTTCCTCGCCTTGATTCTGGTATTGACCCGTCACTTTGGTCAATCTTTTCTAGTGAGCTTTCTTCATGAGTTCGTTTCTTAGAACTCACATCATTCTTTTCTTTCTTAGGGAATATAGATTCGAAAAAGACAGCATTTCTGGATTCTATAATCATTCCCTCATTTATGTCGGGTATTTCCGACTTATGTACCAAAAACCTATATGCGCTACTATTGCTTGCGTATCCTATGAAGATACAATCAATAGTTTTAGGTTCTAGCTTTACTTGTTTAGGTTTAGGTACTTCAACTTTTGCTAGACACCCCCACACTTTAGTGTATTTGTAGGATGGTTTCCTACCTTTCCATAGTTCATATGGAGTTTGATCTTGTTTCTTTGAGGGTAACTTATTCAAAATTTTATTTGCCGAAAGAATAGCTTCCCCCCACATGTTATGTGGTAAGCCCGAGCTTATCAGCATAGCATTCATCATTTCTTTTAATGTTCTATTCTTTCGTTCAGCAACACCATTTGATTGTGGTGAATAAGGTGCGGTTGTTTGATGAATAATGCCGTTTTCACGACAAAAGTCCGCAAAAGGTGCAACATATTCACCGCCTCGATCACTTCGGATCATTTTGATCTTGGTGTTAAGTTGATTTTCAACTTCGTTTTTATAGCTTTTGAAAGCATCGAAAGCTTCGTCTTTGCTTCTCAAAAGATATACATAACAAAATCTTGTGCAATCATCTATAAATGTTATGAAATAATTCTTTCCACCTCTAGTTTGCACAAGTTTTAAATCGCATAGATCGGTGTGAATTAATTCAAGAGGTGTAGTCGTTCTTTCCACCGAATGGAAAGGTTGTTTAGCCATTTTTGCTTCAACACAAATTTCACACCTTGAATGTTTGTCAAAAGACATTTTTGGCAACAATTCTAAATTCACTAATTTTCTTAGTGTATATAGATTTACATGTCCTAATCTATCATGCCATAAATTAGGAGCCTCGGTCAAATAAACAACGGGGGTCTTTTTATTATCACGGATAGCATTTACATTGAGACAATTGAGCTTGAAAGGCCGCTATCAACATAGCATTTTCCTATAAATTGTCCATTCTTGGACAATACAACCTTATCCCCCTCAATAACTATTCTAAATCCGGCCTTGCTTAGGATAGAGCTGGAGACCAAATTCTTGCGAATGTCGGGAACATGCATCACGTTTTGGAGAGTCACATTCAATTCCGACGTCATCTTGAGTACAACTTTTCCAATTCCATAGACCTTGGAAGTAGAGGAATTTCCCATGTAAAGCATTTTCTCCTCCTTGACAACTTCATAAGTTGAAAACATTGATTTATCCACACATACGTGCTTGGTAGCGCCGGTATCAATCCACCATCCTATCGGATTACCGACCATGTTTACTTCATCTACGACCGCAGATAGGTCGAGTTCAGACATATTGACGGGCACGTAATTTTCTTCCGCCATATTTGCTTGTGGACGGCCTTTGTATTCATTCTTTGGCTTGCGGCAATCCTTTGCCATATGGCCCGTTTTTCCACAATTGTAGCAATTCCCTTTGATCTTTTTCTTCCTCTTTGAATCTTGCTTCTTTTCAAAGAACTTGCGTTTCTTTGAGTTAGTGCTAGTGCTGCACTCGGCCAGATTAGCCCTTGCCTCTATGGAAGGCTTGTTGGTCTTTCGATCTGCCTTGCGATTGTCCTCTTCAATTCTGAGACGGACTATCAGATCTTCGAGACTCATCTCTTTGCGTTTATGCTTGAGATAGTTCTTGAAATCCTTCCACATAGGTGGTAGTTTCTCTATCACAGTTGCAACTTGAAATGATTCAGAAAGGACCATACCTTCGACAAGTATATCATGTATGATCAATTGAATCTCTTGCACTTGTTCAACTACAGTTTTGGCATCCACCATTTTGTAGTCTAAGAATCGTCCAACGACGAACTTCTTTAGACCGGCATCTTCGGTCTTGTATTTTATCTCCAAAGAGTCCCACAATTCTTTCGACGTCTTTGCAGTCGAGTAGACACTATAAAGAGTGTCGTCAAGTCCATTTAGGACATAGTTGCGACATATGTAGTTGCTGTGAGACCATGCATCATACGCTATGCGTTTCTGCTCATCAGTTTCATTTTCACCCATAATTGGAGGTGATTCTTTCAAGAATCGAGATAAATTTAAAGTAGTTAAATAAAACAGCATTTTAGATTGTCAACGCTTAAATTCAGACCCTGATAATTTTTCCGGCCTTTCCGCATGAACAGGGGCGCTTGGAATCTGATTGTTCGTTGTTGTTGTAAAATTCGGCGGCATATTGCTACTGCTTGTTGTTACTTGGACAAGGGGATCGGGTACATCACTGCTACTTGTCGTCATCTCTTCAACACTATTATCGTCTTGCGATTGTTACTTACGGGTGTCGAAATGACGATAATAACGTTAGCCGAGGCAAGAGTTGGACTCTTTCTCGGCAAGACGATAATGCTCCGCTACTCGGTGCAAGCGGTCTATAGCACTCGTCTCCAAGATACAACGGCTTATCAATTACGAGTAGTTGTACTACTTCTCGTAATTCCGGCAAACTACTTGGTATTTGGGACTAAGGAAATAAAAAGATGATATGTATGTGATGAGTGAAACATAACATAAAAGTTGGAGAATTAATTGATGTTTTAAGTCACGGTGGCATCATCTATTTATAGGTATAAGATGCCACTTCTTGAATAGACACAATGTTTTGACCATCCATTCATGTATGCAACGTTAACTATAATGCAACGTTTCATGTTTCACATCGTTTGACAACGAAGACAAGCTATTGATTATCGCATGCAAGCAACGTTTCCAAGTGAAGCCACGTTTCATGACAAAAGATTCCAAGTGAAGCCACGTTATTTCATGCCAACGTTTCAGTAAATGAGTTGCATGCAATGTCATGCAACGTTTCGCTAAAGAAGTTGCAACGTTTCCACATTAATTCCATGTAATGCATCAATTCCATTTTAACAAATAAAGAGACACGTTGCATCAAGCAATGCTATTGCCATGCATTAATAAATTTAATAATCAAATTCTAACACTAGCATCGTGTGGTTGCTGACTAGCAAAACTGGTCCTTCTGAAGGAACTCCTTTTAGCCCTCGAACTACTTTTCCGTTCATAGTTGATAATGTGACCGGATCCACTGTCATATCCATCCATCTGAGGTTAGTTGTATTAGTTTCTATTGCCTTGTCTGAAACATTACTTATATGAAGTCTCGCCTGAAAGATTCACACACTGATTTGAATTGAGAAGGAGTTGGTGGTAAGAAGTCTGAGATGTAATCTGTGGAGGCTCCACGACGATAAAATCTTGCACATTTTATTGCTGCTACTAAATCAAACTTATCATCCTGCAAGTGAATAATCATGAATCGTTTTTTGGCAAATAATGGTATTTTTATTTCTTTTTGGTGTGTAGAAAATGTGTCCTTACTGAGAACAGAGGATCACTATTGCTGATAAATGAATGAATCTGACTGTTCTGCAGCAAGCTGATGAGTCTTTCACCTTCAGTTATGCTTGTGAGGAGCATATCTTTTCCACTGCACATGAATTAGTGATTGCAGTCAAGAACCATCAACTATGTGTTTACTTGAAGCTACGTTAAACTATCATGAGTTTGTTTAATTGTAAATTTATTTTTTTTGCATGAATGGAAGATAACCTTGTTAGTATCAGTGTCTCAGATTTGACAGCATGAAGATGTGAATTCAAATAATCCTGCATCTCATGAATCATCTTCATCTTCCACAAAACTGTTTCTACTTTCAAATCCAAACAGTAAAAGCTAATAAGTAACTTGAATGTGTTGTAACAAGAATGAATGTTGACTCTGTAATGAACAAGAAAACCTGATATTGAGCTTATCCCATGAAGCAGTACAGAGCTTAGTTTATTTTGGATCATACATGACAAAGGTACAACACTCTGCACTAATGATTTGCTGAAATTTGTGGCTGTAAGAGAAAAGCAGATTAGTGACATGGTTTTAGAGTTCATGGCTGTCTTGATGACTTCTTTAACATATTATCCTTACTTGGATTTGCGAGGATTAGAGAAAGATGGATATCGGGATCCTGGGCAGCAACAACGAGAGCAAGGGCTGCACCTAGAGACTCTCTCCAACTAGATAGATTGGCCTTTTCACTGCTTCATCTTGCTCTGTGCTAAAAGTGCTCTGCACCATCATCACTAGGTCTACAACATCAAGAAAATAAATGAACAGGCAGACGAAGGTTGTATTGAGAGAGGGGGGAGAGAGAGAGAGAGACCTGCAAGTGATGTTTTATCAGAAGGAGGAATGTGCAAGCACCATACATCAAATATCCTTTTTACATGCAAACCATAAGAAAAGCACAAATGTAGTCATCTTTTTTACTTGGGAGTCTAAAAGATCTTAGATACTACACCAAGTGAATTATTATTGGTAGTTGAATAAGAACTTACTCTCCTGATGGTGCAACATTAGACCAACTCCACTACCGTCAATCCCTGTGACATTAAACCATAATTAAACTACACATTCCAACATTTTAGTGTAACATGGTGAAAATCAGATTCTACTCAATGTTTGGAGTCTGTTTGACTTGTGTATCACTATATACCGCGCAAGCTTACCAACAATATATACACCATACTCTTATATTATATAAATCGTGGATGGTGGCTTATTGGTGACTTGGTGTATAAGCATTACTGACTGGAGTGGCGATGGATGATGGTGCCAAGGATTTTTTTTTTTCGTTGTTAATTAGTCTAATTATTTCAATATTTATATATTAATGTATTCTTTATTTAGCGACGAATGGTTTTTTCGGCAATTTTAAATTATTTAATTTTCATCATGTTTAGTTTTTAATGAGATAAAGAGAGTGACCTGGTAAGAAGAGCATGAGAGGGGAGGCTTCCGACCTGCAACCACACTCCAAAGGCGAAAACCACCGCGGCGGGCCACCGTCGTCTTTGGATTGCTCTAAGCTATCTTTTGTACTCAAACTACTATTAATCTTCAAGCTGCTTTGATTGACATACAAAACAACTGACGAGATGCGACAAGTTGGCCAAGAACTCTTGAGTTTCCCACCGGCCATCTCCCGGCGGAGGAGCGGCAGGAAACTGGTGGCGCAAAGACCATTGACTACAGTCGTCGACATAAGTGGCGGAGGTAGAAAAAAGTATACATATAGAAATTAAAAACCTTACCAACCCAACAAAATCTTATTTTAAATTATTTCATTGGATTATATATAGTTGCATGAAATTATAGTTGAACTAAGACGTGCAACGCATGATTTTCGTGCCAATTCGGCAATACATAAATCAACATATTCGGCAAGAATACAATTGTTTGTGCTGCTTTTCCATCTAGTGTTTTTGTTTTATTTGTAACCATAAATTTTAAATTAAACGACATGGAAATAAAGAAGACTACCATTCAGCTTAAATGAATAAAAAAATATTTCTTGGCGAATAAAATAAGAGACAAATATATCTTCCCTTTTAAAGATTGTGAACTTTAACTATATATTTTGCTCTTACACTAATTATTTTTATCGATCTCTTTATTTCGTTTTTCGGTGGAATCTAATTTCTTTTTCGTTCTAAAATTTTAAAACAAATTATGAAGCCAATAAGATTTGTATCCAAGACCAACATTTAGATTAAATTATAATCTTGTTCTTGTGCTCCACCAACTAAGGTACAAATATTTTTTAACGGTTTAATATTATTTATTTTTGTTGATAAATCGAGTATTGATGAGAAAAAATGAGTAATTTTATCAACCATACTTGGAGAAAGAATTTTGAGAGAAAAAGAAGATAAGCAATTGATTCTTTCAAATAAATATGAAGGGTAGTTTTTTTTTTTATGTTAATAGTATAATCTAAGTTGGTTGTTAAAAAAATCAATATGGAGATTTGAAGTGACTACTAGTTTGCAGTATTGACGAATAAAACAAATGCACGTATGTTCCTAATTAAAAAAAAAATCTCTGTTTATAATTTAGTGAATCATGATATTAAAAGCTATGCCAGTTATTATATGTATCAATTTCATTCTCAACATGTATTGTCAAATGATTCTTTAATGTTTCTATCTAATTTTGAAAACAAAATCAAACACTTGCATACCCAAATATAACTTCCGTTCATATTTAAAAAATGCATTTTTTCCGTTCCCTATCTTTTATCAAGAGATAAAACCAATCTTAAATTAATGTAATAAACCCATGGTTCAATTAACCTTCATTATAGGCTTGTAAACGAACCAAATCGAGTGGATTATCGTTGTATTCGATTTGTATTTATTTCGTTTTCGAGTATTCATATTCGTATTCACTTATTACTCGAACGTTAATTCGATTCGTATTCGATTTGTTTATGTTATTCGAATCGAACCAAATATTCATTTTTTTATTCGTATTTTATAGTATTTGAATACCCATATGAATATTCAATTCATTTTCAATGATTTATGAAAAATATTCAATTCAATTTATAACAATATTAAAAAAATATAATATTATAAAAAATATTAATGTTCAAATTCAATATAAATAATATTCAAAACTGATAAAATAATATTTTGAAAATCATAAAAGAAATCATTATCAATATCAAATATGTAAATAAGAAAAAACAAATTATGATTGCTATATAGTATTTACGGACTAAATTATTAATGAGTTTTATTACTATATTTTATGTATTAAATGTGTTAAGAAACTTAGTTGAATATTTGTGATTATCGAATTGAATATCATAATTTCATATTCGCATTTGAAGACTAATCAAATTGAATCGAATATGTACATTTAAATTCGAATATCAAAATTTCAAATATATATATCGAATTTCGAATATGAATACCAAATTAAGAACATTCGATTCATTTTACAACCGTACTTCATTATTGTTAATACATAGTCACATAGAACCTCACAAAATGGGCTAAAAAAATCTAAGGCTACAAAAAAAAGACGAACCTAAATGGCCCAGCCAACCAACCGGCTGAGCTTCGGCCCAAAAAGTTCGTGTTGAACGACCCACTAACTTTTACTTTATTTATTATACAACCTTAGAAGTCTCAAAATAGTTAGGCAAAAACTTGCATGCATCAATGTGATCCAATTACCCAATTTTGATCCGCTTTGATCTGTGTTTGATCAAGTTTGACTCGCTTTGACTTGTTGGTATGATGTCAGCTGATGTCATTAATCCAATTTTTATTTTTTCCCTTTTTTTTAATTTTTTTTTAGTTTTTTCCCTTATTATAAGAACATACGTGTCATTCGTTGTGAACAAAAGTGTTGTTTGTTTTAAACAAAATTTTTATTTTTTATAATTTTTTTTATAAGGGAAGACGTATCATTTGTAATGAATAAATGTGTCATTTGTTATTTACCTCAAAGTGTCAATCATAATAAACAAAAGTGTCATTTGTATTTGAATAAAGTGTAATTTGTATCATTTATTAACTATCAATTATTTCTGAAAAAATACGATTTGTTTAAAAAAAGTGTCAATTGTTGTGAACAAAAGTGTCATTTATCTCAGAGTGTCAATCACAGTGAAATAAAATGTCAATCAGAATTAAGGAACATGTCACTTTATATAGTAATCACATAATAAAATAAGAAGCATAATAACCAGAAATTTTACCCAAATTGTCAATCGTAATAAACAAAAGTGTCAATTGTCTCGAATGAGAGTGTCACATTCTCATAGTGTGTCAATTGGAATGAACAAAAGTGTCATTATCTCAGAGTGTCAATCACAGTGAAGTAAAATGTCAATTATAATTAAGAAAGTAACACTTTAATCCAATAATCACAAAATAAAATATGAAGCATAAAAAACAAAAACGCTACACAAAATGTCAATCGTAATAAAGAAAAGTGTCACATTCGCATAATTTGTCAATTGCAACAAACAAAAGTGTCATTTATCTCAAAATATCAATCACAGTGAAGTAAAGTGTCAATTATAATTAAGGAACGTGTCACTTTAATCCAATAATCACACCATAAAATATGAAGCATAATAACCAGAAATGTTACCAAAAGTGTCAATCGTTATAACAAAATCTCAATTGTCTCGAATGAGAGTGTCACATTCACATAATGTGTCAATTGTTACGAACAAATGTATCATTTATCTCATAGTGTTAATCATATTAAAGTAAAGTGTCAATTATAATTAAGGAAAGTGTCACCTTAATCCAATAATCACACCATAAAATTTGAAGCATAATAGCCAGAAATGTTACCAAAAGTGTCAATCGTAATAAACAAAAGTGTCAATTGTGTCGAAGGAGAGTGTCACATTCTCATAATGTGTCAATTGCAACGAACAAAAGTCAGAGTCTCAATTATAGTGAAATAAAGTGTCAATTATATTTAAGGAATGTGTCACTTTAATCCAATAATCATACAATAAAATCTAAATTATCTCGTTGGCAGTTACGATTTATGTCAGTGTTATAAATGAAATGAAATACAAGATTGAAATTCACTAGTACCTTGAAGCAAGGCCATGCATATGCGTACAGAGTCGGGGCAGTAGGAACAAATGAAAGGGCCATGAATCCAAGAAGGAAGAACGGCAACAAGATCCAATCCATTCTTCTCTGCAAAATCGAAGGTTGCCTTCTCTGTCAACGTTTTAGTAACCATATACGGGCCTCCAAACACCCCCAAACTCCTTAAAAAATCGACGTCGGTCCAGGAGCTCTCGGCAGTGGACTTTGAGCCGCTGGCTTTTTCGTTGGAGGCCACCGTGGCGACACTGGAGCAGTACACCACGCGTTTTACATTATCGGAGTCGACGCAGGCTTGTAATATTCCGATAACTCCGTTGACTAGTCTCTTCGTTTTCACTTCTTCAGATTCTATCTCCTCGAAATCCAGTGGATGAGCCACTTGGAACACTCCTACGCACAGTGGCGGAACTAGAGCTATGAAGTTGGGGGGTCGAAATAGAGGAACAAGGATGGCCGAAGGCAGATAAAAAATTGAGAATTGCTAAATATAGTTTTAAATGGTTCGAACACAAACACGATATGAAAAATATAATTTATATTAGTTATGCTGAGAAAACTAGTAGAAAAAATAGAGAGAGAAATATTTATAACATGTGAGAGAGTTATACATATATATTGAATTAATTATACTTGTAATAAAACTAAATAAAACTAGAAAAAAAAATAATTTAAAAGTCTAAAAATAAAAATCAAATGAGTGCATTGGGTTTCGAACATGAGACCTCTCTTAAAAGAGATAAAATCATTAACCAACTGCACTACAAACAAATAATTAATTATATGTTTCACTAAAATTATCTATAAGCAATACGAATCATATACCCTATTTAGTCGAAGTTCTGTCGGCCGGGGGATCGGTCGACCCTCCCGACCCCCTTCTAGTTCCGCCAATGCCTACGCACACTCAGATAGCTCCTCGAAATGCCATCCGCGGTGCTTTTATGCAGCTCGATTTCGGTAAATTTCTATTGCGAGTAAGGTGGAGACTGTGGTTGCATCGACGCTGTCCTTTTTTGATGACTATGTGGATATTACCCTCGACTGCAGCAGTGCGGCGTGGGCGGCCGCATGGGGGGAGAGGAGACAAAGAGAGAAGAAGAGGCGTTGAGAAATCTGAACGGAACGAAAATAAGTAGTGTTTTAAAATTTTTATTTTCTTTTTAGTAATAATCAAAGAATCAAAATTGAGTAATTAAATTATAATGTATGTGCATCATGATGCACACTAATTCTTCTCAAATAGTTATGTGGATATTGATAAGTGGGCTTTACTCCAGTTCAAAAGGCTGCGTGTTCAACATAAAATAATTTTTTATTTTGTGTTTATTCAATTAACAAATATTTACTTTCATTTCTAAAGTATAATCGGACTTATGAGCCGGTTCAAATCCCGTGGTCTAATAACCCTTGAAAGGCTGAGTTGGAACTGGGTTGCATTTTCAAATGTCCATTAACTCCGGTGGAGATCATCCGCCTTATTTTATGTTCATTTCCATGTCTCAATAATAAAATGGTGCCACATATTTTTTTAATAATCTTATATTTTATTTGGAATTTTTTAACTCTAGAAAAAAAAATTATATTCTCTCCGTTCCAATATTCATGCGTAACGTCCCGAAATTTTCAACATAAAATGCACTGCATATCTATTCATTCATATTATTAAGTGTTTTAGTTCTATAAGTCGTCCTAGAAATTTAAATGAAAATTAAAGCATTTATCTTATTTGTCATTAAATTATTTTTTTGTTCTGTAAATTTATTTTGAACTTTGAATGTGTTTATTTATATCATATTATGATTAAATTGTTTATTGTAGAGATAGAAATCATGTTAGAATTATTAGACAAAAATAATATTTATTTATTTTGGATTTCCTAAACCTACTAGGATTCATAAAAGGATATAATATTTTATAGTTTATTAAGTTATTAGGAGATAATTTGAAATTATATTTTGTGAATAACATAGATATAATATTTATGATATACATATTTCAGGAAAAAAATCTAGTTGTATTTATCCATATCCTAATTTATTTATGATTGAATCTCTTATATGGTAAGTGATACACAAAATTATATATAAATTATATAAGCACGAAAATAATTATGGATAAGGATCTTTAGATAATGATTTCTAGGCCTATAAATACCCCTTAGTCGCTCATAATATAGCATCCCATAAATTTTTCGAAAATCTGTCAGTATATCTGCGAATTGTTTCAAGAATTATTTACACATCTTCCCGTCGTCATCTCTTCGTGAAAATTTAGGATCGTCTTTCTAGGTATGTCTAGTATACTATATTATGTTTTTAGAATTTTACATGTATGATAAGTATTTGTTAAAAATTGATCTTCGTAACCTGTCAGTTTTTGACAGCATGTCCATGAGCTTGATAGAAAAATTGATTTTCATATTTTCTTTATGTTATTTTCAACCATGCTAAATTTTAATTAGATATAATACATGTTATGTCATTCATGTTAAAAATATAGAATTACTTTTAGAGATTTATAATTTTTAGGTCATTCATCTAATACATTTTCGACCATATTTTCTTATTATGATGAAATAGGTAATATGTTGTTAATGTTAGAGATTTATAATTTTTAGGAAAATACTTTTATAATTTTACTCATTTATTTCATGAGTTGCCGAATTACTCAATGCATAAATGAATTGTCAACAGAAAAAAGTAAGATTATGTTTAATATATTTAAGTTTATTATTATGTGAAACCATTAAAGTTGCATGCTAATAATTAGATTATGTATAATATACATTTTGGTTCGATAATCTTGGTCTATGTTTATTTATGAATTGTTGAAATTGTTGATGCATGCATGACATTCCATGTAGAGTTATTAAGATAAATTTCCATGTATAGGATCGGCGCACAAGACTTAACATTGATATCATTATTTTTCATCAAGTCAAGGTTAAGGTGGTGAATGCTACGTTTATCTTTATTATATATTATATTCGATATTTCATGTGATTATGACATGCATGAAAGGAAGGGTCGAAATCGGGCCCTAGGATCGAAATCGGATCCTAAATGAAAGGAAGGGTCGAAATTGGGCTCTAGGATCGAAATCGGATCCTTTATGAAAAATCGGTCAAAATCAGGCCGTCAGTCAAAATCGGACTGTGTGAAAAGTTCATGTGGTCTGTGTGGCCGAGTATCTCTTTCCATGATCTAATTTTCCATGTCTTATCAGTGTGATTTATAATTCTGGTAAATGTGTACATCTCCCACTGAGTAGTCGTACTCATCCTTATCATTTTAACATTTTTTAGGAAATACCTTGGCCGATGCATAGAGGTGTTGGTGGTGATGGTCACATGAGGAAGGATTTATGAAACTTATTAATGCATTATAACTAGTTTTTTTTCTTGAAAATATTTTGAAAGAGTTGAAATATGCATGTTAAGTATGAAGTAGCGTCCCTTGTTAAGTTATAAAAATTGGGGCGTTACACAATCTCCCCTTACTTTTGGGCATGAAAATTGAGGAAGTTAGTAGAAGAAATAAAGTGTGGTGTAGATGTGTATAGTGGTGACATCCACTTAATTAAATTGATTGTGATTCATACATTTATTTCCTTTTTGGGAAAGAGGCATTAATAATTGGACGAACCAAAATGATATAGGAGACATTTATTGGGATGAAGAGAGTACTTAATATACACTCCCTCCATCTCATAAATATAGTCCACTTTATTTTCGGGACGATTTTTGAGGAGAGTTGTTGATGTGTGTAGAGTTGTATAAAGTTGTGAGTCCCTCAAAAAAAGTGTTTGTAATAATTTACCAAAAAGAAAATTGAACTATTTCAATGGGACGACCCGAAAAGAAATACTCCCTCCGTCCCATTATTTATGTCTCATTAGGACTGAGCACGGTAATTAAGATAGTGGAGGTAAAGGTGTAAAGTTATGGTGTAAAAGTATAAATGGGTGGGGTCCACTTGGTTAAATCGATTGTGGTCCACTCATTTATTTCCTTATTTGGTATGAAACATAAATAATGGAACAACCAAAAATGGTAAGTGAGACATTAATAATAGGACGGAGGGAATACTTAACTAAATCTATGAGATGGGGAAATAGTTATTAAAATAATTACGAATTACCTTTCCATTGATGAGACACAGAATAGAACACAAGAAAATGGGATAGATGATCATTAGTGCATTAACTTTGTGTCGGGCTGATCGAGTCTAAAGACTATGAGTACAATTCTACTGATGCATATACACCCCGCGTAATTAAGCTTGCCGAAAATAGGGAACAAATGATTCTACAAATCTATGATGGGGATCTTAGATCACGATTAATTTCATCCTCTAATTATATATAATGATAGCGGTAACGACGGTTTAACTAATTAAACAACTAACAGCGCATATTCAATTAATGTTCATTTTGGATACGAATAGCAATAAAATCCAAATTACTATTTGCTTTCTGTTGGTAATTAATTTAATCCGCAAATTGGTGGGCTATATTTATCTAGAAGAGTTAGTTTCATGTGCATTTGATTGTACCTGCAATCGGAAGCCTATATTAATAAAATAAGGTTTGTAGATATAAATAAAGTGTTGTAGTGCATTTGGTTAAGTTATTGGGGCTCTCACCCGAGTTATCCGGGTTTGAGGCCCAACAACGAATTTTGACCTTTTTTTAAATCAATTAATATTTTTTCATATTAAGTTCCTTTTTTTTAATAATGTATTCAATTTAATTGATACTCATTTTAAAAAGTGATACAATTGTTCCGAACAAGTGATAAATTTGTTTATAACAAATGATATTTTTATTCTCACATAGTTATATTTTTTCCGAACCAATTAATTTTTTTTCATATTAAGTTCCTTTTTTTTTAATAATGTATTCAGTTTAATTGATACTCATTTTAAAAAGTGATACAATTGTTCAGAACAAGTGATACGTTTGTTTATAACAACTGATATTTTTATTCCCACATAGTTATATTTTTTTCAGATTAAGTGGTATTGTTTCTATGTAAAAATGATGCTTCTATTAAAACCAATAATATTTTTATTCATAATAAGTGATAATTTTATTCATAACAAGTGACACATTCATTAATCACAAGTGATACTCTTATTCAAAACAAGTGATATATTCAGAATAATTGATACTTTTTTCATGTAAAGTGATATTTTTGTTAAGAACAAGTGATACTTTTATTCATAATATGTGATAATTTGATTAATAACAAGTGATACTCTTCTCAAAACAAGTGATATATTCAGAATAATTGATACTTTTTTCATTTTAAGTGATACTTTTGTTAAAAACAAGTAATACTTTTATTCATAATAAGTGATACTTTTATTCATAGCAAATAATAATTTGATTAATAACAAGTGATACTCTTATTTAGAAAAAGTGATATATTCACAATAATGTAAAGTGAAATTTTTGTTAAGACAAATGATACTTTTATTCATAATATGTGTATTATCAATACAATTATAAAATAAAAAAAAATATTGTAGAATAAATAAGTACGTATTAATATTCTTTGTATCATATATTATTTTTTAAAATAAGAAATGAAATTTGTTATTTTTTGTGTCATGTTATAATTTAAAAATAAAAAATTCAATTTTTAATTAAAAAAAAGAACATAAAAATCGTCGCTGGGATCCCAAGTCTCTTGGGTTCGAATCCCAGCAACTAACCAACTGCGCTACACATGCACTTTTGTTGAAAACTACATTAATATTGTATATAATTTTGGTACGGCCAGTTGCAGTGGCGGAACTAGAGCTATGAAGTTGGGGGTCGAAATAGAGGAACAACGGTGGCCGAAGGCAGAGAAAAAATCGAGAGTTGCTAAATATAGTTTTAAATGGTTCGAACACAAATATGATATGAAAGATATAATATATATATAACTTATATAACTAGTAGAAAAAATAGATAAATTTTGTTATGAGAAATATACTTATATAACTAGTAGAAAAAATAGATAAATTTTTATAACATGTGAGAGAGTTATGCATGTATATTGAATTATTATACTTGTAATAAAACTAAAGAAAACTAGAAAATAAATAATTTAAAAGTCTAAAATAAAAATTGAATGAGCTTGGGTTTCGAACATGAGACCTCTCTTGAAAGAGATAAAGTCATTAACAAACTGCACTACATGCTAATAGTCAATTATATTTTTCACTAAAATTATCTATAACCAATACGAATCATATGCACTATTTAGTCGAAGTTCCATCGGCCGGGGGGTCGGTCGACCCTCCCGACCCCCCTCTAGTTCCGCCATTGACTGGTTGCACCAAAGTTTTAACGTATCTAGAAAGTGCAACACTGATAGCTACCTTGTTGCTTTAAACCAGTAAAATTGAGTTGTTTTGCACCATGGAAACACTTTAAAAGTTTGACTTGAAATCAAAGTGAAATTATTGTTCCACTTTCTCAACTAGTTCGTTTTCCATGCGCGTACTATACATACACTGTAGTCATCGTATCTTAGTTGTGATCCACTTATATTTTATCATCTAGTTTGAGTACGTTATGTTGTATGGTGTTTATAGTCAAATACACGAACAAAATTAGATTTTCAATATTGTTTCAGTGGGTCCACATCCTATCTTTTGAATTAGAGTGGAATTCACTATTTTACTGCCAGGGGAGGTGAATCATCAATTATGGAAATGAAATAAAAAATTTCAAAAAATTATTGGAGCACACGTTATGTCCCGCTACTTTTAGATTTGCTTGTGCCTGTTTTAAAATTTTCTTATCCTTGTCCATTATTTATACATTCGATCTGTATTGTATTTGAAAGCATTCACAAGATATGGATTCTTAGCATCCGTAAGATTTCAAAAATAACAGTAAAGAATGAGTGAATTATAAAATTTTAGGGGTGAAATATAAACATTTCTAAAATGACATTAAAAAGTCGGATTTCCGCACGATTTCGGACAGCCCTGTTGATACCATTATATATAGTGTGTTTAGCTAGGGAGGCACTCTGCACATGAAACATGTCACTTAGGCTATCATATTCATATTTGATTTATAATATTTTGATGTTGTTACATTATTGTATAACGCTATTGAAATGTTTGGTATAATTGTGTAGGGTTCAATTCATGCTCTCATAATTAAAGACCTATTTATTTCTAGGTTATTCCACTTCATGTGTTGGTGGTAGCCCGAAAATCTTCACGTTCCTAAGATTTTCAATAGATTTTGTGTCCGTACACAATATTTCTGTCCCATATCAAACAATAAATTTTAGAACACGATTTTATTATTGGGGAAAAGAAAATAGTTGTAAGCAGGAATTTTAGATACATTAAAAAATAAAAAAATAAAAATCTTATTGACTTCATTTATTCACGAACTTCTCAACTAAATCCGAGTCACTCATCTTACAATTTATTTCCTATTAATTATTGAAGTCAATTTCAACGTGACATATAAATTTAAAAATCGTTACCTCCTCGTATTAAATAAAGTCTGAAGTTTCTTATTATGGTAAAAGAAAAATCCCATTTACTTTAAAATTCATCGAATAAAAATAATTGAATATATTAAAAAATAATTCGTCTTACAGTTGTAGAGTATAAAGAATATTTTGGAATGTCTACAGTTGGTAGTGGAAGATATAGCATATGCTGATGATATGCGTATAGTAGTACTACACCACAATTTTATTTTTTAAAAGAAAATTATTAAAATAGTAAAATAACATTTTTCATGTATATAATTTGGCTGAATGTCCCTGTTACTCTATTGAAAGTGTGTATGATAAATTTTACATTCGTTTAATAGCCCACAAATCATACATGAAATATAATTCACACTAGATTAATTATACGTGAAATATCAACTTATATATACACCCCTTTGATAAGATTCGAACTTATGAAAAGTTAGATCTGCTGGGATGCTGATTCAGGATGAACTGTAGTAAATTTAATTTCTTTACTTTAACGCGGTTTGTGTCAATTAAAGCGATGAGTCAGATTTTGACTACATTTTGATGGAGATGGTAGTTGTTAAAGTATTAATTCAATGCAAATTTCCTATCACATAATTTTGTTTCTCTTTTTTTTTTAAATAGAGGTTTCCAATTTTTGATTCATTAGAATTATAATTTCATGCAATGAGTAACAATTATTGCGCTCAGCATCCTCTGTCCCAACATTCGGTGGCCCACCAATCACGCCCCGCCACGCGTGCATTGGTGGGCCACCCTTTTATAACTAAAATAGTTTTTTATTGTTAATATGGTCCACCAATGCATGCGTGGCGCCGCGTGATTGGTGGGCCACCGAGTGGAATACGAATTTTGGACCAGAGGATCCGGATTGCAATTATTGAAGTAAATTAAATAAAGCTGATTTGTTGGTTTGGTAACGCAATATCTGTATATAGTACAGGATATTTAAAATTCCAGCTGGTTTGAATTAAAGTTGGCTGATATTTGCATCTTTTTTGTCACCTCCAGCACCTACAAATTTTCTGTTACTGATAAATCAATCATTCCTGATATATAAAGTTATTTATGGATAACCCTTATGCAGACATGATGTGTGTGTGTGTAAATGTAAATTGTAATGATCTTTAATTATTTACCATAACAAATCGTCAAATTGGTTTCAGAAAACAGTTGGAAAATAATTTAGTATGGCATATCCCATGTATCAAAACTATCTTCAAATGTGTACCAAATATTATAAGCAAATTTAGAGTGCGTGTATTTGCTCCACCCTTCCTTAATTAATTGTGTGATTGCTTTAATTAATTTTGTTAATTTTTATGCATACAACCTTGTAGCTTTACAGATTTATCCTTATGCATTAAATATATAAGCGAATATTTCAAAGTATATTTAATTTGAGTCATTCAATGAATAAATAAAGAGTGCAGATGAGTTCCTAGTTCCTATGCAAAAATGAAATTTTTTTAACCACATTAGCGTAGGAACTTTCTATGTATAAAAAATTCTATAGTTTTATATTTTTCTCCTCTACATAAATAAAAATAATATAAGAATAATGCATAAGAAATATTACAAAGTATATTCAATCAATCAGAGTAATTCGATGAGTAAATGAAGAATGCATATTATTTCCTTTGCCTAATACAATTTTCCACCTGATCCACTCCTAATATATAAATATTATACATAAAATAAATATAGATACGGGCATTAACTGTTGCCACAGGGGCACTAATGGAAAACAAATAAGTCAAATCACTATATAAAATCCCCAGAAGAGCAAACCTGGAGTTCATAGCAACACTTCAGACTTCCATTCCAATAACTCATGGCTTCTAAACTTGTTTTTGCACTCATTTTCTCTCTCTTCTTACTTTCTCAGGTAGGTAAACTTCAAAATTATTCTCTTTTCTTTCTTTTCCTTTGAAAAAGTGAGATGATTTGCAGAAAATTAGATGGTTTATGAGTTTAACATTGCCATCTTTTTGTTTTTATTTCCATGCAGGTATCATCTGGTTCTGAGAAAATTGAAGAATCAACCAGCCATGTTAGCCAGGTACTACTACTACAATTAATTCCGACATTTTTTAAAATTTATTTTGGGTTTTCTTTAATATATTTTAGATGAAGTAATTACTTTTAATTTTTTTTATAATAGGCGGAGAGATCTAAAAATTATTTCTCAATTTCTTTGCTATTTTCCTTCAGGTTTTCAGCGGAGGAGACAGAAAACTGATGCATGCAGGTAAATTAATTTTGGTGCCAGGATCACGATAAATGATATTCCAAAAAATATTTGAGCCACGATCATCGATAAATGATATTCCAAATCTATTTTTATGGTAGTATAATTTTATATTGAATTTCCATGTGTGTGTTTGTACGTGTGTTTTTTTCCCTCGTCGGTTCAATTTTAAAATAGTATGCCATTTTTTATGGCTTGAACGTGTGATTGTTAGCTTATCGTTAATGGTGTTATGCATTAAATTCCCTATTCCTAAGAGTCCAGTTGGATAATTAATTACAACTATTAATGAGGCATCTAAATTATCATCATGAGTTTTAGTCCAACACTTTACATATTAATTTATATTCAAATTTAAAAAACGCAACTAATCATAAACTCTACATTGTTACTACATATACAGTACTCGACATTTCGAACTACATCAAAGACCGACTCATTTCTCGAGATCTGGCCCTCTCCCCGGCTCCGGCCCCAAACCCCTAGCCCGATCGACTGCGACGGCCGGTGCAAGACCCGGTGCAGCCTTCACTCGAGGCAAAATGTATGCTTGAGGGCTTGTGGAACATGTTGTGCTAGGTGCA